>VZRE01001521.1:267132-424738 GCA_013396775.1 Cephalopterus ornatus
AACTGAAAGCCAGTAAGGAAGAGTGGAATATATGCCACAAGCTGATATCCAGACTGGTTTTATGTAAAGGCATGGCTGGTTAAAGTTCAAAATTATAAGGTAGAGCAGAACCTACTCATTTGGCAGGGTGTGCTGTGCAGTGCTACTGTGCCTGCACAGGAGTGACTAGAATAGCTAGTCTATTTGGCTAACCCATGGACCTTTCCCCACAGGGTATTGTTCGACAAAAAGGAACCTCCTTCTTTGGCCCATACTGTTTCAGGGAAGCAAGGAGATACCAACTGGAGCTGTATGAAAGACAGGGTTGGTTGATAACCTAAAATGAAAAATCTAAATCTTAAATCTAAAAATATCTTACTTGTCTTGGTCTAGGATTTCCCATTTAGCTCAAGACTGGTGATCAGTCTATTGGCATTAACAGTCTAATGGCTCAGAAACTTTACAACCTATTTTCTGACAGCTATTTCAAAACCAGCTTTTTAACCAGAGCTGTTCCTTCAACATCACTGGGATGTTTCACTGAGCAGCACAAGGTGCTTGGCTCTGATATGCAACCCAGTTTCTGCCCTGCTATCCCAGCACAGAAGAAAAATATGTAATTGAAAAAATTAATTGGTGCTCTTTTAATGAACTATAACTTTCTAGTTAAATCCTCACTTGATGTGTGGTTGATGCAAAGTGTGCATTTATGGAATCTGCTGTATTTATGTCCCTTGCTGCTTGCCCACAACACCATATCAGATGACTCAAAGGCACCAGTTCTCCTTCTGACTGAAAAGCCTGCAACAGCCTGAGCAGCCAAACATTTCATAATATCACTTGTGAGCCAAGGTTTTTTTTCTCAGCTCTGATATTCTGGCAGTGTCCCTAGATTCTCTTCCAGATAAAGAGAAGTTGACCGGCTCTTCTTCTCAGACCAGTAGGCACAGAGTGCACAGGCTACCATGCAAGGTTAGGCAGGAGGAGTGCCTGGTTTTCGGCATCTCCTGTGCTGGAATTTGACATGTTGATGTGTCAGGGGAGAAACAAGTTTTTGCACACAGGGAATGGGAAGAGAGAAGACACACGGCTTCATGCAAGGTTGCATGATTTGCAGGAGGGAACAACTATGCAAAATTGTAGCAACCCTAATATTTTTGTGGGGGTGGTATTAATGGTAACATCAGGGAAGGGGTTAATTGCTTGCTGTGTCTGTCACCTGGGGAGCGGAAAGGGGTGAGGAAGCTTCAGTTCTGTGAAAGTGGCTTTCTGCTTTGAGGCAGCAACAGTGATATTTCATGTCTTGTTTGGTGTCTCCCGCTTTTAAATGTCAGTCTCTGCAGCCAGCCTTATCTCCTTTAGCACATTTCAATTAGGTATTCCAAATCGTTCTCTGTTCTTCCAGGACAAATATGCCAGAGGTGATATTTACTGTTGCAGCAGCATTTTAAATACTCCCTGCCTTTTTTTGTTATTTTTTTTTTAAAACCAAGTGAATGGCAGTTTTTCCCTTAATAAGAATTGTATTTTTTATAATAATTTGACAGTAATAGTAGAGGAAGGAATTCTGGGGCCAGAACTGACAGCTAAGTGATTTTAATGAAGAGATTTTCTTTTCCCATGCCTTAGTTGAGCTTTGAAAGCTGTTAATGCTGCAGTGATCATGCATTGGTAGAGTTTGCAGTCCTGAGGGGTATGGGTCAGGTAAGGGATAAAGTTAGGCCCCTGAGCTTCAGGAAAGCAAACTTCCAGCTCTTCAGGGAGATAATCAGTGGCATCCCTGGGGGACTGCCCTCAGGGACAAAGCCGTGGAACAGAACTGGCAGATCTTTAAGGAAGTCTTCCATAGAGTGCAAAAGCTAGCAATCCCTAGGAGCAAGCAAGAAATCAGGCAAGGAAGGCAAGAGACTGGCATGGCTGAGTAGGGAATTGCCGGTCAAACAAAAGGGAAAGAAGCAAACGCACAGACAGTGGGGACAAAGACAGGTAACCTGGGAAGAGATAAATTTCAGTTGTGTGGGGATGGGGTGAGGAAGGCCAAGGCAAAGCTGGAACTGAAACTGTCAAGGGACACAAAGAGTAACAGAAAGGGCTTCTACAGGTATATTAAACAGAAAAGGAAGGTCAAAGAAGATGGTACGCCCCTTCCCCTCCATTAACAATGCTAGCAAACTGGTAACAGTGGATGAAAGGAAGACTGAGGTACTCAGCAACTTTTTTGTTTCAGTTGTCAATGGCAGCCTCCCTTCTCCCACTACCTCTGGAGTGGGTAGAGTGCAAGATGGGGACTGGGCAAGCAAAGTGCTTCCCACTGTAAGTAAAGATCAGGTTCCTGTCAACCTGAGGAACCTGAATGTACAGAAGTCTATGGGAGCTGATGAGATGCATCCCAGAATCCTGAGGGAATTGGCTGATGTAGTTGCCGAACTACTCTCCATGATACTCAGAGTCATGGCAGTCAGGTGAAATCCCAGGTGACTGGAAAAAGGGAAACACTCTATCCATCTTTAAAAAGGAGTAGAAAGGAGGACCTTGAGAACTACCGACCTGTCAGCCTCACCTCTGTGCCTGGGAACAGGCCTGCCTAGAAGCTCTGCTAAGGCACATAGGGGACAGGGAGCTGATTTGGGACAGCCAGCACGGCTTCACCAAGGGAAAGTCCTGCATGACCAACCCAGTGGCCTTCTATGATGGAGTGACTTCATCAGTGGACAAGGGAAGGGCTGTAGATGCCATTTATCTTGGACTTGTGTAAAGCCTTTTACGTGGTCCCCCACAACATCCTTCTCTCTAAATTGGAGAGAGATGGATTTGATGGGTGGACTGGTCGGTGGATAAGGAATTGGTTGTATGGTTGCATCCAGAGGATAGTGGTCAATGGCTCAGAGTCCCAGTGGACATCAGTGACAAGTGGTGTCCCTCGAAGGTCTGTATTTGGACCAGTGTTATTTAATATCTCCATTAATGACACAGATTAAGGGATTGAGTGCACCCTTGGTGAATTTGCAGATGACACCAAGCTAAGTGGTGCAGTTGACACACCTGAGGATGCGATACCATCCAGAGGGACCTGGACAAGCTCAGGATGTGGGCCCTTGGGAATCTCATGAGGTTTAACAAGAGCAACTGCAAGGTGCTGCAGCTGAGTCAGGGCAGCCCCCGGTATCAATACAGGCTGAGGGATGAACAAATTGAGAGCAGTGCTGCCGAGAAGGTCTTGGGGGTGCTGGTGGGTGAGAGGCTGGACATGACCCAACAGTGTGCACTTGCAGCCAAGAATGCTGATTGTATCCAGGGCTGCATCAAAAAAAGTGTGGCCAGCAGGTCAAGGAAGGTGATTCTGCCCCTCTACTCTGCTCTGGTGAGATCCCACCTGAAGAGAAAGAGGGTACGTTTAAGTTGGCTATTATAAATTTCTTTACTATGAGGGTGGTGAGGCACTGGAACAGGTTGCCCAGGGAAGTTGTGAATGCCCCAGCCGTGGAGGTGTTCAAAGACAGGTTGGATAGGGCTCTGAGCAGCCTGGTCTAGTGGAAGGTGTCCCTGCCCATGTCAGGGGGTTGGAACTAGTTTGTCTTAAAGGTCCCTTCAACCCAAGCCATTTTATGAGTCTGTGGTTCTCAGATCCCTTCACTGAAGCACTCGATTACACTGCCATGAAAAACAGAAGGTAAATGTCCATATATGTTTCCAGTCTTGTAGAGAGGCTACTCGGGTGACGAAGTTGACAGGACAAATACAACTAAACTGCGCTCTAATTTGGTAACACAGACTTCTGCCTTTGAAATGAAGGTCTGAAGAAATGGGGTTAAACAGAGATGAAGGTACTGAATTTTTGGGCACCTAGGAGCCAGGGTGTGAAGATATAGGAAGGCGATGGTGAATTTCTGCAGTTGACTACCAAGAACAAGATTCACAAAACCAAGATGCTGTCCCAGGTATTTTCATCCTAGGCTCTGTCCTTTTTCACTGTCTGTCTGGCATTGTCAGTTGTTTCCCCCGATTATCTATCGTAAATGCTGCAGACAACTAAGTGGGAAGCAAGATTGTTGTTCCATTAAACGTGTTTGAAGTTTCAAAAATGTTCCCATTTAGCATTATTGCAAAGGAAAGAATTTATAAAATGTTTCAGAAGAAGTGAGAGAAAAGCAGACATGCTTACCTGAAGTAGTGAGAGACAGACATAAGCTGTGCACCTTGAAAAAGCAAATTGCATTGTAATCAATCTCATACAGAGCACTGAAATCTTACATGGTTTGGGGAAGGGATTAGGCTTCAATCCTCACTGTACCAAATGAGCATCCTAAGTATTTGACTTCAAATTTTATTGTGAGATTTCATGTTGCATTTGACAGGATCCAAAGGTTAATTAGTTTATGGCAGCCTAGCAACTGCCAGACCCTCTGCAGAGGAGGGAGGTGGGGATTTATGGTCAAGCCTACAAGGACTAACTTTTGGCAACAGTCTGTATGAAACACTTCTTAATTTTTCTCTCTGGTTAAGAAGATATTAAATAACTAAATTTGCCAGGAGCAAGTCTGTGAGAGTTCCACCCTAGAGTGCAGCTACTGCACATTAATAGCATTATACTTGTAATACTCGCCAAGAAGTTTTTTCTAGTACAAGAACTTGGCCTACAAGATGCATCCTGGGTGCAACTGCTAATTTCAAGTTCTTGTTCCAAAGCATGAAAATCCTAGAGTTTCCTCACAGAAAACTACAGAACCTGCCAAGTTGTGTTTTCATAGTTTGGCAAACTGAGAAATGGCTGAGAGTAGGTTCTCATGGTGAGGGATTGGGCAACCATAGTCCTGGGTAGCTAATAATTTCTTTACCTCCCTGACCTGCTGTTTGGGCTCATAGAGGGAATTAGTGAACTCATGATTTGCAGCATGCTAAAGCCAAGTTACAGGGCGTAAACAGAAATTGATGTATGGTGTTAACAGCTCCGAGTGTGGGAGCTGAGTTTGGCAGCTCTCAAACTTTCTAGTTAGGTCCAAATTAAGCAAAGAGAGAGGGAGGAAACAGAGCAGAACTGTGTGGTCTGTGGTTAATGTTTGTGCCACTTTTCTTTTCACCATCCTGGTCCAATAATGTGGATAACATCTTCAATGCTATAGTAAGTTTTAAAGTAGGCTTCAATGATAGAGGTTTTTCAATTGAATAATTCTTATTTATACAAAGACTGGTTTATAATTTTTCTAATTTTAAATAGTTAAACAGCTGTTTAAATGAAATGCAGATCCTGCATTGGTGACTCCTTTGGTTGTTTCAAAGAATCACAGAATGGGTAAGGTTGGAATGGACAGCAGTGGGGTTATCTCATCCAACCTCCCTGCTCAAGCAGGGTCATCCTAAAGCACATTGCACAGGATTGTGTCCAGAGAGTTCTTGAATATCTCCAGTGAGGGAGACTCCACAACCTCTCTGGGAGGTCTGTTCCAGTGCATGGTCACCTGCACAGTAAAGAAATTCTTCCTTATATCCAGATGGGACTTCCTGTGCATCAGTTTCTGCCCATTGCCTCTTTTTCTATTGCTTGGCACCACCGAGAAGAGCCTGCATCCTTCCTCTTGACACCTTCCCTTCAGATACTTGTATAAATTGATGAGGTCCTGTCTCAATCATCTCTTCTCAAGGCCAAATAGGTCCAACTCCCTCCGACTTTCCTTGTCAGAGAAGATGCTCCAGTCCCTTAATCATCTCTGTTGCCCTCTGCTGGACTTGCTTCAGGTGCTCCATGTTATTCTTGTGCTGAGGAGCCCAGAACTGGACACAGCACTCCAGATGCAGCCTCACCATGGCTCAGTAGAGGGGAAGGGACAACCTCCCACGCTGTGCTGGCAATGCTCTGGATTAATATGGTCAGCTTCTCTAGATCTTATGTCCTGCTGTCTTCAGGTTAAGTAGCATTTATCTCTTGGTCAGTTCCAGAGGCCATGAAGAAATAGTTTTTCTTCATACTTGGAAAAGAGAGAGCTTTGAGAAAGACAGCATAGGCAAGGGCTGGAGCTGCAGAGCTAAACTGCCGCTGCTGCTCTAAGATAAATCTTTATACTTTAAGTTTTCTCCTTTGTAAAATGAAGTTAATGGTGCTTCTTTCTTTTATAAAATGCCAGGAGGTCTTTGTATGCAGAATACTGCAGACAATTTTGTTTCCATGGACACGTATATTTCTGGCAAAAAGCATATCAGGTTTTTGCAAAAAGATGTAAACTGGCTGTGCAGGGTATCTTAGCTATTCTCTCTGTTAATTCAGGTCTGCTCCATAGTCTAGCAGCTCTTCCATTTTCTAGCTAGTTGTAGACTAGGTTTTCAAACAAGCAGTGGTGATAAAACAGAGCTGCTCATTATTTGCATAGTTCCTTCCTGCTTTTTTTCATCTCTTTGTTCACATGTCAGTCCTAGTTTGTGAAACACAACTAGGGTTTGGAGTGGGAAAAAAGGTAATTACACTTCATATCTGCCATTTCTTCTGACATGGAGCTGTACTTGCTATACTTCACTGAAGGTGGATCACTTTATAGTACAGCTTTTCAAATTTGTGGATAACATGTATGAGTTTCTTTTTTGGTTTCCTCATGGAAACCTTTTGTACTGATAGAAGGTATTGTTGTGGTCTTCCTCTCATTGTCCTGAAGATGCTGGTAGTGCCCAATCTATTGGGCTGAGTAGATTTCTGGCACAGTAAATGCGTCTGCAGATTTCCAATGAAATATCAATGTGCTGTGCAGTGTGCTTATTGAACTCTCTAACCTTAACCTGCACCTTTTGCAACATTACAAGAGCAAATGCCACGGCATTAAGTAGCAAACCAAAATCCCAAGCGCTTGCTGTGAAGAAAAATAAAGCTGTCTTCTCTTTGGTAGATGTAGGGAATGGTTCAGGCACTGCCATTGGCCTGTAGGATTACCGTAGGGAAACTACTTTCCTGTTCCAGGCTTCAATGAAATTATTTCCTGTCTCTAAGTGAGATAATTATTCACAGTTTGTGATTATGTGTTAAAAAAGTTCAAGATTGTATCAGGTGTGCAATACGTTTGTGCTTAATTTTGTTCAGCAGAAGTCTTTCACAGCTTTTTGTAAGAGGAGAAGTGGAATGTCCAGTGCCTTGCACAAGCTTAAATTTTCAATAAAGCTTTCCTAACTCTTTAAATTGCTGTTGTTTCAAGAGAATTTGGATACTTTTGTTGAACAACTGACCCACAGGACCTTGCATAGCATTGCTGCAATGGTGGACAGTGATTCAGCCAAGGGGACACAGGAGAAAGTGTGTGAGTAAGTTATAAAGTAGAAAATAGTAAGAGAAGCACTCTGGGTTAAAACAAGCATTTCCAGAGGTTAGCTTGGTTTTGAACAAATCTCTGAGGGTTGGATTCATTACTGAATAGATAATATGTGTTCAATTAGCTTACTGAAAGAAATAATATTATTTAAATCCTCTCATGGGATTTTTTTTTTTCTGATTTTCCCAAGTTTGTTCATCCTAGCACAGGAATTAAGACACTTAGTCCTTGTCCACAGAACTTGGAAGGTCTGAAGCCAGACTCTCCTCAGAGATGCTCAAGTCCCTTAATTCCTGTTCCATACCTCTACAAACATGGAAATAACATTACTGCGAATAAGAGGGAAACTCATTTTGTATTCAGTAGAAAACTATGGACTCAAAAGCAACTGAGGTCACTAACTACCTCCCTGGATCATGCTTTAGATTGATATTCTGTATGAAGGCCAAAATAGCAGCATATGATCTTTCTAAGAGGTGCAGAATTACGCATCACCTTCAGAGATGAAAGTGGTTTTGCTCCTGAGACTGCTAGCCTGGCCTTAGCAGTATGGAAGATCCATGCCCTTTTGTGTAATTTGAAAGCAAAGGGTAGAGTGTCCAGTGCAAGGTGTTGCACAATTGTTTGAGAGAGATGCAAGGACTGTCAGGGGCATGGAAGAAGTACGATTGGGCAGAGTGGGGGAGTATGAGTACCATGAAGATACAAATATGTGCCAAACAGAGCCATTAGGATCACTCATTATATATTTTTTTGCCTCTCTTCTTTGTCTTTGTTCAATTCATTCCTAATGCCCTGAGGAACAGTGCTTCTAGAACATTCTAAAGGAAATTGCTCATTGTTTTCACCAAATTAACTTTCCCCCCTGTGTAAGTGCAAACCTACAAATGAATCAAAGAGTGAGACAGGACCCAGAGACAGTGCTGGACCAGAATGATCCATCAGCCTCTTTTAGTGTGTAAGAAGCTCACATCTAGCAGTTGTTTAAGTTTAATATGGGGCAAAGCTGTAGTAGCATTGTTAATAGGAAGATTTTCAGGAACTTGAGCGAGTGACATTTGAGATTTCAGAGAAACTTATTTTGCAATGTAAAAAATGTAAAAATATTCACTGTTGAACCAATTTTTTTTTTTTTTTTTTTGAAAAAGCTATGTTTTCATAGAAAAACTGAATTAATTCCTTCAAAAATACTTTTATTTTGACTAATAATGTAGTTACTGCACTGTAGACATGGCATGATAATGCCTCTAGAGCAGCAGCTATTCAGTGGCTTCCTATCTATGCTTTCTGGCTGGCAGCCAGACACCCATCTCTCTGATGTCCCATGGCCAGTGACTCCCAGTCCATATTGCCTCTCTAGCCTGGAGAACAGACTGTGATGTATCATGAAACACTTACTCTGGGAGTCTGTTGTTAAGACTGAATTTTTAAGGGTCTGATTTCCAGTAATTATTCTCTGGTAACAATTGGTAATATAAATATGTTAGTATTATAGTTTTTACCAAAAAGTCATTTTCTGAAGCTTAAAAATTCCATTTCGACAGACTGTACACGCACCATTAAAGTATTATAAATATAATAATATAAATATAAATCCACATAACTCCGGCTGCTCTTATGTATGCTCCAGCTCCACCTAATAACTTTGCAAGATAATTCACCACTGAGTGAATGTGAAACTGTAAAAATTACTTTTCAGGGATGCTTATGGATATTAATCTGAAGAGATGTGGTTACATAGGACTTGCTTAGTGTGGTCCGTAGTGCTATCTGACACTACTTTATGTGGGCATAGATAACTGATGGGCCATGCTCATAGAGATTTGATCTACACAGAGAGACAAGAGTGGATAGTTTCTGCAAATTATGCAGGGGATACAAAAAAATAACCCCAAACCAAAAATACCACCAAAAAACAACCCAACAACCCAAAATCCCTCAAACAAAAAACCCCCTAAAACAACATTCTGAATTCTCTGCCCCCCAAAAAGCCCTAAACCAAACCTAAAGTTCACTCACCTTTGACTAAATAGGGCACTGATAAATCAGTGCCTTTGAGTGGGGTTAATGTTTCTCTGTGCTGATCTCTGCTGGCTGATAGATTGAGCTCATACAAATTCTGTCATCAAACAGAAAACACCAGTTGGAACTTCAAGATTTCTGCTGGGATTTATGCTTAGCGGGAACTGTGTGAGTATTTCTTACATGTGTAAGTGTTTTTACGGGGAGGTGAAGTGATTAGTCGCAGAACTAGGAAAAGAAATGGTATATCATCCTCTCTGCTCACCAGATCCTGCCTGCACTGGTGAAAGCAGCCCTCCCTGATCGATGTAGGTGGATAAGAGAATGGGGAAATTCTGGCCCATAATTCCCATGAGTTTATGATTCTTTTTAGGGATGAGCTAGTCAGTTGGGAAATTACTGGGTAACTTAATCACATTTTCCTTCTGAGTAAGTATAGGAAAAGCTGTGAAGATGCAGGCAAGGTGCTTCCAGAGAAAGAGATCTGAACTGGGGAATGGCAGAGCTGAACTCAAGTGCAGAGAAGGTTAGGGGTAGTTCACACCCTCCCAGTGCAGCAAAAAACCCTAAATGTATTAAATTCTGTGCTACTTCTGGTTATCTGTGATCTCACTTTGCATAGTAATTAACTAGGAGAACCTTCTCTTTAAGCCTGGAAGTAAAAGGGAGCCAAAACAGGCTCACTGTTGTGACCTGACATTCTCATTTGTCATATGGAGGAATACAGAATAAATGTCAGTAGCAAAGGTAATGTTCATGAAGGAAAAATGTACTTTTTCAATTTGGTGTGAAGACCATCAGATGTGACACTTCTCACTCAGACTGCTCTCAAAATTAGTATATTAGTAATGTTGCTACAATTGACATATAAAAAGGCAGCTGAAGATGGTTCTTCTTACTCCAATCACCATTGACAGACAACTTCATTAACAGTTGTCTTTTCTTACTTAATACTTCGGCACATTTTAGACGGTTAATGTGTATTTTCTAGAAATGCGTAAACACGGTCTAATAACTACATGCTGTGACTGCATGATTTTGTGTACTGCTGGGCCTCTGGGCTTTAGTGTTACTCTGTGGTAGTGTGTTTCAGAGGTTGTTATGCATCACGTAAAAATATCCCAGTTTCTTCATTCCTGCTATGTGAAGGTATGAAAGATATGTGCCGTATGATGCTTCATTGTGTCTTGTGCCTCTACCTTATCTATTATTTTGGATAAAATAAGGATTTTTCTGCATGGAAGTCATCTCTTGTGTCCCATAACTTTTATTCCTTCCCTGCCACCCCCACCCCTACCTNCCCTCCACACCGCTCCCTGCCCCGGCCACCCTGTGCTCCTATGGATCCTTTCTGTTTCTGTTGAGGCCTTCTTAAATCGAGTGACCACATACTAACATACTCTGAAGAAAACTGTTCTGTGATTTAATAGGAGTATGGTAGGTGTGTGTGTGTGTGTGTGTGTGTTGCACTGGATGTACATAGAACCTTTGTCCTGCATGAAGGATTTTTAACACTTCTTCAGGGGGAAAGTTTTTATGTTCTTTTGTATTGACAATGTGAATGGACTAGATTGATATTCATTTATTCAACCAGATGCATAAAAGATAAAGTATCAAGAGATTTAGATGTTTTATTATCAGCAGACCTGAGAATACAGAAAAACTCTTGTTTGTGATAAAAAAAAAAGGTTGCTGCGTCCCAACTGGCACATACTAGGAAAACCTGTCAGACTTTTCCTCACAGACCTTGCGTTAGAGAAAATAGCACTGGCATGGAGGTCATGACTGCATGGGCAGACCTGTGTGTAAGAAGCTTTCACCTGGCATTATTAAGTGAAATGGATCAGAAATACAACTAATGGGTAACACAAGGAGAAGGGGCTCTTTTGTATTTTTTTTTGTGTGAAGCACTTGTTCTGTCCTGAGTGGTCATTGACATACTGCATCCATGATGAAGAGGCAGCCAGACAGCTCAGTGAAGACCAAGCACCTGAGGTACCTGAGGGCATATTGTACATTTGCAGCAGAAATGGGTGAGGCCTCAGACTGCTGGCATGCACGTGTGCACACGCACGCTGAGATGCTATTTCGGTCTGCAGTCAAGTGGTGCAGATTTGGGGTACAATGCATTCCTGAATTCTGTATTCCTTCCTAGAAAATGTCCATAGTATGTCTATCCTGCCTTTAGAGCCAAGCCCACAGTGTGTGTTAAAACTCATTCATTTTTGTGCTGTATTGGACTTTGACTCCTTGCGGCCTAGTGCTCTGGGTTATGCATATGTGGGGATTAACAGACAATATGATTGATTTGTACACAGAAAGTGTAGGAGGACGTACACCCTCACAAACACAATGACTCAATGTATAATTTAATGTAGCTTCAAAATTTGATAACCCTTTTAAATAATGCGTGTGTTTTATCTGCTAAATCACATTACACTATCCCAGCAGATGCAGTATGAGACTGGCATACATAATCTGTTGCAGACTTGGTATGTATTGTATGTAATCATATTAATTATTTATAACTTGCCTTTACCTACCAGTGTATATACAATGAATTTCCACTGTAGTGAAAGACATTTAATATAGGAAAAATGATATTATTTAATCCTTCCTGTGAAAGACCAAACTGCATGTAAGGATTGTCTTGTGGTTAAGGCTCATTCTGGAATGTAGAAAGATTTGCCTTTTTCTGGCTATCTCTAAAGAGTCTCTGCTTAAGATTTTGGACAAATCACTGTGTCTGTATATTCCTTTTGTGTCATGTGTGAATACTTTTACTGACCTTTAATAGCCTATGGGTGGTGTAAATTGCATGAAACTAGATGAATGAATATTTTAAAGCACATGCAATATTCCAGTTGGAAGGTGCTGTTGAAAGGCAGACACCTTCAGAGAAAAAAATGGGTTTGCTTTCAGCTAATATCTTGTAATCTGTCACATGAGATTAGGTTGCTTATTCTTTTTCTACTCTAAAGGTGGCCTTTTTTTAGAAGAATTTTCAAACTCTGGTTTTTTTAGGTCTAGAAGAATATTTTAAAGTATGAATCTTTCTCTTGCAATCAAAATGTCAGGAGAAATCAACTTGCATAGATAGTGGAAAGGATGGGAAAATACAAATGATGAATACCTGCATTTTTCTGTTAAGATTTACTGGCCTTTATTTAAGGAGAGGCAGGGTGCAACTTAGGTGGTAAAATAGGCAATGTCCTATGACGCACTGGGTGAAGATGATGCCAGCAGGAGGTTTTTTTATTAGTGGTGAATTCAGCCATCAGGCAATTTCTTCTTTTTCTTAGGAAAACATAATTCTAGTGAGTTTTGCATGAATGTTTCAGTCTGACCTGTAATTGTAATATGAGGGCACACACATGGGGTACAGGCTTCCAGCAAACTGTGCAAACTCGGGCAGTTAAGATTTCTGAGTTCTGAACAAATATGTAGGCTGGGTTAAGAGTTCTGTTAAAAACTTCCAGTGGTTGTAATTAAAAGAGAATCTCAGAAGTCATGACAGATTTGGGAGTGGGCAGCATGGATTAATGTTTGTTGCCTATGGCAGCTGGAAAGGAGAAACACCATGATAGCCTTTTTTGGAGGGAGAAGGTTCAGCAAACAAATTGTGCCTGAGATGAAGATGGCTTGGATAAACGCTGTCTACCATCCTTGAAACTCCCCTTCTCTCATTGTTTCTGGACTATTTGCTTCTTGATAATGTTATCATTCAGCTTTTCAAAATAAATGCCCCAATTAAAACTCAGCAGCAGCTATGTGTGCTGAAATGCAGGAAACAGTACCTGTCAGTCACTCAGCTAATGGCAGGACAAAATTGCACATAGATGTTTTTTTGCAGTGTTTAACTTATTATAAGCTACTTAATTAAACTTTCTGCAAATGTCTGGAGAGAATAACATAATTTAGGTAAGGAGAGAAAGTATCTTTTACCCCTCAAAAAGAAATTATACACAGTCTGCATGTAACTCCTGCCACGCTTTGTCTCATGCAGGACTCTCCTCCCCATAACAGTTTCTTCTTCCTCTTTCCATTTCCTTAACAATATCAATAGTTTGTGCTATAAAACTGTAAAGTCTTAGCTGATGCTTGTGTTTCACTGTTGTTTCTGATGGAGTAGAACTACAAATAGTCATGTGTGCCACAATGCCTGTGCTGCTGATGATTAGGGAGACAGAGAATTGTCCTTTTCAAGACTATGGATGTTATTTCTGCCCTCACAGTTGCCCTAATTTTGCAAATGCTCACAGTGTGTAGTATTGATGAAATACACACAAATCTAAATTATGAACTCTTTAGCAGCTATAATTTTGTTAATATACCCTTTTCTCAGAATACTTGGAAAATACCAGGAGTCAGCTTTTACAGGGGAGGATAAGAAATGATTATCCCACAAATAGATCCTTGGAACAAGACAGTCCAGAAAAATCAGATGCACAAATGCTGAGATTTGGATTTATTTGGGA
The DNA here is from genome assembly GCA_013396775.1 of Cephalopterus ornatus. Lineage (NCBI taxonomy): Eukaryota > Metazoa > Chordata > Aves > Passeriformes > Cotingidae > Cephalopterus > Cephalopterus ornatus. The sequence continues at coordinate 280,898 of VZRE01001521.1, forward strand.
TTACTTTGTTTCTATAGTATGCGTCATGTTAATATCGGACTGTACTTTGCAGTCCAAATATCCAGTTATTAATTTTTCTGGATTTCATAAGTGTTTTCTCTATTTTTGCCACTTTTGTTTTTCTAAGTTCTCTTAGAAATCAACTTCTTAAGCTTGTGTTAGTATTTAGGTAGGTGTATATATAATAGAGTTACACATGCCATACTGGTCACTGAACTATGTGAAGCTCTGCATTCATGGCTTTTGGGCAGCAATTCAATATTTTTGTACAAATTAATTTATGTTCTTTGTCTTGTTATGCTTGTTTTGTTATCCCTTTGACCTCAGGCCAAGTGTTTTCAAGGTATCTGTCAATGGAAATATCTTATATGAAATGAGAAAAGAGCAGAAGATACTTCTGAAGCAGTTGTACTCAAAAAACACATATTTGTTAATTTGACTGTGTTTTCCATGGCACTTTTCCACCTCTGCTTTTTGGATGACAGTCAATCTTTGCGCCAGCAATGCTGAGCTCGGATGTGAGGGCACTTTCTCTGTTATGACACGGAGCAGCAGTTGGCACAGCTTCATTTCAAGACACATGTCCTTTCCAGGAATACTCTGACTGCCAACATGTGTGTTTGCTAAACACTTGGCACACGGGGAATATTGTAACTTACCAGATTTACTAGCAGAGGCAGCAAAGCAGCCATATGTCACAACACAGACCGTGTGGGTTATGAGTAAAATCTTCATAGTGGTTGATAATCCTGTGTGCAACTGTTTGGAAATCTTGTTCTCTCTTGCAGCACGGGCTGCTCATCAGAACAACTTCTACTAGAGCAGAGGCTGAGGTGACCATGTGAGCAGCTGGATGCTGTGCTGAGTTTGATGGCTTTGTTAAAGCACAGCTTTGGTGATAGACAGAGGTCATAGCAGTTCTGTCAGCTGAGCTTTTCTCTGGCCGTTTCGGAGATGGTTTCAGTAGAAAGTTGCTCTTTGCAGGGTTCAGTCTTGGGGCCTTGTTTTTTCCCTGCACAGCTGTCATTCTAAAAAAGCAAGTCACAATCCTGCATCTTTCATCTCGTTGGTATTGCTTGCATTTTTTGACCACCTTTAAAAACAGCAGGAAAACTAACCCTAGATATCTGCAACGCTTTAAACAATATGTGCGCGCTGCAAATGTGTGGAGTCATCATTGCTGAGGGATTGCTGTGTATTGAATACTTCATGAAGATTTATAATAGCTTCTTTATTTTGTACGGGAATACAATAGCCATATTCACTGTAACTTCAGCAGAAACTCCTTTAGGTAAGATAACATCTGTAATAAATGCAGACCCTGTAAGATTCATACAGTGATAATACTTTGGTATTATAACCCTCTGAAATAGGGTTAATCGGGAAGGATTCTCATGTATGAGGATTCTCATGTTTGAGATTTCCAAGGGCAAAGGAAGGGGGGGTCTGGTTCTTGTGATCTTGGCCTTTGTAGTGAATTAGCAGGCCTTGATATAGGTTTGAAAGAGGGAATTGTATTGCTGTTCAGAACTGCTTTCCTTCTCCTGAGATGGGAGGGATCACCTTGTTCCTAATTATTGTAACTGCGCTGTGAAATCAGGAAAACCTATTTATCAGGACATAACTTTCTGCTGTTCAGTGTGTGCATGTTGCTCTGTGTTTCTTTAAATTTTGGAGGCAGAAGATACTCATGTCAAACTCTAGCCCCCCCCTTAAATTGCGCTGTTTTTATTTGCGTTTCCACGAATGCTAACTGCTGGCTGTATATAATTTTCTCTGAACTCTGCCGTGTTTGTCACGGCAATCAGCTACTCTGGTGGGTATGCACTAGGTGAGAGGAGAGTGTTGAGGCATGAAACGGCTGGATTGGCTGGAAGTGAGGTAATGCGATGCAGTGCAAATAGAGATGCAGGGATGACGATGTCTCCAGTCTGCAAGCTTCGCTGGTTTCTGCCTGTAGGAATGGATGGGGCTATGCACATCTCTTGACAGTAGAGACAGACTTGCAGTTGCCCAGGTACATCTGTAATAAAGATACTTCTGGCTACTTTTCTCTGAAATAGAAAAAATGTTAGACCTTCCCCCTTAGTACTGCATAATTTCTTAGCATTGTTCTCATTTTCAGAAGTTAGAACAGCTGAAGAAAAAGGGGCACTTAGCTGGGAAGAATCATACAGGAGGGGAAGAGTGGTCAGAGCACAGGTGGTGACTTGAATATCACAGATAGGTTTGAAAGAGGGAATGATTGTTTGTGTGCTCTCATCAGGGGAGGATCTAGTTTGCTGAAAAGGAGGATTTCAACAGGTTTTGGGGTTTTTTTGTCACCCAAATGTAGGCAGAAAATAGTCTTTGCCTTCCTCTGATCTGTAAAGGAGCACACTTCTGCATAATTAGTGACTTTGAGGCTGCTTTCTCAAGTACAGTGTACTTGCTTCAGCCCTTGGCTGCAAGGCTGCCATTTTCTTTTCACTTCAGCTGCACGGGAGAAATTGGCTTGAGGGAACATTATCCAATTGTCTGAGCTTGCCCCGGGCCCCAGTTGGCTGGTGGTGTAGGACATGTAACATGCAGCACAGCAATTTTCATTCTACCCAAGAGAGGGCACATTAACAAGGTAATTATAGCACATTACTTCAGCAGGGACGCATCAATTTTAATCCTTGAAGCATCCTAGTGAAGTAGATAAGTGAGTACTATTAGGCCTATTTTACAAAAGGAGAGACTGAATTAAAAGCTGAAATGATTTGTTCATGGCAAAAGCTGTAGTCTGTCTGAAAGGCAGCGACTAGGGCAGAAGGGCCCGGTTCACAGACCCTATCAGAGGTCCATTCCCTCTTGATCTTGGAGATCTCTCCATTAGCTTCATGCCACACCGCTCCATCTGGAGCAAAGGGAATGGAGAAACTGGATGCTTTGTTCATTACATTTCCCCAATCCATTTTCCTGCTGGCAAATTAACTGTAATGTTGTTGACATTTCTTAATTTGAAATTATTGATGAATCTCATTTGGCAAATAAACCTTGGTTTATATGTGGTTTGTAAACAGGTCATCATTTCTCTATGAAATTAGGACTTATGTGAAAGAAGTTAGGGAGTGTCAGACTGGTCCTGAAGGGCTCAATCTTTTACCAAAACTTTGGTAAAAGTTTGCCTTGTTCAGTGCTTGGGTGCTGATTGTTGCTAACACGTAGAGTGCAGACTGACTGGCCTGCAGCAGTAGATTCCTCCCCACCCCCTCAGTGTGTTGCATGCTCCTATGTGGACAAGTGTTTGAAGGGGTCATGATCTATTACTGTCTCGACAACACCTTTCTTAGAGCTGCAGAGAAAGTTCAGCCCCCAGAGGTGCCATTCAGATCCATGTTCTCCTGCACTAGGTGACCTGCAAAGGCTGTGGGCGTGTTCACTGCAGCCACAGGAGCAGTGTGAAGGGTCAGCCATGGGGCAATGCCTTGAGCAGGGGACTTGGCCCCACTCTGTGAGGATGTATGTAGAAGAGCAACACAGATCTGCCTGGGCAATTCCCCAAGCTCTGCTCTTAGATGATCCTTGTCCTGTGGCTAAAACAGCACAAGTATCCAAATCGTTGATGGGAAGACCTGCTGCTTCTTTGAGTTTCATTCCAGCACCTGAAAACTCTTCTGTGAGAAGTGTGTTCATGGCTCACTGCCTCTTCAGTCCAGTGGGACCCAAGCTTTGCCTCTAGTCCCACTTTCTCCTGTTTAAGCTGAGTGGGATATCCCTTTGCATTCTCAGAATGTCACAGTGCTGTCTTAGGACAGCTGTGACCAACTCATTTCTGATAAAAAATAGAATCAGGAGTTAGGCTTGTACGAAGAGAAAACTGAAATAGCCATGAAATACAGTATGTGATCATGGCCCCTCTCCTTAAAATATCCAATGCAAGTGTCTCTGCACCTGTGGAGAGTGCTTGCTTAGCACTGCAAGGTGATGTAGGACATCATCTGTGAAGTCCTACATACTCTTCACTCCAAAGTTGTGTCAATAAGGTCAGCAGGGGCTCATCATGCTGAAAGTGAGAAGCCCTTTATTATTAGGCATTTTGGTCTTTTAGTTCAAGGAACTCTTTTCGTCCATATTTCTTTGATGCTTTCTTGATTAGTTATTTGAAGGACTCCTGTTTTTTTGTAATTACCTTAGATGAGGCTCATTTACCTAAGTGATGCAGAATCAAGGATAGAATGGGCGAGGGATACAAAACACTGTTCTGGCTTTGTTTCAACACTCGCTCATCTTTTTGGGATTACTACCCCAACAAGTGTGTGGGGGAGGGTCCCTGAAAAGTTTTTGTTTAATACTGAGCAAAACTAAGAAGCAATATTATTTCTTTGCAATGCTATGGGCAATTTATCTCACAACACTTTTAAATGGCTCAATATCAGAGTCTTAATTTTAAGAAAGAGATGATAAAGTGATTTTACCATGTCCATAAATCAGGTTTATGCCAGATTTAAGATGATACATGACAAACACCTTGTAAAAACTCAGATGTCTGAGATTTGGATTCATAACTCAGGCCTTTAGAGCTCTACTCTCAGTGTCAGGCTAGTCTGTCTTCAGCAATTGTGTATCAGATAGTAAATGTCTTGCCCAGTTTTATTTTGAGCATTTAAATTGGTTATGCCTACTTTTTGTTCCAATACATTAGAATCCCTGAGGACTGCAAGGGTATTGCTTTTTACAGTTTGCAAATAGATTTGCTTTATGTACTGTAAATAAATAGGGTTGAGTTTTTTAAATCTATTTTAATCCATGCCTTTTTATTCTCTTTCATGATAAGCATATAGAAGTCTTGTCTTTTTGGAATTTGCAAGCACTGAAATAATGAATACTGAGAATATTTTATTTTCCAGGTCTTCGGTTTCAGTTCAGCCCCTGCTGTGCTATTAATATAGCTCTTTTGCCAGCTATAAAAATCCAAACAAATGCATATGAATCCATGTAAGATTCTGTCCCTCTTCTGTCTCTAATGGAGATTAAAATACCTGCAGCAAAACAGAATCACACCTGAGAGTCTAAGTTTGAATTAAACGCCAGAGTCTCTGGCTGCTTTAGTCTCTTGGTTATGTAAAAAGGAGTTTAAATGGAGAGAAGTACTTTTCCTTGTATTGTGGTGACAGTTCTGGGCCTGAACTGAATCTATAACTGCAGGCAGTTGTGGGAATGGATTAAGTTAATTTACAAGTCATCTTAAAAACAAATGTTCTTTTAAGATTTGAAGGAGTTAAAGGACAGAAGGAGAAGGGTAAAATGGTTCAGCTGTAAGGAAGTGTAAGGAAGCTGTAAGACTGTAAGGAACGTGGCTAGTGCATATTAACAGGGTATTTTGAAGCCACTAGCTAGAACAGCTGCATCATTTTACATTTGTTGGGACAGCAGCTCTTGGTTTGCCGTGGATGGTACCAGTTGGCATCTAAAGATCTTATGCTGTGTCAGGTCACTAGGGAGTCTGACATCTTGCTGGGGACTGTGAGCCATGGGCCTGGCTGGACTGGGTGCTTGTCAGCCAGAGCATATCCCACTGACTTGAGGGAGGGAGCTGAGCAGGCTGGGGAGAGAGCAGGGAGGGAGGGGGCAGTCCCCAGCCCAGTGTATTAGTGTACTCAGGACCCTGACTTGTCCTTGTTATCAATTCTTATCAAGACAGACTCCCTTCGCTGAGTCTCCTGTGTGTTTTCCTCTTTGGTAGGGAGTCAGTAATATCCAAGATAGGCTACTGTACCCAAAAAGAGCAGCTGTTGTGAGGACCACTGTCTTTTATAAGGATTGAATTGGAGTCTGCAAAGAGGAGCTCCCTCTGTCCATAAGCTTCCACAGAACTGTGCTGTTTGCAAATCCCCATTGCAAGCCTGTCCTGTACCACTACAACAGAAGAAATGCTTTGTGCCTCAGTCTTTGCAACAACCCCCCTGATCATCCTCTGATGAGTTTTGCACCATGAAGGCTCGGGCTTGCTTGATGTGTGCTTCAGATCTGTGGGGGAGGTTAAGAAGTGATGGCTCATGATAACACACTAAATGTTTTGTCTTCTATGTTCTTACTAAACATGGTGAAAATGTATTGCAAACTTTAAATGGTGGGTTCCTTTCACAGTGTGCAGTTCTGGAATATATCGTAATACTTCTATACTTCCCTAGAAACCTCTGCTTAGTTGCATCTTGCCTTTTCTTATAGGCTGTGTTCTAGTGGGGTTCCAAATTTTGTCCTTCTTTTATGTTGCCACTTAGAGGTTTATATGTGGTCCCACTAAAGACAAGTGAGGTTAGGATGTCACAAGTAGAAGATTCTTGGGCACGCTAGAAATAGGCACTTTTTTTTCTGTAGAATATATTCCGTGGTACTTGTTTCCCAATGGTAGAGGAAAGGAAAAGGATTTTGTAGCAGTTGGGAGAGGAAGAAGGAGGATGGAGAATTGACTAATCTTGTCTCTTTATCACTCTGCCTGTTAAACAAAATTATTCTTGCTCTTATGGGGCTTCTAAACAGTCACAATTAGGAATTATGCTAATAAAGTCTGTTGTGACATGAAAAATCACTTCATTGCTTATACTTCCTCATGACTGTGTTTTAGTACTCTGCAAAGCATAATATCCCTTCCTAGGGCATTATGGAATAAGAAGGGACAGGAAAGGAGAGGCTTCTTCAGGAAAGGTTGCATCTGAAGGACCCAACCTTCTTTCCCAACTCTGCAGTTGAATTACTTGACCTACAAACAGGCAAGGCATGAAAAGTACTCAACACCAGAGACACTGAGGTTTGAAAGCTGTTCCTGAATAGTCAAAACCAAGGCCACATTTTTGTCAAAAGCTGTCTGTGATACTGGGCTCTGACCCTCTCACATTTCTGTACCTTGGACCTGCATTCTTATGTATTGAGCTGTCCCAGCTTCTGTCGGAATACTAAAATATTCAAAGTTGGATCCTGTTTTGATGTACATAAAAACAGACCTACTGTTGGAAGAGTGATGTACTCCATTCCTCCAACAGTAGTAGAAATCAGATATAGGAATACCATCACCAGGAGCACCAGCCCCTTGCTGCTACAGCTGAAGGGACAGCTCTGTGAGTGCCACTGAAGATTTATCCTCTGCTTTGTAGCCTTGTACTACATGCATGCAAATAAATAGAGCCAAACACGACACAACTATTTTTCACTGAGTGGACTCGAGACAGTAGGCTGTAGAAAGGAAAATGAAGGCTATTGCTCTTTGGAAAGAGAGAGTGGGGAAAATAAAGATGCAAAGATATCCAAAGGTAGATATATCTTTCTTTCCCCAAAACTTAAGTGCTAGTTTTGTCTGCCATAAAGCTTTCCACAAGCATTCCTAGAATTAGAAATCAATACTTTTGATTAAAAAGTGTTGCTGAATAAATATGGTCTGTCAGTAGCATCTAGCCATTAAATTTCTTCTACAACTTTGTTGTCTTGTTTTGTTTCTCAATGCAGTGGAGTTGTTGGGTGTGGGGAATGTGGTCAAAGGAATTAATTGCAAAGTCTTTTGCTCTTCTGAATGTATTCCTTAACTTGAATGGGACAGTTTAGCAGGTTCTGGAACCAATTTATTTGTACCATGTAAACTAATTCTAATCACAGGGAGCACAATTCTAGAAACCTCTTGAAATGACCACAAGGTTGTTTGTGAGAAGTCTGCAGGATAATTTCCCTCTTGCTTTACCATTTGTCTCAAAAACTGCTCTTGTCAATGCTCTTGTCATACTCTTTTGCTGACCAGAGATTACATTAAAACAAAATCTCTAATATTAGGGCATACTTCTTTCTTAGCTTCAGCTTCTCGGACTCACTGAACCCAAAACTAGTGTCATTGACCCAACAGGCTAAACAGTTCATTAGCATTCATATTTTCAATCATGTACATCAGCTGTTGTTTCCACTACTGTTTCCAAAATTCCCTTGGACAACAAAGACAGCTTTGATCAGACACTCTGAACTTAGGCCTCTCTCAGAGGAAAAAAATCCTGTAAGTCCAATGGCAGTCTGGTGTTCAAAGTGGTACTTAAGATAGTTCCATATTCAAAAGCAAAAGATTATGAGAGTGGACTGAAGCTAAAGGAAGGACTAGCATATAAGCCATTCAGGCAGGACTTTTTCAAACATGGAATGGTCAGAAATTTTAGAGAAATCAGTAGTCAGCAACATAAGAAAAGATACAGAAAGATCTGTTCTTGATAACTATCATAGAGATGTGGAAGGGTAGCAGATGTCAATCGTGGGAAAGATCAACAGCATTGTGCCAATTAAATGTCACTTGAGGAGTTTCTTTAGCATCTACTTTTAAAGGTCTTGTCAAATTTCCCAAAGTGGAAAACATCGAAGTGAGAGGTTCTAATGAGAAAAAAACAAGATATGTTCCTACTAGGAGATGAGGACTTGACTTAAGCATTAATACAGTGAAGCACTTGGACCCTTTCTTGTTACTGTCTCTTAACATGGAGCAGGGAGGGCTAGGCAGGTCTTGAGAAATAATGACTTTTAAATAGCTTCTAAAAAATAAATAAACTGAATAAAGGAAGAAGGCTCTCCATAGTCAGGCACTGAAATTGGCTGCACTAGCAGGTCACTGGAAGAGAATGCAGTGGGTCTGCAGTTTTTACAGTTATTAAATGGTCTCCTAGTTGAGTGTTTGAAAATGTTGAAGTTTATTTGATAGGTGATGCTGGACAGCATGAACAAATAAATGAAAAGATTTAAAGAAAAGCATTGGGAAAGCAGGGGATGTAGAAAGGAATAGAAAAATGGAAAACTGGGTGCTCTAAGCTAAAAAGAAGCATCAAATTACTGTTTTAAAAGTTAAGAATACTCAGTGTTGCAGTGTTTCTAGGTGCTACTTTTGTATCAGTATGAGATGGGACACTGCCACAAACCAGAGCTGGGTCTGGGCAGCCTTGCATCTTCTGCTCTCAACTTCCCAGCAAAGATGTTTGTCTTTGTTCCTTGGCTGTCTGGGAGTTTGGGGCAAAGGGACATGACAGAGTGGGGTGGTTTAAGGGAAGTATAAAGTTTGCATTTTGAGAAACATGATCCAAAGATGGACTGGAAAGCTGTGAATCAGAATTCAAGGCAAATGCAGATATCACCTAAAGAGCAAGCTGATTTCTGAAAAGCTGAAAGCTCTCAGTATCTGACACCAACACCACCTCTGCATCATAAATTCACCTTCAAGGAGTTAAATATCCTCTGAGCATCTTTGCCCTTAATCATAAACATTACACAGTAAACAATTCTTTTTGTCATCATGATAGTTGATATGGAGGTGAGGCTTTCTGCAAGCTCCAGTGTGTAATGTCAGAATCTTCCCATTTAGTGCTAGGGAATTTTGAGACCCCAGAAGTGCTCTTGGTATGTACCTTAAGGCTGTATGTACCTTCTTCTTAGGCATCCCATTATCCTTGTCACATTGAGTGGAGTTATTGGTCTTGTTTTCCTATTTATCTGTTTAGGAGGATATATCTCAGCCGACCTATGGCTTGAGTGTTCAGTGGCTTGCAGAGAAGCTGTGTCTTCATTGTTCTGTGTGCACATCCAAGCTGCATGAATAGCAGAGTTGTGCAAGTCAGCCCTTTGACAGAGAGTAAGGGTGGACAGAGCTAGGATATGTCAGCAAGACCTTATTGTTGTAGTTTGGGACTACACAAAGTACTGTCCTGGATGTCTGCAAGCTGGACTGTCTGGTTGTCTCTACTAATCATCTGAGTATAGTTGGAAATGTTCCCTGTCACTGAGGCTGGCCATTGCAGGATGGTGTGTCTGTGCTTATAAACACACAGAACAAGATGGTTGTACAGAAGCTGGGCATTGGGAATGGTCATGGGCATATCCTAACTCCTAATCTGTCCTCAGAATTATTTGGAAGGCTGCTAGTTAAATGAGAAAAATCCTATCAGAAACTGTTGTAATAGTTCAAAATTGCAAACTACCATGTTTCAAACTCTGAGAGTGCACCGAGGCTCCATTTTATTTGTTATCATAGGTATAGTCTCTCAGTTTTGACTTTGACCGTGTCAGTCTCTCCTGTGTTTCTAAAACCCTTCACAAGCCACTTAGAGAAACAAGGCCCTCAAGGAGAGATAAACAGCTTATAGTAAATGTAGATGGACTGAAAGTGCTGTTGGAATTGGGCTGATGAGTTCTGGTGCTGTGCATGGTCAACATTTCAAGCAGACGAAGTTTCTCATACTGGTGTGATTGGTATGCCACTGGAGAATAGGAGGTGGGCTCTCCCAACCACTGTATACTGTTGGTGGGTCTAAAGCCAACAGTGTTAGAGATCAAATACAAGAATATGCTAGATAAAAGCTTTGGAGTTGCCACCATTAAGTAAAGGTGAAGGGCGAGCCCAGAGCCATCTTGCTCTAAGGAAGCCTTGTGTCAAGGAGACAAGAGGAGGACATGGGATGTCTTCCATTTTATTCCATTTCTCTGTGTAGCTGTCTCTCATTCACTTCCCATGTAGAGAACATTCCTACATTTAAAGCAGGAAAATGGTAAGCGAAGTTTTCTGGGTTTCAGCACCTGTGTATGGCAGCAGCTTGCTGCATAAATCTTGGTGGGAGAAAGGGACAAGCCCCATCTCATTGTGCTTCATGTTCCTGATTAGTATTTTAGCAGTATTAATGCTGCATAGTCTTTGAGATGCTCAGTTAATCATTACTTCCAATAGTCTTAGAGATGTTGCCACAGAGGTACTAGAGAGTAGGGGAGGATTGCTATCCTTATGGAACAGAGGGTATAGGGAAAGGAGAAGGGCAGAGGGATGAAGGATAATTGCTGGAATCGTGACAGTCAGACCACTGTGTGCATGCTTGGCTGTCGGCCCCTCTGCATATTAACAGGGTGTTTGAGATGGCTGTCTCTGTGGTGCTCGCACGGGTGTGAAGGACCTGCCCCCCCTTGCTTGCGGTCCTCCACTGTTTCTCTGGGTCCTTTGCTCCCATTGCTCTGCAGCACTTACAACCTCCCTCCTCGTGCGCATGCACTCCTCTGCTCGCAGCCAGGTTCACCAAAAAACAAGCATGTCTCCATGGTTACAGGGAGACAGCTGAAAAATGGCAGCTAAATGCAGCTGCCCCTCATTTAATATCGACTCTGGCACTGACAGAACAGATAATGGGCAATAACACACCATTATGCTGCGGGGAAATGAAATGCTTCAGCAGACGCCTGTCATGCTGCAGGGATTTATTTGTTACTGTACCAGCAGAGGTTTCTCTCCTCTTCTGTCTATCACTTTCTGTCATTCCCTTTTCTTTTCCTCCTTTTTCTTTCAGTTTTCTGCCTGTTTTTTCCACTTGTCCCTTTTGGTTTCTCCTATTTCTTTCTTTTCCTTCTTCCTTGTTTTTGTCCTTTCTCTACCGCTCTTCTCTCTTGCTTCCTCTATCATGTTCTCTGGCTTTTATGGTATCTGGATTTCATGTTCCTGGTGTTGGAAAGTGTGGTGTCTGAAGCCCGAGAGCTCTCTGAAGCTCCAAGCTTTTTGCACCTTTCAGAGTTTCCGTGTTCTTCCTAGTTCTTCTCCCTTCTGTTGTTGTTCAAGTCTAGTAAGGGTGAACTTCGCTGGATGAGCCTTCTACCAACATATTTGTTTGGGCTGTTGTTTTAATTTGACAAGTAGAACACAATGTAATGGAAGTTTTTGATGGAAATTTAGAGGAATGTGCTACTGGCAGGGATGTACTTATGCTTCTGGTGCCAGAGTTTGTGCTTTATTTACAGCTGACCCCTGTGCCTAGAGATTGGATAGTTTGTATCCGGGTTGTGGATCATGTTGGTTTCTAAATGGTTCCTAATGTTGTGGCTCTTTCACATCTTAATTATTCAGGGTTAGTTTCACTTAGTAATTGCTGTGGGGTTAGTTTCTCTGAATGTCCTGCTTTTGCAAATCTGAGATGTCACAGGACAGGAGGCACTGATGATAGCAAGTGAGCCTCTCTCAGAATTATAAGACCTGTCCTTCTGCAGATAAAACTTTGAACTAAATGATAAACTTTAAGTGATAGACCTTTTAGCTGGAATGAATTGAGGCCTGTGAAACTCATTTCTTTGACTCAAAGGCTGCTCTGACATCCTCAAAGGGCTGTCTGTGGAGACAGTTAATGCAGTCAAAAACATGATCTTTTCAGTACAGCCTATTTCCTCCACATTATCTTGATAAGAACCATGAAATCCTCATAGACATATCATCCTGTGGATGTAGCTGCACCCATGGGAGTGACCTTCACTGATCGTCAGTGTCCAGAAATGCATTTGATGGGTAGAGTATGGGAGCTATAGCATCATCTCCCACAAAATGTACACCATCTGTGCAGTATGAGTTCCTAATCACACAGTGTGGCAGAGCTCTGGCAGCTGCCCAGTCCCTACTGCAGCTAACATTGTAGCTATGTCCAAGATCACATCACATCATCCCTGTCTGACATTGGTGTCCTGGAAAATCTGCCTGATGCAGAACCCGTTTGAGATCGGGCTTGTGCCTGTGGCTTTATTGATCTAGGCATGCTAAGAGCTCATCTGAATGCAGATGTGCTTTATAAATTCTTTTCTTAGTGTTCCTGGACCTTATGAAAAATACCATACCAGTAAAGTTGTATTTTCTGCCAGTGCAATGATATCTGCACTCATGGTTTTGTCATTGTTGATATGGTGATTGCAGGGGATATATTGGATGATATTTTATTTTTTTGTGGACCCAACTGGTGTCTGTGCCATCAAATCTTAAGGTAAGGGTAGGCCTAAATTCTCTTAAGTGATGTATTATACACATTGTGCCATATGGACCTAAAATAGGATCACTCTTCTTTTTCCTAAGTGTGATGCAGTGAGCAAATCTAGCTAAGCAGATACCTAGAAAGCAAATTTTGCAAGGACTCACTGCAATACACTTTTAAGCAGTACAGATCTTACACTCTGTCTTGTTATTCTAGCACACCCTTGTTATTTTAATACAACTTTGAATAAAATACCTTGATCATGTCTTGCAAATCATCTATATTTTTGGTGCTTTGATAATTTTTGATCTAAAATTCAAGAGCTGTGGAATAAGTGCCCATTGCTTGGATTTTAGCAGTTTCCCAGTAACGTTTACATCTCTGAGTAAAATCTGTACAATAACTCCTAAGTTCCCTGAGCTCGCCAGCCCTTGCTGTGATAAGTGACAAATCAGTGTGGGAGGAATCTTTAATACAATAGCAGGTAGGATAATAAATGCTAGAGGAAAGCAGATAATGAGAAACAAGGGAAAATCCTTTTGGCTTATGTCCTGGCCCACCATCATATCTCTACCTAGGAGCTTATTTAATAGAGTATTTCCAAAATGTCAGCATACATCCTATCTACCTGACTTTGTTTACTGCTTCACTGCAAATGTAGAGCATATTCATCAGAAGCCCTCTTAGGACTCAAACATAAAATAGCAACTTTGAGACATCACAGCTTGATGTGCAGTTGATTGGTAAAATACCATTCGTCCTTACTGATACTTTGGTTATGTTACAGTAGGCTTCGGGAGTAGCTCTTGGGCAGCTATGGGTTTCCCAGTTTTTCACTATTTTCCCCCGTGTCTTTAAAATTGATCCCTGCTGTAAGATATTAAAACAGTAGGAAACTGATTTCTGCTTTAGGTTTCAGAGGAAGCAAGTTGGAGTGCAATAATCCTCTAAAGCGAGGTGATTTTTAGATAAAAATGCTGTTCAGACCTCTCTCTTTACAATTGAAATGACAGTGCACTGACCCCCATTTCAGTTGTACGCCCTGCCAGCTTCTTGAGCCGTGGTGCTTATTAATGAAATAAGCAAACATGGAAGTGTCTCAGGTTTACTTTTCCTTTTTTATCTTTTTCCTTTTTTTCCTCCCCCCTCTCCCAGCAAACCTGCAGTCATTAAGTGCCATCATGAGAGAGGAAACAGCTTGTTGAAAAGAAAAGCTCTGATTTTTTTTTATTTTTATTTTTACGAAGAATACCATCAGGAGCAGGCTATGATTAATACACATAATTGAAACAAATTGCAGCTAACTGCAGAAAACTGTCTCCCAGCTGTTGACAGAAGGAAATTGCTGACAGCCTTTTACCATTCAATGAAGAAAAGAGAGAGAGAGAGAGAGAGAAGGGAACCTTGCCCAGCCCATGCAAATACATGGTCACATGCATATACAAAAGCGCTTCTGCAACCAATGTACACACATGTCATTGTGCATGTATCTGCATGTGCAGACGTGTCACCCGTGCAGGTGCAACCCCAACTTTTCATGCATTTGTAACGACTGTAGCTGCATGCACGTAGGATGCTTGCACGTCTGGGTGCCTGCTGTGCTGAACATACTGCGTGCCCACATGCAGCACAACAGTAATGTCAATTTAATGAGCTGCCCTGGAGGCACTGTGTGCTTCACCAGAGAGAGAAGGCTCTGGCCGCGTGTGTGGTTGCACATGTGAAGTTGTGTATTCACAAATGAAACAACAGAGGCTCTGTCTTCTACAGTGACCCCTTCCTCTTGTCTTTAGGAGGATGAGGCAGGCTCATTTTTGACTTTTAAAATATCTTCCATCACTACCCTGATCTCCTGTCCTTTTCACCTTTTGTTTGTCATGCTCCTTATCTATCATTAACAGCCTAAACAAAAAACACTTAGATGCAGGAGATGAGTCTGAAACTAGGAGAGTCATCTTTGTTTGAAATACCATACAGATGGCTAATGGGCATATATCAGAGCTTTGCCTGGTTCAAAAAGTTGCTCTGGAGAGGAATTGAATATCCATAGTTCATTCAGTTGCTGGCTTCTGCTAAGACAATCAGTGAGTGGGTTACACTGATTGTTTTGTGATACACATTTGTCATGTATGGACCATTTATAAATTGTCCATCCAGTGATGTGCTCCCACACAGCCATGTGGCTGTTCCAAAGCGGGCAGCCCATTGCACTGAGTGGGTCACAGGAATGCTGGTGAGTAGAAGGCAAAGTTAGAGACCTCCAGCAGACTGTTAGTAAGATCTAACAAACTGGTTGGCAAAATCTGAAGTGAGGTTGATGCTCTAATATCAATTGAATTGACCACTTTGTTGTTGTCATCTGTTGTTTCATAAGCTGGGCTTTTATTGTTCACTCTGTATGGGCATTTTGACTTACTCAGAAGCAAGCAGGAATATCAAGTATGAGTTATTTCCAATATATCTGCCTTCAAAGCTGATTGCTATGGTGTAATGCCAGTTGGTTAAAAAAAAAAGTTCTTTCTGTTGTAATTCTGGCCACTGAAATAAGCGATGATGTTGGTTTGTAATCACATACATATTACAAGTCTTATAAAAATAACCTGCTTGAACTGGTCCCTAATCTGTTATTACCTCTCCCTTTGTGCTAGTGTTCAGTGTAAGCACATCGATATGAAACAGTTAGCAAACAAACATTCCTTTAGCAGAGGTGTATGTCGATCGTGGTGGAAGCTTAACAGCTCACGCAGGCAGATGCAGCAGTGGGGAAATAATTTATAAACTCAGATGTTACAGGTTATGGATTGTGTTTATGAGTTAGTGATTCACAAAAGATGCAACCAAGGGTGTGAAAGGAGGGCTGGAGCCACTGACATTTGAAATTCAACCCAGGAAACAGTGCATTCATCTCTAGCACTACCCAGGGAGCCTGGGAAGAGTCCGAGAATAGTTTAATGAAAAATGCAAATGCTGAAAGAATTTAAAATAATACCAGGTGGGTGACGCTGGAAGGAAGGTAGCTGACTTAGATGTTACCATAATAGCAAATCACTCTAAAGCAAGCTAGATTTTGAATTTACATATTCAAAACCAAACATGTGTACACTTTTTAATTCTAATGGAAAGCAAGGTAACTTAGCATGTTCACTACGCTAGTTTGAGTTCTGAGCTGCCTTGTGTTTACTGAAGGGCATGTGGGCAGCTGCCATGAAGTAGTTGATGTGATGTATGCTACATGCTTGCCTGGTGCACAAAAGCGTGTCCAGGCTCCCAGTCAGGGTCACTCCTTAATATGCTAAAGCCAAGTCTCCCATTGCCGTTACGTCATTCTTCCCCTTTAAAACTCCCCCTGCAGCTAAGAAAGATTGTGTCCCAACCGCATTTTAGTCCTCAGTGGTTACGGAATGTTGATGCAGAGCTGTACACTCAAGGTACAGTCTGTTCTAGAAAGAGGTCTATCTATTGGTTGTAGCAATTTCTCTGTTTTATGGAGGTGAAAAAGCAGACCCAGGTGGAGTTTGGAGGTTCATAAGCCTGCAGGGCTGCAACACCTTGAAGGATAAGCAGAACTGGCCACACTGCCCATGTCCTTCATTCACAGCCTGTTCTGAGTGGTGCTTGCATGATTGTCAGAAATTGTACCTGGTGGACAGTTACAGTTCCTGTCAAGGATCATTTCTGTCTTTGGGGCTGAACAGCCTCAGTTCTGCCAGATGAAGCAATTTCAGCACATATGTATAATCCACACTAGAACCACCCAGAATGAAAGGTACTTTGTGGAGTTGCTACAGTTCTTGTAGGAGCTTGAAAATGAGTTCTTAATTTACCTTCACAGAGAAACAGAATCTTAAGTGCCAACAAGCTTGTTCTACTAGATAGTATGAAATACTGAGGTCAGCACTAAGCTTTTTTCTGCTGGTATTTCTGCAGCTTGAGAACTACTTCTAACTAGCATTCATTGTGGAGGCCGTTCAAAGAGACATTGCTGGTGAGGACTGTACCAACTCTGTCTTAAGGTTTATGCATCATGGTGTGGTCAAGCCAAGCAGATTGGAGAAATTCAAAATCTAGTAAGTCAACTGTAGGACAAAGAAACAGGAAAGTAATTCTCAAAAAAGTGTATAGACGGCAGCAGAAAAAACTGTGATGCTCTCTGGGCTGCAGATGTTGAAGCTTGATGTTTTAAGTTTTCAGGTAACCCCACAAAAGCTTTCAGTATTGGTCTATACTAAGTGCAGTGAGTTCTCTTCCAGCTTTGTCCTCCCAGACTAGTTAAATTATGCAGTTTCCTTTTGTTCAGTCCCTTTGTGGGATTGAAGTATAGTCGCAAGCAAGAAGAAGTTGTGTAAAACTGGGGAAAAATTCTTACTGGAGTTTCTTTACTTTTTTCAGTCCAGTTATCCCAGTGTAAGGATAAAACTGCATTTATGTGTATATATAGATAGATCAATTAGATAAATTAATATAATAATATATAATTTTCTCCCTCCTATTTTTCCTAGCTCTGCGTAGCCAACCGAGTTCTGAGAAACTAAGTTATATCTTACTTTGACATATGTTTTAACAAAGCAGCTCTTAAAATTATGGTGTGAAGGCCGTATTCTGCCAACAGTCCTTCTTCAGCAGCCCCATAATAGATCATGGCATTATGTAGGTTTGAGTAGAACTTGGTCCGCCAAACTTCTGTTGCTAGAGATAGTATGAAAAAAGATTCCAGTTTCTCTGCGACTTCACAAAGTAATGGCAAACCTCAAAGTTACGGGGGCAAAAAAAACCCCAACCACTTATTTTTATTGGAACTGAGCACATTTGACCAGGTAGCTGTCAAGAGACAACCTAGAGGCTCTGGAGGTATAGTGGGTTGACCCTGGCTGGATACCAGGTACCCACTAAAGCCACTCTCTCACTCTCCCTCTGCAACTGGACAGAGGAGAGAGAAAAAACCCAGCTAAGGATTCCTGAGTAGAGATAAGAGCTAGGAGAGCTCAGTTACTGATTACCTTCATAGGCAAAACAGACTCAAAGTGGGGATAATACTTAAATTTATTACTAAC
Organism: Cephalopterus ornatus; assembly: GCA_013396775.1. Classification (NCBI taxonomy): domain Eukaryota; kingdom Metazoa; phylum Chordata; class Aves; order Passeriformes; family Cotingidae; genus Cephalopterus; species Cephalopterus ornatus. Next base: position 298,692 of record VZRE01001521.1, read on the forward strand.
AGAATAAGAGTCAAAGAGTGAGAAATAAAACAGTCTTAAAAACACCTTCCCCCCACCCCTCTTTCCTTACATGTTCTCCCTCCTCCCCCCCAGTGGTGCAGGGGGATAGGGAATTGGGGTTATGGTCAATTTGTTGTTTCTGCTGCTGCTGCTCAGAGAGGAGTCCTTCCCCTGCTCCCCTGGGGTCCTTCCCATGGGAAGCAGTCCTTGATGGACCTCTCCAGTGTGAGTACACCCCTCGGGCAGCAGTTCTTTGCAAACTGCTGTCCCGTGGGTCACTCCTCCATGGGGTGCAGTCCTTCACGAATGAGCTGTACCGACGTGGGTCCCCCACAGGGGCACAAGTCCTACCTGGGAAAAACCTGCTCCAGCGTGAGCTTGCCTCTCCACAGGCTACAGGTCCCTGGCAGGACCCTGCTCCATCCTGGGCCTCCCAGGGGGTCACAGCCTCCTTCATGCATCCACCTGCTCCAGCATGGGCTCCTCCATGGGCTGCAGGTGGGTCTCTGCACCCCGATGGTCCTCCATGGGCTGCACCATGGGCTGCAGGGCCTCAGCTCCAGTGCCTGGAGCGCCTCCTGCCCCTCCTTCTGCACTGACCAGGGTGTCTTATGTTGTTGTTCCCATGTTCTCATTCCGCTCTTCCCTGGCTGGAATTTCTTCTGTGCAACAATCTTCTGTTCTTAAATATGTTATCACAGAGGCATTACTATTACTCCTGGTTGGCTTGGCCTTGGCCAGCGGCAGGAAGCCCATCCTGGAGCCGTCTGGCATTGGCTCCACTGGACAGGGGAAGCATCTACCAGCTTCTAACAGAAGCCACCCCTGTAGCCCTCCCACTACCAAAACCCAGCCACAGAAACCCGCTATAGGAGGTTACAAATTGGCAGAGTCCATTTTCAGAATTGTCTACTATTTTAAAATAATGATGCTTTTCACATAGCAGGGCCTTCAATGATACTTCATACTGGCCACGTACAAGAATACACAAGGGTTTGCCCTAGAGGTCTTGACCAAAAATGCCATCCCTCCTTCCCAAAACCTCTGACCAATTTTCAGTTCGAAAATGACAAGACCCTGGTGGTGGTGGGTTAATGGAGTTGTTAATGTGTGGGGAAAAGAGTGACAACACTTCAGTAAAACAGGAGTTGGAAAATATTTATAAAATGTGGAAATACGTCTGGTGTTTAGCTTAAAATAAGAGCCTTTGCTATTAAAAAACAAGCCAAGTCTCAAACCCCAAAACCACAGAAATCAAGATCCTCCAGGGTGAACTCATCTCCAGGAAAATAATGGCAGCACCTTTTTGCACTGAAAGAGAAAGACATGTTTTTCAGTGCTAGTTGAAGCACAAGGGCAGTGTCACATTTCCTGTGGAGAGATTTGGAAAGTAATTTTTGTAGCAGTTGGGCTTTGCTTGTAAGAGTAAGAATTACATCAGTTCTGACCTTCTAGCAACAGGCTTAGGAAAAATAACATGAACACAGATACCAGCATGATCACTGTCTTAGATCCAGCAGTATGCGTTCACTGATTGCCATAAAATTGCTCCTTATTATCAAGACCAGTGAGTTCAGAGTTTGGCTTATAGTACTGAAGAGAAGCACTGGTTTGGCTGTTGTTTTTTATTGTTTTTAGTTGATATCCAGTCTTGATAACTTGTACAAGGCTTTAATAAGATTGTGCTACCCAATAGCTTGAACTAATGAAAGCAGCTGGGCTCATTTTTGGTGCTGTCACATCAAGATATGAAAGTTATTTCGTTGATGATATGAAGTTAGTAATTTTGAATGAACTGATAGAATAGCTGTTATCTGTTCTTCCAAATAGCGTAGATAATTTCAGAAATTTATGAAAACAGATGAGCTGATAAGTATTTAAAGATAATTGCCATATATACTAAGCATCAATTTTTATTGCATTGAAATAAATGCATATAATATGTATATATTGAAAGACCACATGAGAATAGCTAAGAAAGAATTACAATCACAGTATAATTTTTTCACTTAAATACAAAAAACTTCCGCCATAGTGAATATTTATTTTTAATTTTTTTTTTTATTATTTGTTAAGGTTTGAAGAGATCTTGTATACTTCTGGTGATTAGCTGGAATACTTTTGCCTAAATAACTTGTCATCAGCACTGCTACCAGAAAGAGATGTGAAACTGAAACTTTTATTGCACTGCTATTAAGCTTCTGCCACTTTTTAACCTTAGATGACTATTCTGTACCTTTTAACCTACTCCTATATCAGCCTTGTTTCGGTTGCATGCAAAATCTTCAAAAGCATGCTTAGTTTTCAAGTGTCTAATCTCTTAGTGTACAAGTGTCTAGATGAATTAGATGCTATGTCCAGATGACTTCTGTGGAGCTTCTGGCAAACTTTTATTCTGTGAACTTTTCTCAGTGTCATCTAGCTCCTATTTTGAACATGCAGGGAATTATTAAAATCAAAGAGCATGCCCCTTTTAGTGTCTCTGCTATTGCAATGCTGTAATAGTAAAAAACTCAAAACATTTGATAAGGGTGGGCCATGCTCTTTTGCACATACAGGGAGACTGCTGCACAAAAGATGGACGTCTACTTTTTCAAATTGGCATGTGAATTCTGTGCGCCTAGGATCTGCTCTTGAAATCTGAGATGCGCTAGTCTTGATCTTCAAGCATGCTGGTGGCATGTAGCTATTTTAGAAAATCATGATAAGTGAAGAGACATTTCATAAAATGTAATATATATGGTTTGCCCAAGTCTCACGCTGAGGTGGCAGCAGAGCTGAGAACATGCAGATTTTCTCTGAGCCCTTACTGGGCAGCAAATCCCTTGTACAGGTGCCTAGACTGTCCACTTTAGGTGTTTGTGCCTCCCAAGAGAAGCAGTCTCCTGGTTACTTGGAACTGGAGTTGCGCTCTTCATGGGATGGTCCTCCTTGTCTTATTTAGAATGGACTACTTGATAGGTTTTATTATTTTTGATTTTTCTAGCTGAGGCATATTCAGTTTATTTCTTTTAGCAAATGTATTAATCTGTGTTCTCTTAAGAGCTAGTTCCACAACAGCAGAGGTATAGGAGGGCAGGCTGATACTTTTTGTCATCTCCTCTGCTCTGTGTGCTTTTGTTTTCTAGTAAGGAACTTAGCTCTTTCTATCAGCTTTGCATATATTTATTCAGACATGTATTTATTTGTGCGTGGGCTTAATGTCATGATACAACTCACAAGAAGGTTCCCTGTTCTCTGTACTTTCCTCTCATATTTTACATAGGCCTTATTTTTGCATATAGCTTTGCTATGGCCGAGCTATAAAGACGATAATAAAGTGTGTGTGCATGGCAAAATAAGGTGGACTGAAATCCTTGAATAGATGCTTTTTGTCATTTTGTGTGCATCACTCTCTTCCTCCTGATGTAGTGCTGTCTGTAACGATCTACAGTCTTCTCTTCCTTCAGCTTTGTGTTTTCAGCATTGTGTTAATTGTTTGTGGTGTATGGGTTTTTCAGCAGCATGCAGTGGGAAAGGTCAGCTGTCAGAAACAGGCCTGTCCGCAACTGATAAGGCGTTCGAGAGATTGGATTTGACTCATTAAGCACCTTCCCTGTAGACATGGAGTCTGCTCTGCCGCAGAAAAAAAGCTAAATCAGGAAGGGAAAAAGCCCAGGATGAAGTTGGAGCATGCGCCAGAAACACTGGCACACCCTCCCTCTTGCCCCCGTGTGCAGTGCCGGAGTTCGGTACGCTTCCACCATGCTCACATCCTCATGCACCATGGACATCTATACTTATGCCCTGAGATTGTATGCATTCATTCCAGTATTTACACCTGGGCAAGACGCACATGCATTCATTTTTTCTGTGTACATATGTGTGCGTGTAAGTCCTCATGTGTGGGTGCCCTGAAGTTACATGTGGGCGATGCATTTCATTCCTGCCATCAGATGTGTAAATAATTTCACACTAATGGCCTGCTTCCTTTCATGCTGTAAAAAGGGGCACATCTCCTCTTTATGTGTATATATTGTGTTTGTTCAGATGCACTTTGTCTGCCTTCCACAGAAACATGCTGTGCAACTGTCCTGCCTATACTGCATATACATGTCCACTGCCCTGGCTGCTGTATAGACATAGCAGAAGCCTAGCCTGTTTCTCATTGCATACAAATGCACACATTTTTGCCCCTAAATAATTACTTGTCAAAGCTGCTCTGCCAGCTTGTAACAGTCTCTTACCCGTGGCTTTGTTTTGAGAAGAATTGCTCTACCTCAAATTGGGTTTGGATATTGCTACTTCCATAAATGGTTTTAATGATGTCTCACAACCAGCATAGATGAAGGGCAGCAGTAGTGTTTGGCAGTGTATTTTGTGATCCTGGCAGTACTGGGGTTCTGCACAAATACACTCTCCAGTAATACAGAAGCTGTGAGAAGCTGACATTACTGCAGCCTCTGCGATACAAGTCTCACGCACTGTTCTGCTCTGCTCTCATCTCTCTTCCACCTCACTTTCGCTTTTCACCTTCTTTTGCATCTCCCCTTTCTCATGGGCATGGCTCTCAATACTGCTCGCTGGTATTGAAAAGGATAATTTTGTGGATCATTATTGTGTTATTACAGTGATTAGCGGTAACTATTTTTCTACTCCCACTTTCCTCTGGAAGGATGCCCAAGGGGCTCCCTGCTCAGCAGCAAGCGCGACGCTTGCTGGAAGGCTGCTGCCAGCACAGGCCCATGGGTACACAGCAGTACACACGTTCACTTCTGGCAGTGCTGCCTCTCTCCCTCCTGCCCCTTTCTTGCATTCTTACAGCAGTTCTCTAAAATACTGCTCCTCAACCGAAGCAGGAATTTCTCCTTCTCTTGGCCTCCTTCCATGCGCTTTTGTTCTGAATGCACTTTTCAACTTTCTCTCAGTGTTGGTGTAAATCTTTTTTGTTCATTCCTGTGTCAGTCTTGGAAGACTCCCACTGACAGTCCCCCTGTTTTTTTTCCCCGAGCAGGATTAATCATAGCACAGATGTAGGGAAGACTGTAATAGCTACCTAATGTTCTTCTCCCTAATGGTACAGCTCTATGGCTCTTTACTAAGGTCAGAATATTTTAGGAAAGTCCTTGTCTTCTGTATGGTAAAGAACAAAAATGCCACAAGTGTGCACCCTGTTTCATTAGGTGAATGTTAGTGCTCTTGAATCTGCATGCAGTAATAAATAGGTCTGAATACTTAGCATCCAGATTAATATTTGGTGTTTGACTTCTGATTTTTAATAGGCTAGAAGGGTAAGGGTAGTGTGGAACTGGGAATTAAAACTTGGATTTAGATTGCTGCTGAAGAAGAGTAAATCTCTCAGGAGATGAATCTAATGTTAATTGTTGCTTCATTTTAAAAAAACCAAACATGGTATGTATAAAACAATAGCAGTTTTGGTTAAGAATAAGATAAATAAGATAAAAAGCTGGTGAATTGAGAGCTTAGCTGTATGTATGCAAACTCTGACCCTCCTGTTCTCTCACATGTGCTCTATAAAGAGGGGCAGATGGGCCAGGTACCAACCCAGAAGTAGAGATAGTCTATATGAGAGCAGGGCTGGTGAATATGTTCGATCTTGAATTTTATGTTAATGGTGCTGTGATGTTCTCTCTCTCTTGTCAGTTTGCACTTTGCTGAATGTTCAAACTGTAAGGAAACATTTCTACTGAGTGGTGTGTTCAGAGACTGGCATCCTTAAGTTTTAGAATGATGCACCGGGAAAATAAGAAAACTATAAGAAATGCAGAGTGAAATAAAAGGATAAGCAAAAGTAAATACAGGAGAATTACATAAAGAATTGTCCTTACCCATATTTAGCAGTGAGGAATACAGAGGAGGTCTTATGCCCACCTCATCACAATAGTATCTTTTGACAGAATTAGTAGCAACACCCTGCTTTTTCTCTACCTTCTGGAGCTGGGAGAGTAGAAAAATTGTTCAGAGAAATGAAAAAAGTATACTTTGTCCAACCAAAACAAATTGTGAATTTATATGACTATATCAAATTCTTTCAGACAAATTATTTTTAAAATTGATTTATTCAGCTTCTTTAATTTCAAAATAAACACGTTTCATGCTTTTATTTTAAAATTGAGCTCTAGTTTTTTAAGAAATGCATTTTTAAGGAAATGTAAACCAAAGTTGTTAAATTTCATTTTGGATTAAGGAAGACGTTTTCACAGGATTGGTTTTTTTAGTCCTTTTGGCCAGTTGATCAGGGCATAAATAACAAGCACAGCTCTAAGGACACAGTGCCACGGTCAGACCAGTACCTGGATTTTATTATTTCTTTGGCAGAAAATGCAACATCACGCACTGATACCAGTACAGTGTTTGTTACCAGTACAGTTGTTTGTATTTAGCAAACATTGAAAAATAGGTGGAGAGGAGTATGCTTAGGACACTGTACACTGCATATATGCTGGATTGGCACGTGGCTTTTCCTCACAAGTATGGAACATGTATTGATTTGCAGAGAAGTTTTATTAAACTCATCGGGCATTCTTTTCCCATAGGTCTCAAGGACTTAACCTATATTTTTGTTCTCTTTGTAGTACAGATGGAGACAGCTGAGGTTAATTAAGTGCCTCAGGTTGCACAGTAAATCAGTGGCAAAGTTGAGGATAAAATGCTTGTATTCTAACTTCCACACCTCTAGTTTGTCATTTAGATCAATTCTGGTGAGCAATTTAAAGAATTATGTTGCCAACCATATGCTATAATCTTTTGTAGACATATGTCACCTTATTTATTAATTTTCATTATTGTAGTACTAGTACTTTTGTCATCAAAACAGTTTTGCAAAAAAGTCTTTATGATTGCATTTTTCAGCTGTTTTGTGTGGTATTGGAACAAATTCTCCAGACACTTGTTTTCTGTTTCCCTCAGAAAAAGACAGAAAATGTGATTTAGAGAGTCAGTAGGGAATCTGTGGATTGTATTATTGACAAATCTAGGTTTAAATAATCTCTGTGTTAAATATGTGAGCCAAGTAGGAGATTTTGTGTGATGTATCTGATTTACTTTTTCTCCTCTCAGAAGAGATTTGGTTAAAGGACAGCAATATACTGTTGAGTGAAGAGGAGATTTCCAATGTTGGGAAGCAAAATAGCTTTCATTTGTGTTTTTTGTTTAGATGACATGAACTTCAACTGTATATTTAATAGGTGCATTCTCTAGAAATTTGAGGCAGTTATGCTTCTAGCAGACTATTAGCTCTATCACGTATGTGAAAGTGATATATGGAAACAGCTCTATATGTTTAGTACATGTCAACTGTTTTGAGGATCAGGAGCCTTAGGGGAAATTTCTCCTTTTTTTGGGTTAAAGATTAAGGCATTGTTATCCCTCGTCCTTCCCGTTGCTCTCAGTCTTTGCTGTGCAGTGGTCCAAATTCATCAGGTGAGCTAAGTCACTCTACAGGGTTGGTTCTGGACCTCTTAGGCAAGGTTTGCAATCCCAGAGGTGAAAGCCTCTTCTGTCCTGGAGCCAGCCCAGAGACCATCATTCAAGGACACAAGCAGCTGCAAACAGAGATGGAACCTGCAGCTCCAGAGCTCTCATGCAGTATCTTTAGAGAAAGCAGTTCTTCTTCCTGTTTTCATTAACAGCTTTGCAGCACAGGGAAATAATAGATTAGTTAAGTTTGACAAAAACCCCCGAACATTCAATGTATTGCCAAGTCTCCTTGATCTCTTCTGGGCTTAAATTTGAGGACCTTTCAGCAAGCATTCTCCTTTAGACTCAAAGGGTAACGTGTAAAGCAGCAGATAATGGCAGAGAGGGCATGATTCATGCTAGGCACTTGATGTTGTCTGGTGTAATATTAATGTTTCCTTTGCTCTTACTGGTGAAGTGAAAGAGCTTTTTGTGTAAAATCAGAGCAGCTACACTACGTGCAAATTTGAGTTTGGCACTGAAATAGCACTGTCATAGCTAGGCTTCGCGAACGAAGATTTGTGGAGGACTCTACCCACGCTTGCTACAAGCGCGCTGATGGCTAAAAAGGCCAATGTGAGATAGACACGTCCGGTTGCAAAAGGCACAGCAGAATGACTCCCCAGGTGGTACCGACAGGACATGGTTCTTTCTACGTTGTCTTTTCTCCTTGAGAGTGATCCTGCGTGTATTCTCAAAAGAAGCAGCAGCATTGTGGATAGTGTGTCTCCAGGCCTCCCGATTGGAGGCCTGACTGTTGAGTTTATCTCACCTCTGCTGGGTGACGTTACTCTCTGCTGGGCTAACATTACTCTCTGCATCTCTTAAACGTGATGAGAGATGATGTCTTCCATTAATTCTTACCTACACTGTTTCTGATATTGTTATGCTGATTCTTCTCTGCTTCCAAGTTACATATTAGGTGAGAATGAGGGGCCTGAAGAAACAATAAGTGACACTATTCCTGAATAATGTAACATTACCCAGAATGGTTTAAAGTTAGTAAGCATTTGGGAGACTACTTTTTTTACTGTGGGACTTAGCTGAGTGCTTAATTTTCTCAATTATAACATCATTCTATGATTTTACAGGCAATTTTTTTTTCAACAGCAAAAATTCTTTTTCTTCAGAAAATTTGTTTCCATAATTTCCTTGAGGTTTGAAGTGATATTCTTTTTCTAAGGTGTTATCAATGCGATCAGTTCAATCATCTCATTATGACATTAAGATGACTTATATGTTCTTACTTTACAGTTTGTGGAATATAAATGCAGGATGTGATATGGCTGTCAAAGCATCCACATATCAGTATCACTGTTGGTTATGGTTGGAAGATGCTTCATGCACTGATGAATGTTTTGTGCACTATAGCTAATGTATTTAAATAACTAAATAAGCTCTGTAAGAATTTTCAAACCAATATGTGCTTTTGACTATTGAGAGCACAAAAGTGTGTTTGTGAGGGAGAAAGCATGGGATCTTATTAGTGAATCTGATGAGTGGTATCACTGATTCAATCAGGTGGTGTGAAGAATGATTAGACTAGGAAAAAAATCAACTGTTTGTATGTATTATTTTCCTGTTCAAAGGCTAAAGAGGAAAAATGCAGCACAAGGATTTCGACAACTTAATGAAGGATGCAGTAATCTGCTGTTTAGCTATTACTGGAGTCTGTCACCATGTCTTTAAAATAACAGCCTGACTTCTACTAAACTATCTGGCTTTGTTTTAACAATATGAATCTGGGTGAGCTGCTTTGACTGCTTCTGAGGGCTTTCATTAAGGTTTCAGCATTCAATCACTGGACAACTGTTTCAGAGGGTGATGAAAATTGTTCACCTTTTTTGTCCTTCAGAGGTGTTGGTGGACTTATTTTATGTGATGTTTAACATCCAGTTTCTCCTCCCTTAACTTCTGAGGGAATATCAAATACATGTGAAAGTGACTTGAAACATAAATTGTTCATTGTTCTATAACCTTGTTGAGGACGATAGCTATTATAGATGACTCCCAGGACAACCCTTCTGTCCAGAACAGAATTAGCTCCTAGTAGAGTTTATGGGGGTTTGCCCAGACTGGAGTGCTGCCCCATCCTTTGGGGGGTGATGAGATATACGCACTGGCACAAAGATGTTTAGTCAAGTCCATATCCAGTTATAAAGTTCCCAAACTGGAATAGCAGCTAATTTCAGCAGTACAGGAAGATTGCCACAAAGTTTCTTCCCAGAAGCACCCAGTTCAATTGCTTGCTGGGATCATGATGTTAGCCAGTCATCCCATCAGAAATAAATTAGCGTCCTTGTGTTAAATGTCATGCAACTGAAAACACAGCAGATGCAACAGTGCAATAAGTTCAGAGCCGTAGTAAGTTCACAGCTCTGCTGTAATACTCTACTGATTCCATGAGCATGGCCTAAGGTGAGGAGGGTCCATCATTCAACCAGCAGTACTAGTGCCAAGAGTGAGAACTTCTGGCCATTTTTTTTTTCTTTGCCTTTCATAACACTGTTATATCTTTTAATGCACTAACTTAATTAGCTAGAATACCTTTTGAGTACATTGGTATTTTTTCATAGATGTCCTGGATTTACTGTGAGGTTGACAGTTTTTGGGTTGTTTTTGTTTTCATTTCCTCCTGCCATGGTTAGTGGTAGTCCTCTATTTTGATAAAAATTCTGTGGTTAGTGGCCAACTTCGGAAGCATTTTTTTCTTAAGACAAGTTGCATAACTGTAGGGTTTTCCAAAGTTAGAGACCTCTTAAATGATAGGGAGAAAAAGTTCCTGTAAATACTGTTTTCCTTGTTGACCTCTGTTTGGGAGAACATCAAGAGAGTACCTGGTTGTTCTGCTGCCTAAATCATTAATGCACACTGCTTTGGCAGAAGCCTGATGCATGGCAGTGTTAGACCATTCCTGGATTTTCAGATAGCACCAGCTCTTCTATGCAGAGCACAGCAAACTGCTCAGGTAAAGTAAATCTCACTGAACAATGGAGTGGTTATTAATTTCGAAGCAGTGCAGAGAGTTTGCTTTTTTCACTAGCAGAAGACCTGCTTAGAGTATACCTGTAATGTAATGGGTTTTGACACAAGGTGAGAAGGTGAGCAGCTGATTCTTGGTTTTAGGAGAGCTACTTGAAGTTTTCTTCAGGAGACTTCAGGAAAGTCACTGCCCATTTTATATTTTTTTCTAAATAATTCTTAACTGTGTTTGAGGCCAAAAATCCTGTTACATGAGATGCTGCTTTTGTTGAGTATTAAATTTCATGCCCCTAAGCAGAATCAGTGCTTCTAGAGTTTGCTGTTTTCAACTTCACAGTCATGAAGTATTTATTTTCAGGCATCATCCAAAAGTTTGGAGGCTGCTTTGCTCCACATCTTAGCTAGGGTGACTTCCTGGCAGGACTGGAGAAAAATAGGAGGTTGGTTTCCCTCCACAAATGTATGAGAACCTCTGGAATAAGCCCAGGATGGGGAGATAGGAGCTTCTGAACTCAAATGCTTTGTCTGCTATTGATTTTTCTCGGTGGCCATGAATAAATCCATTAAAATGTTGGTGCGTTGGCTTCCTCAGACATAAATCAAACTGTCAAGGTTTTCTACCTCCTAGTGATGCCGTGAATTCTGAATATTTGAGTCCTCCTTTGTAGAATGAGCTCTGACAGGAACACATAGCAACAGCATTGCACATAAAAACTGAAGCTAAAATTACCATCTGGCTTTCCTGATCAGGCAGTATAACTATACAGTATATTGAAAGATCCCCAGTCTTTACCTCTCCTGGGAACCTGAGACTCAGCAAGCTCTGGGGTTTCAACAGAGATGAGAAGAGCTGGGAACTTGACTAGGTACTTATTTGCTGTGTTTTTGTTTCTGTTCTTGCTATCAACCTGCAATAGGTACTTCTGATTGTTTGGGGGATTTGAACAGGTATAGGTTTGAGACTTGCAAAAGTGGCTTTGCAGTGGGGTGTTGATGATAACTGCTTAATATGCTAGGTGTGTCTGCCAGCAATTGGTCAGAAAAGGGTAACATTTGACCATGTAAAGTGATGGGTATCTCCATTCTTTCAAGGGAAAGGTCTGTGTAAGTCAGTTTGAAGATTCTGGGTTTTGCTTCTATTCTGGTGATTTCTATGAGTCTTGAATATGTCAAGGGTTTAATTCTGAATGTGGGATTGTTTACAGGTCTTGGATCTTTGAAAATCCCACCTACTGCAGAGAATTTAGTTATGTGAAAGAGTTAGGAAGCATATAATGGGTTTAGATTAATATTAACAAGTGAAATGGAAGATTTGATTGTTTATGTGTTAACCTGCTTTCCAATTCTGATTTTTGCAAATCTGTTTAGTATTAACTGAGTTAAAATGAAATCTTGTGAATAATGTATAAATCAATAGTTTTCAAACATATCCTAAATTCTGTTCTAAGTAAATGTTATTTTATGCAGTTGTATTGTCACGCTTGAACAACTAGATCATCAATTCCAGTGAACACCACCTACTATATACAGATTTTCACATCACAGAAAAATCAAGGTTTGATCTATTGCTTCATGTAACATAAACCAAGGATTCCTGTTGACTTTGAGCTGGGCCCTGAATTTAGCTTTTCTGGGTTATCCGTGTTGCTGTGCAGAAGCTCTTTGGTACACTACCACTGTTTAAGGAATATAGAAGCCCTAAATGCCACAGTGCAATTTGTGGAACCTTCAAAAATGTACAGCATGAGCTAACAAATAACAAGTGTTTCACTGCTCTCTGATCTTCCAGGCATCACCAGACTGTGCCTGAAGGCATACAGAAATACTGTGAGACCTGCAGCCTACTCAGGGCTTTTTTCTCTTCATTCATTGTGGAGAGAACCTATATCCCTTTTTCCCCTCCATGCCCTCTGGTAATTCTCATGTGCTTTTTGGTCATAGCTGTCATGTATGTCAGAGCATCCTAACAGTTTGGACAGTATGGAGCAGCCATGCTCGGTAAAAAGCCTTTCATGTGGCCTGACACAGGCTACTGTGTAGTAGCTTGGAGAAATACGCAGTGAAGCTCTTCAGGGCACAAGTTAGGTTCTAATGCTGAAGCCTTTCATGAGACTGGTAAACTAGTCATCCACATGGCCACTAGTAAACTGTTGAGGAATGAGTGATTTGGGGAACACAGTTATAGAGAGAGTGTGTTGACCTTGGGAGTTATGCTTATGGGACATGTGGTGGACAGGCATGAATTTGGATTGCCCAGTGAACCCCAGAGAGATTTTAGTGTGTGGTGATCTGCAAATTTGAATGTCTATCCAAAGCAGCCACAGAAGGAAGAAAAAAATCCCCATAACAACATATGAAACAGAAATAAATGACATTCTCCCATGAACAGGAAGGATACAAAGATGGATAAGGTCCAGAATCCCATCTGTGATAAGGGTCAGCAGATGACTGGAGGGAACAGGCAGATGATGTAGTTGCATGCAGAGGTGGGTTGATGGCACCTTATATTAAAACCAGTGGTACAAATCAGAGTAATATCACTTTGAATTTGCTTTGCATTATTTTGATGGGTGTGTAGTAGTCATCCTAAATTACTGTTTAGATTTCTGATATACTGTTGGCTGCCTTCTTTGTTCTGAGTACATCAGTAAGACTTCATCTAAGTGACCGAGAAAGTGTAAATGAAAACCTAGTAATATTTTTTGTACTGAGTGAACAATCAACCCATCATGCCCCACTTCCCGAAGACGACAAATGTGTATTCAGTGCTTTGTACATCTACAGTTGTGGGGAAAAGCCTCAGCCATAATGATTGCGTTTGACTCCTGCCCTCTCAGACACTGGCTATTTGATGGGAATTTCCCACAGGTACATGGAGCATATGTTTAACTTGATTGTAACACATTCTCTTCTGATGGATCAGGAGTGACTAGGCAGGGGAATTATCTAAGTGGGAAAGGGTTGTTATGTGCTTGGCTCTGACTTTCAGAACTGCAATCAATAGCAGCCCTCTGTGCTTAGGCTGGTTTAACACCGACACAAACATTCAATACTTCTTGCTGGTAGTTAAATGTATTCAGAATAGAATCACAGAACCAAATAATTTGGAAGGGACTCCCAGAGACTAGTTCAACCACTAGCTCAGAGAAGGTCCAGTTAGAGCAGGCAGCTCAGGACTGTGCCTCATCAAGTTTTTAATATTTCTAAAGATGGAGATTTCACAGTCTGTCTGGGCCCATCCTAGTGTTTGACAATCCTCAAGATGAAACATTCCTCTGTATAGAACGAGAATATCTTGTATTCAGCTGTATCTGTTGCTTCTCATCCTTCTTCTGCACACCTCTGAGAAGAATTTGGCCCTGTTTTCTCTATGATGTCCCATTAAATTATTGCGGAGAACAGTAAGATTTCCCTTGAGTTGTCTCTCCTTGAAGCAGAACAAACCCAGTTCTCTCAGGTTCTCCATACACCTCACCTACCTCAGCACCCTGAGTGTGTTGGTAGCTCTTTGCTGGACTCACTCCAGTTATGCTGAAGCCATTTTTCTATGAGGGAGCTCAATACTGGAGAGAGCAGTCCTAATGTGATCTCACAGGTGTCCACTAGGGGAAGAATCACATCCCTCAGCCTACTGGCTGATTCTTTTTAATACAGGCAAGGATGCAGCTGGCCTTTGAAAGGGCAAGTGCTGCTGACTTGTGCTCAGGTCTTCTTCTGAAGAGCTGTTTTTGAGCCACTTGGCTCCCAGCGTGTACTGCAGCATGGATTAATTTGGCTCCTGTTTGCTTGCAGGAGTATATAGACACATGGTCTGCTTACTTAAGTACAAACACACATACTGGCCAAAAGTCTCTGCTTAAAGCAGACCTATTACTTGACAATGGTATACGTACAAGGTGCAACACTGTACTGCTTTGTCACCATTGTTTTATGCTGTGAGGGCATAGATTTTACCATGTAGTTATTTTCCAAGAATGGCTGTGACAGCAAGTATTTTCCCTTCAGTCTTGTACTAATAAATTCTGTCTAATGTGTATTTGGATTACTGAGACAAAATGAAACGAAAAAATACTATTAATGCCAATGGAAATAGGACCAGCACTTGCCTTATGCAGTAACTTCTAAGCAATGATAGCTTGACTGCTTCTACTATCTACTGCTCAGACTTGCTTTCACAGCTGGGAGTCAGAAAGGTGCTGCATTATTGAGTGGGGGGACCCTTTTTCCCCAGATGGCACTAGTAGGAATGGGCTACAGACAGCCTTCCTGCAAGCTTTCCTGTCACTGTCTTACATTTCTTCCACTGGACAAAACCAGGGTATGCAGCTGGCTCAAGTTACCTAAGTGCAATATGGCAGCAGAACTGGCTTTGAAGGACTGGAACACCAGGTACTGGGAAGCAGACTTCTAGCTCATACAAAGAATTTTTATGATAGTCAAATGCTGCCTCCAGTTGCTAAGAAATTAGTGCACTGGCTTTCCTTACTGTACATAGGAGATTTTTTTTCCTAATGAGGAAATATTTTATGTCATATGCTGTGAATAATCCCCCCATGTTTATTTTTGCTGTATGAAGAAGATATGCTTGTCTAGTACAGATTTCCTGGACAAGGTGATCAGACAGGCAAAGTTATCAGATGTGTTTACCAGCAACATTACTTACATCTGTGGACAAAATGTTTTATGTGGACTTCCCTCATACCGTTTGAGAAGGAATCTATAGGACACTTCATGTGGCCCTCTTGCCTGCTTGGTTTCTCACTGAGTTGAAAAAAAGGGGCAGATCTGTCAGGATTATAGTCTGATGTCTCTCTTAAATTTCCTGTCAGATGGGCTAAGATAAGTTCAGATGGCATTAGTGCTGAATCTAAATGCTGATTTTTGGGAAATGGCGAGGGTTTTTTAAATGACACGTGTGGTGGTCGTGCTGAGAAGAGTAGAGCTTTCCATCATTCTCCCAAAAAGGATGTGAAGTGCCTTATAGCAGTCCTTAAAAGTTTTTCCTAGACTTCACTGCATACTGTTGAATGGTCCCTATGGTGACAGTGCTGCAGTGAAACTGAAAACACAGCACTGAAATTCATCAGTAATGAGGACCCTGAAGTTAATTCTCTTGATAGTCATATTAGAAGAGGATCTGTACAGTCATTAGCATGCCATGATATATAGCTGTACAGTAAACAGTGCTGTGGAATTGCTTAAAGATATCATGGCAACCTTAAATCTCTTCTTGGCTGACTGCTGAATAGTTTTTTTTTTTCCCCTTCCTTTCCAGTGCGAGATGAGAATATGGCCACTTTCCGTGGTTCCGAATACCTTTGCTATGACCTGTCGCAGAACCCCATCCAGAGCAGCAGCGATGAGATCACTCTCTCCTTCAAGACATGGCAACGCAACGGGCTCATCCTGCACACCGGCAAGTCAGCGGATTATGTCAACCTGGCCCTGAAAGACGGTGCGGTCTCGTTGGTCATTAACCTGGGGTCTGGGGCCTTTGAGGCCATTGTGGAGCCGGTCAATGGCAAGTTCAATGACAACGCGTGGCACGACGTTAAAGTGACACGCAACCTGCGGCAGGTAATGGTGAACGGGAGAAAATGCTGGGGAGAATTTTGTGTTGTTTTATTGGGACAGGCAGATGGGAGAGGGAGTTGGAGAAATGGGGAAGCTCGGTGGAATTGCTAGGGTTTCTCCACCTATGCTGAATCTTGGTACCTAGAGGACAGTGAAAAAAACATTAGTTGATGGGAATTTATCCCTGCTGCAATATCTTCATTTCCACTTTATTAATTTTCTGTGTTTTTCAGTTTGATTTAATAATAAAAACTTGTGACATAACTTTACTTTCATCTCCCTTTTCCTTTTTTCTTTTTCTGTTCTCCCTTCTTTATTTTATTATTTCCTTAATTATTATTCAATCTTATCAGTAGTATTCTTGTTGTATTTAATTACTGTGGGAACAGAGCCTTTTTCCAACAGCCAATGCTCTACACCTCTCCTTTTTTCTTTCAGTTTTGTTAATTGGTTTAACCATTGCCATGATGTCACAGTTCTAATTCTGGAATTCTTTTGTTTTTCTTTTCCTTTTTCTTTTGTGTGTGTATGTGAGTGCACAGGTGTGCAGGCTGGTGGCTATGTGTGTAATTAATTTAACTTTATAGCTTTGGAATTAATTGGCTGGAGTTTCTCTGAGTCTTCTTGATTCTCTGTTCTTTTCTTCTATTTGATTTTTAACTCTTCTTTCTATAATGAGATTTTACTTTATTTCTTGTGTCTCTGCCTATGAGACTCTTCTGTTGCTGTGAGGACTGGAAAAGTGGAAGGATCAAAAAAACCCAAGCAAACTCAGATCAATCCAGCATCCTACAATTCCACTTTGGAAAAGTTTTTCTGATTTTACCACTGTAATTTTGCACATCTACATGCTGCTTTTCCAAGCAGACAACTGTATCAGGTGATGTATTTGGTAGTAGGCTAGTCTTAAGATCTCAGAGCCTTTCTCATGAAATATAAATTCATACATAAATAGATAAGATAAAATTAAATAACCTTGCTCTGAAAGCTGGTAAATATATCAAGTCACTAAGGCCCATCCGCTGCATGATAAATGAGGTTTACACTCTCAATAGGAGCTATTTGGTGTCTTGCTCATTGGTAGAGGCAGCAAAAATAGCTTGTAAACTAAGATTTTAAAATCAATTTGTGAATAAGATATGATCTATTTATTTTCTCATTAATGTGAATATTAGCACAACCCTTAATGGCTTTATATAAGTTTATACAATGTAATTTGCTGTGAAAACAGCTTTTGTTGTAACATTTTACAGTAGCTAAGATCAAATGTGTTTGTGAGTGTAGGATAATCAGCGCCAGGGATCAGAAACAGTCTGTACTAGCAGATTTTAGTGGATAATTTATCTGTTATGGGGATTTCATATCTTTCTTTTCAATATTTGGGTTCAGGGCTGAAGATTTTTCTTTGTCTTTCCCATGTAAATCCCTGTGTTTCTACATGCTTAGGATGTCTGGGTCTTTGACAAAAAATCTGTCATCAAACTTTCATGAGACTCCAGGATTCTTTCTTATAGAAAAAATGAATCTGTTTTCAATACTTTATATGCAGATGCAAATTTAATTTTTTATGCAGTGGATGTGTCTTAATGGTCCTATTTTTTCAAACTTTCTGATCAGTACAGTAGAGGGAGATGCACCAACTGGTCTAGGTTTGTCAGTCTGAAAGGGTCAGAATATATAGCTTTATTTGTTTTGGGTTTTTTTATTTTCATTTTCAGCTAGTTTCAGAACAGCTGATCTCTGAATATCTCAGTAGAGCTTACTGGCCATTTTAGTTAATCATACTTTTTATTTTTTGTTGGAAATCAATTTCAATGGGAAAACGTACCAGAAGCAAGATGAATCCTTGCTTCATGCCAGCATTGGTTTGGATCTTGAAGAAGCAAAAAGTGAAGGGCCACAGACAAAACTGTGGATGGGAAGCTGTAAGCTTCTTTTCTGAATCTTTTAGTTAGTGATTTTTTAATTGTTCCATGGAAATGGACCAAGACAATGGAAATATGTCCATGCCTTTTCATCTTTGATTAGACCAGGGCAGTACTTTGGTGATTACTAGAAAGCAGGTAAGTCCCTTGCCAATTCAGCAGCATCTCAATCTTTTAATCCTCCTGATCTGTTCACTATGGATGTTTTTAAGTGATCCTCAATTCTTAAAGGGTCCAACTTAACTGGGCAAGAGTGAGATGTTTTAATGAGATGGTTGTGCTCTTTCCAAAGAAAAGGCAGTCTTAAAGTCAAATTAACAATAATTAGAAGAGGTGATTTGGGTTCCAGTTCTATAGATAAATGTGACAGAATACAGTTCAACCAAAAAATATCAATAAGGCTGGACTTACGTTTTTTCAGTCTTCTTTTCACTGGATACTTCCATTTTAACTCCTGATCTGTCTGAAAATTAAGACATTGACCTAGAACCTAAAACCACCCAGAAACTGGAATTCATGAGGCCTTGAGGCAAAGCAATCCTGATAGTCCTGAACATTGTCATCCAATATAATTTTGAATAACCTGAATAATTTTGTATGTAAAAGATTAACTACCTCGTGTCTTTCCTGACATAAATTCACCTGTAATGTTTCTTGCCGAATGCTCAAACTTTACAGTTTGCAGCCTCTCCTCTCCTCATCCCCTTGTATGAACACAAGGGAAAGGGAGAAGGGAAAAGCTACTGAAACATCGAAATGATCAGACTAAAGCTGTACAAAAATATACACACGTATTTACACTTATATACAATTAGAATAGTATGTACACAGAAGAAGGGACCCCAAACACCTCCCCCTGCTCCGAAGGGAAAAGGGAGAGGAAAAAAAAACTAAAACAGATATACATAATAAAAACCCAGGAGTAACCAATAAAAAACTAATAAGAGAAAATTTTACTACTCTCCTTGAGATAGCAGAATTGCACCAAGCGACTGCTGGCATTTTTCGCTTCCCAAGGTCCACACGGCCTCACTGGGCCTCACTCCTCCACACGAGCAGAGCCGACAGCAGAGAACCTGCTCCTGGATCCACCGGAAAGGAAAGAGAGAAAGAGGCTTTTCACCCTTCTTATTTATACCCTGGTTTACATAAAAAATCGCATGGAATACTGGGAAGATGACCACTTCCTCGGTTACAACCTGGTTACCAAGAAAGGTCTAAAATCAAAACCACTACAAGCATAATAGAGTTCGCTTGGAAGTCCTGTTTCCAGCTGTGCTCATGTTTGCTCAAAAACACCCACCTCAAAACTAAACTAAAAGACCCAACAAAATACATTGCCTCTGAATGCTAAGGCTTTATAAGAAAATCAGTAGTCTCCTTGTAATTGGTTGAAAATATTGCACTGGAGATAAATATATTTCTATTTAAAATGAAATTTAAAAAAACAATAATTTAGAAATTCCAAGAATATGATCTAAAGGTAAAGCAAATCCAGCTAAATGGACTATCAGCAGCTTCAGGATGCCATCTAGTCTTTTTCTCTGCTTTTTTTGGGCTGAGAGAAGGGGGAGGAGGATTTGCATAATTTTGTGGCTGTTTCTAGAATTAGAGTAGAACTTTAAATAGTTGGACTTCTGCCCAGTATTTTTTGGAATTGTTAAATGTTTTGTAGCTAAGCTAGGAGAGTACTAAGTGCTGCTTTTTTTTAGATCAAATGACTATCACAGCAGTTAATCTCCTTAGAGACAAACCAAGTGAATCCACTGATTCCCTTGAGTAGTGATTGTTAATGTCAAAGCAAATCTCCTTGTTTATTTATCTTATTATTTCAGTTAAAACTAAGCCCTCTTTCTGCCTTGTGAGAAACCTTTACTTAGAAATAGGATCAGGGCTATATTTTACCAGGGTTTTCAGAGCATGTTTGGGGCAGTGTGGTCTGGAGGGAGGAGAAGGAGGAGCAGAGGAGACTGAAGGTCGGACTTCCCATGTCTGTATTCAGGTCTGCTGCTGACACTCTGTCTCGTTTTTAGCATTCTCTTCCCCCTATCCCATACTCCACCTCTCTTGTTTATAAAATGGATTTATTAACGCAATATTTTGCTGCGAGTGAGACTTTCTTGATTAAGAATTGAGGATTTTGTGCTCATTATATCCAAGTACAGAGTATTATTATTATTTCATTCCCAAAGGCAAATAACCTTGGGACTTTATGCTCAATGCCGCAAAGTCTTCACAAACTTACTTCCTTAGTCAATGCACAACTCTGAGGTCTGCAAGCAGAAAGCTTTTACATGAGGCAGCATAGAACCTGCTTGTGTAATTTAGGATAGTTCGTGCCAGCTTAAGCCACAATAGAACAAGGACTTGGGCCCTCCAGAGACTGCCCTTCCCTATTGACACTGAAACTAGTCTAAATGCAAAATCTGCTATAAAGATCTTGAGTTCCTCAGCTGCTAAAATGCAAACAATAAATAGTGTGTAGGTTCAAACAGTTGACATCTGCATGCCTGGGGAGAGGTTAACAAAGCATCTGCAAAGTTCTGTTAAAACCATCTGACTGGTAAATTTTCCTAGCTCCTCTGTAATATAGATGCAGTATAATAGGAGAGATGCTAAATCTTGTCAATCTTTAATCTTCAACATTGACACAAGTGACACAATTCTTTCTACACAATTCCTCGACCCATTTCTTCCCACAGTAGGAGAGGTTCGATTCCTATACTCTTGGATGACAGAGTGAGCTACAGGCACACAGTCAAGCACAGGCTTTGTTGTGTGCTCCTCCTGAAAGTTAAAAACTCCTCTGCTGTAAAAAAAGCTGCAAATTTGGAAAGTTGGAAGGAAGACTCAAGAGTCTTGGACTCTTCATCTGTATACTCCAGCCAAAGGAAATACTGGCCTGCTTGTGATACTCTGCAACACTTGAGGGTAGTGAGGCTTGGAAGAAGAGCAGGAATGTAGGTGGGTGGTTGTGGGTGAAAGAATGGAGTTGTGGTTGGGTTTGTGCTGAAGGGGCAAATTGTGTACTCTGTGTGTACATCTCTGAGAGTAAGGTTCCTTTTTGAGGGAAGCACCTTGATGGGCATTTGAAGAGTAAGTATTGCACTGTTTTAACTTTGGTTCAGATCTGGAAAATGTGTATGAGGGTTGAAGTTAATAATTAATACCGGGATGGGAGGAGTAGGCAGCCTTCTCTTTCTTTACAGTGTAGATGGCATGGTTCCCATAGAGTCCTGGTCATATTGTCCTCTTTCTCACTTTGTGTGTCTCAGGTGCCCCACGCCTTTTTTTGAAAAACTAACACTAGACCATTCATGCAATGTGTCATTTTTACTAACCAACTAATGTACTAACACCCTAACGACTCATCTTTGCTTTTAGTTATTTTAATTAACAATCGTTCTGTTCACGATTTTTTAATTTCCTTTCTTCCCCCTTTTCCGCAAAGCACTCAGGCATTGGACACGCTATGGTAAACAAACTACATTGTCTGGTAGATATCATTCTTATTGTCTCTTATTTTGGGTTTGCCGTGTGTTACCTGCCTTTTCCTCCCCCTACCCCCTCTTTTTCTCCCCCCTCCTTTATACTTACTGCTTTCTTTAATTTTATTTTATTTTCATTTAAAACACTTTTTTCTCCCCTCCTTTTTTTTTTTTTCTCTTTTTCTTCTTTCTTCTTTTTGAATAGAAAAATGAGCATCAAAAGCAACTAACACAACTCTTCTGGAAATGGGGTTTGGACATTTCTTTCATTGTTTTCTTCACCTATGTCTTTAGATGTTTTCCTTTCCAGTGATAAATTGTGGGATTTTTGTCCCTTGCTTTTGAGTTTAGCTTTCTCTCTTTTGCTTCTGTTTTAATTTTGCTTTTTTTCCTCTGCTTTTGGTTTATTTTTTTTTTTTAACTCTGAAGGTTTCTAGATCAGAACCATTGCAGGGCCTCTAGTCCATGGTGGTGAAGGCTCTCTTTTTCTCTCACTCTTTTGTTGTGGCAATGGCTATTATAGGCGAACTGTCCAGAGTTGTCCTCTTTCTCCTGATTTTCCCCTCACTTCCCTCCCTCTGCTTTCTCTCCTCCTCCTCCCTCTTGCTCTCTCTCTCTCACTTTCTCTCTCTCTTTCTGACCTCTACCTGCGTGGCCAACAGGAGCTCAGCCGATTGTTTGTTTCAGTACACACTCTGCATGGCATGTCCACGTCTGGTGACTCACCCGTCTCCTCCTGGCCTCAATCTATTTTCCTCCATCTTCCCTTGAAACCACTAACAACATCTAAGCAAAACACATCAAATTCACTTGCTCCTCTCCCTCCCCCTCCTTCTGTCACCCTTCACCCTCCATATGTTTGTGGTTAGAGATTTTGGGGATATTTCTGTTTGGTTTTAAGTTTTTTTGATTATTATGGAGTTTGTTTGGTATTTTTATTTTTGATTGCATGCAAGTGTGAAGTGGTTTTCTTTCTCTCTCCTTCTGCCTCCCTCTCTTTTCACTTTTTTCCCATCATCTTTCTGGGCCTAAGATATATTGGCATGATATGTCAAAGTGCAGTGTGTGCACGCTTTTTCTTCTTTCTTTTTCCTTCTCATCTCTGCTTCTATCACACTTGTTGGTTTGTGGTTGATTTATTTTGATTTATTTCATTTTGTTTTCTGCTTTTATTTTGGTTATGAGTTAGTTATCTTTTTTTTTTTTTTTTTGTGGTGGGTGGTGGGTGTGTGTCTGTCTAGGTACATGGCATGCACATCCATAATGTATTGAAAGTGAGATTCCTTTCCCCCCATCCCTGAATGCATGATCGTCAGTGTGCTGTGAGCAAAAGAAGCATAAAAAATAAAAAATACCAACCTTGTCTTCATTAGTGGTTTGTTTTGTTTTTTTTTTTTTTTTTACTAACAACCATAACTAACTGTAATCATTAAAATAAATTCTAATCAATCATAAAATCAGCTAATATGAGAAATCTCTTTCAAGGACAGTTCCATTTTCTGGCCTGAATAGATGGAAAGCATCTGGATGGGCAGGCTGGTAGGTAAGCCTGAGAGTGCTGATGCACCAGAAAAGGGAGAAGCAGATGCTGAAACATTTCTGTTGTGGGAAAATCAGACCAGAAAATAGAGCTTCACTGAACTAAAAAAATACATACCAAATCTCAACAAAATCCTTAATAAAACCAACGTAAAATTATAGGGGAGGTAAGTTGTTCTGTTCAGGATTGTAAGGTCATTGCTGGGATTTTCTTTGTCCATTGTGTCCCTCAAACAGGTGACAATCTCTGTGGATGGCATCCTTACCACCACGGGCTACACGCAGGAGGACTACACCATGCTGGGCTCAGATGACTTCTTTTATGTGGGAGGGAGCCCCAGTACTGCTGATTTACCTGGCTCTCCAGTAAGCAACAACTTCATGGGCTGCCTCAAAGAGGTAACTATTTCAAATTATATCTTTTTTCTGTGCTTTGGGTTTCTTAAAGTCATCACTCTTTCCTGCCTTACATACTCAATGTCTTTCCCTAATGCTGAATTTTATACTGATACTGCAACAGGTCTATAAGGATAAACTTGTCATTTGGCTGGACAGAAGGCTGGAAGACTCATAATCTTAAGGGCAGAATCAGACTTCTAGTGTTTGGACTACAATAAAAATTACCCTGGTAGTGGGAGAGGTGTCTTCTGTAAGCTGTTAGTAATGTTTTCTTCTAAATGGCTATCTTCTAGGCACTGAGGCAATAGCCATTATAAAAAGATAAATGGCCTTTGTTTACCAAGTAACATTTTTAGCTGAAAAAAATCCTATTCAGAAGCTTATTTAGAATTTTTTTTAGGATCCTGGATTACATCTGGGAATATATTTAGTTCTAAATTTTCCAGGAGGATACGGAATTAGAATAAAATGGAAAGATAAAAGTTGAAAGTAGCATAAAAAGTGTAAATTATGTGGGGAGAGTGCAGCATGAGGGTGTAATGGACGTGTGGCAATAATGAGGCATCTAGACCTGAAGTCCATGTGTTATGATCCAATTATTGAGAGATTCCTCTGCCCGAATTAAGGTGCAAACAAGACCATATGCTGAAGTCAGTAGTACAGATTGTACTTAACAATAAAATGTGAGGTAGAGAGATAGAAAGAAATAGCAAACAGAGAGAAGAGAGGGAGTGATATTAAGCAGAAGATAGTCACCACCAGTGGATCCAGTGGTATCTCATTGGTTCTTCTTCACCTTGGGCTTCTCAGTGGTGGGAGGTTCTGAGGTCATTCAAAACTTTTCACATTCATACATTTTTGAAAACAAAGGAATTAATGCTCATTGGTGTTACAGCCTGCCCTGCAGGGCAGAAGTTACTTTGGATTTTTTTGCTAATAAATCCCTTGGGGTGAATAAACGTAAATCAATAGTAGATTACCTATGTTTACAGATATAGATAGATATGGTTTATTTTAGAACAATTTGGTTGCAAAGGAAAACAGGTATGTAGATGTTTTGGTCGTTACTGTCTGCAGTAATATGGAAATATAAAAACATAAAGATATTGGCCAGGAAAATGTGTAACAGAAAAGAGAGAAAGAAAGAGAGAGAAAGAATAAGAAGTTTATAGTCACCACCTGGAGTTATCTGACAGACTGCTGTTGTTGCTGTCATCGCTATTGTCATTGGTGTCTTGGTCCATTGGTGAGTGGTGAGGGAAAGAAGCCCATAAAACATAACCAATGGGTTTAGGTACCCTCAGAAACTCTCCTGGTGCTTCCCCCGGCTATGTGTGGGGTGCTGTTTTTGCAGTCATGCTGTTTTTTCAGAGGCTGGAGGTGATGGTTTTGTTTGTAGAGTCGTTTAGGCTTGGGGTGGCAGGTTGCTTCAGAGGCACCCCTGCTAACAGGCCTTCTCTGGAGTAGTGATGGGTATGTGCACAGAGGGCCTAGCCTGACTCATAGGACATAAGTATCACACACCCAGAGTCACCATTGGCCTTCTTTAGACAAGCATCACATATCTAGAGACTCACCCTTAGGGCCTCTGCAAACATTATAGTTTGAGGGTTATGGCCTCCTCCCATCAGCTTTATCTTCAGTCCCCTGGCAGGAGGCTTGCACAGCTTGCTACAGTAGCAATGTTTTAAGGCAATGAATAAAGTTCAATTCCTCAAAATTGACTCCACAGTTCACTTATTCTCTATCTTCTTATGCTAATTAGTCCCATGCTCAACTCAGTCTTTCTGTTTTGAGTTGGGTGGGTTTCTCAAGTCAGTTGGTTGCGATCTCTCCCTGATGGAATTACCTTTTACCCAGTCTGAGCTGATTTCAGCACAGTCACTGAGTTGGCTTTCCTTGTGGCCCATAAATTCTGCATTCTTTCTGTCCTTTATCAGTGATACACTCTTTTCCCCCAGCTTTGTTAACCTCCCCCTGGGCCTGATTTAACACCTGGATGATAGTACCACTCCTAAGTTCCCCTCACTTGTGGCTTAAGTTACAGTCCAAGTTCTAGGTATCCATGAAGGCATATTTGGGGGTGGGGGACTTTGGTGGTCACAGATGCCATCTATTGCATAACTTGGGGTGATCTTTGTTTGACTGGTGATATGCGTACGAGCAGTTGTTTCTGTATAGAGTTTGCCACAGTGGGAATTTTTGTCTGGATAGCCTAGCCATATCTAGGGTGGGCTAGCCAGATCTTACCTCCACCAGGAGTTAGCGCCATCCTGTTGCTCCGTTCTGTC
Source organism: Cephalopterus ornatus (assembly GCA_013396775.1). Classification (NCBI taxonomy): domain Eukaryota; kingdom Metazoa; phylum Chordata; class Aves; order Passeriformes; family Cotingidae; genus Cephalopterus; species Cephalopterus ornatus. The sequence continues at coordinate 324,348 of VZRE01001521.1, forward strand.
CTTATCTCATGGCAAAGTCATTCTGTGGCCTTAACAGTGTCTGGGACAGGCAGCCGCGATCTTAGAATCTTACACTGTGTTGGGAAGTTTGTGCAGTTGAGTGGCTGCACTGGTCAGGAAGAGCTAGCTGGCTCTGAAAAACCATGTTGTATTACTCAGGCTGGGTGCACTTGTCATACAGTTAATCCACAACTTTGAGAAAATTCACACTTGGGTAATTGAGATTGGACTGTCTGGCTAGGAGCAGGAATCAGAATATTGTTCCTTGGGGAAAAAAAAAAAAAAAGTTAAAAAAAAAATGAAGTCTCAGTCCAAATTCCAAATGTGGTACAGTTTCGTTTGGGTGTTTGCCTTGAAGTTATCTTTTGTCTTTTCTCTCTCTTCTAATATAGTTTGTGATTATCGCTGTGATTAATGGGGATGCAGATATTGATGTCTCCAAAATGTGTTATAGAAAGCTTACTGAAAAATAGTCACAGGTTTTCTGTCAGCCAGCTTCCTAGCTAGCCTGCAGTAAGAGTTTCTTGCAAGAATTTTCTCCTTAAGGTTGTGATTCTGTCATGGCTAGGCTTCGCGAACGAAGATTTGTGAAGGACTCTACCCACGCTTGCTACAAGCGCGCTGATGGCTAAAAAGGCCAATGCGAGATAGACACGTCCGGTTGCAAAAGGCACAGCAAAATGGCTCCCCAGGTGGTACTGAAAGGACACGGTTCTTTCTGCGTTGCCTTTTCTCCTCGAGAGTGATCCTGCGTGTATTTTCAAAAGATATTGCAGCATTGTGAATAGTGTGTCTCCAGGCCTCCCGATTGGAGGCCAGAGCAGACCAGTGATGGTGATCGATATGGCCAAGGCTGAGATGTTGTTTCAGGGAGTCCTTATATCTCTTCTTCGGGGCTCCTCTCTTGCGGCAGCCAGTGGCAAGTTCACCATAGAGTACAATCTTAGGGAGGCGGTAGTCCTTCATCCTGGAGACGTGCCCTGCCCAACGCAGCTGCATTCGCAGTAACATGGCCTCAATACTTGTAACTCCTGCCTGTTCAAGAACAGACGTATTGGTTACAAAATCTCTCCAGTGGATGTTTAGGATTGTACGGAGGCAGCGTTGATGGAAGCGTTCTAAGAGTCGTAGGTGGTGGCGGTAAATGACCCAAGATTCAGAACCATATAAAAGAGTAGACAGTACAACGGCTCTATAAACACTGATCTTTGTACTTTTCTTCAGGTGATTGTTTCTCCAAACTCTTTTATGCAGTTTACCGAAAGCCCTGTGATTCTGTACTAATACTGTTTTTCACAGGGAGTGGCTAGGTCGATCTAATTTTATTTGCAGCCCAGCGGGTTGTCACAATATCATGATTGTATGAACACTTAATATCAGAGGAAAGGTGGAGGTTTCATACAGGAGTCACGGAAGCAGCAATGCTGAGGTAGATGTTCTGTTGCTGTAACTGACTTGACAAGTTACCACCCTACTGATGCTCGACTTGTGGTGTCAGGGTTTCTCTGTTATGCGCCAGTCCTCTGATGTGGGTAATGCTTGTCAGAGTCTGAAGCTGCTCTCTTGCCTGATCTCTGGATTGGTTAAAGAGATGCACATATGCTGAAAAAGAGCATGTGAGCATCTTATATAGGAAATTAAACTGCCCTGCTTGAATACAAACAGCCATACAGATCCTTCTGGTTTCATCTGTGCCTGATTTTCCTAGGCACTGAGCCTTGGGCCTGATTTTCCTAGGCACTGAGCATCCCAGTTTGATTGAAATCAGGAGGAGATACAGCTTCTTAGTGTCTCTTTAAATCAGGATCTTAATTTTATTTATGGATGCTATGAACAAAACACTTAGCAGAGGCCATTTTTATGTGTGCTCTAAGTCAAGCCAATGGAGCAGAGAAAGCAGTGACAAGAAAATCTTCAGCAGCTTTATTATTTATATAATCATTTGTATTCTATTAGCTTGCACAATGTGCTAAGAGCCACTTACATAGCTGTCCTAGGCTCATAATGCTCTGTGAGAAGAAAAACCCAAGCAACCACTTAAGAATGAGAGGAAGTAAACAGATAATCAGAATGTGCTTTGTAATCTTCACTTGACTAGGCAGTGACAGGAGATGTGTATGGGCAGATGTCTTGACTTAAAGACAGGCTGGTGCTGTCTGGTTTAGAGCTATAGTTTGCCTAAAAGCAACCTACTTATAGTCGTGGTCCAGTAATGCTTTCAGCTCTTGTGAAAATGTGTCCAAAATGTACCTTGACCAGTCTTTTATGACAAATCCAGTATACACTATTTATTAAATATAACTATAGTGCAGGGTTTTCAGGAGAGGCATGTGGAAATGGGATGGAGAAATGAAATATTTCAGAAGGGAAGCCATGTTACTTAATTAGGACTCTGTGCTTCCATTCTGCCATTCCTTCACACCCCTTAGGCCACAGGGTGAGTTACTGCAGGTATCACCAGGAAGTGCAAGGAAGCTGACTGTTGTGCTTTTCCTCAGTTCTCGTTTTTGCAAGCGGGGGATAGTGGGGAGCTGCACTTGATGGAGAAAGAGTGGCCCTGTCAGAATCCTGACCAAGTCCAGAAGTGCTGCTGTAACACCAACATCTGCGCAGAGCAGAGTCTGACCAGAATAAATAGGCTGCATAGGCTGAGAAGGGCTCTCACTGTGTAAGTAGTGAATTACTCTCTGACATCAAAGCAGTCAGTGCTTTCATTAAGTGCACCTTTGGATTAGTTGAGCAGAAAATAGTTTGCCTTGTGGAAGTCCTCCCACGGTTTGTTTACTCTTGTTTCCTTTGCTGGAGATGAAAACACTGGTGGCAAAGGTAGAAGGAGCAACCTGAGATCCACTTGGAATTAGGGGATGGATTTTTTTGAGTGTTTTCTGTATGTTTACTTCTGAAATACCAGGGTGCATCTGTGCAATGCAATGCAGTGCACCATGATATGAAAGAAACCTGAAGTGACTCAAGAAAGGTAGAATACCTATGGGGATCACACTGACCCCCTGGGGCAGCCAGCTTTGATCTTTGAAGAGGCAGAACTGGGTTAGTGCAGTGCTTGTGTGCTTATAACATTTTTGATTCCAGAACTGGCTACAGGGAACTTTACTTGGCTTTCTGCATAGCATAGTGTAGTGTATTGCATAAATCAGTCCCTATAGCTTATGTTTTTGAAATTTTTCTTTGTGACCAAAAAGGATGCTTAGTCTCTCATCAGGAGTATGGAAGGAGCTTGAGTTTTTAAGAAAAATATTCTAAGCTAAGAAAGTTAGATGAAGGGGTAGGATAGACTAATAGCAAATATTGTTCCTTTCAGTTTATGCTTTCAAGCAGAGTAACATGTTCTGTTTTCCTACCAAAGTCCTAGCTATGTAATTGCCTGTTCTCAAAGACATAGCACACCCTGAGTGGATTGCACTGTTGTTTATAATGGTAAAGAATATCCTGCCAAGCTCTATACTGATCTCTTGAAGGTGTTAGAGAAGAATGGTCTATTCCTGCTTCTCTACATTTGTTGAAGACTATCTCTAGGTATGTGTCACTTTCCTAGGAAGGCAAAGGGATTTATGCAGACTTTGGGGTGTAACTTCCAGCATTTACTCTGTAATCTCTTGTAGTTCATCTGGACTGCCTCAGTCTCAGAGTACAACAACAAAACTGCTCGCGTGGGGGCTAAGAAGGCTCCTTGAGTGGAACATTGCCTTCCCACTTCCTCTGAGACTATATGAAGGTGCTGAGGTGCAGGGGGGCAGAGTGCCTAATGACTCTCTGCAGTTGGGAGGGACTTCTCCACTCAGCTGGGATTGGTGATAGGAGGAGGGGTAGCTCTGGCAGGGTAGACTCTTCTTGTGGTCAGAGTTTAAGCCTTGACTAGGAGGAATTGGAATGCATAAGAGTGTGTTCCTGGGAAGGAACTAAGGGTCTCAGGGCTGCTTTGCTGCAGTATCTATGTATTATTTCCTAAAATCAATCTAAATATCTACTTATCTAAATTATGTTTTCTTTATGTCAGACAATTTCTGGCCTAATGGTTCCTCCTTTCACCAAAGAATAGATCCTCCTGTCTCTTCTTTTCCTTGTGGCTACAGGTTCTGATTGAAGAGATTCCAGTAAGTTGCTAAATCCTAAATCATAAATCCAAGACTCCTAAATCATAAATCCAAGTATTGACTGTGTAGTTCAGTTTGGGGTTTTTCCTCCATTTTGATGAGAACAAAAGATTTCCTGATGTCTGGTACCACTGTCTGGTTTACCTTTCTCCATAGCCATCCTGGCACTGTTGCAGTATACCTGACACTGTAATGAAGGAACAAAACTAGAAAAGAAAAGTAACTTTCTCCATGAAAACTTTAAAAGACAGAACATGCAAATAATAGGGTAGTACACAGACATGAAACATGGACATTGCATTGTAGTTCCACAAAATCTAAGGCTTTTTGGACTTCCATTCTTAAGATAAATCATTCTAGAGGAAATCTGGGGGGAAGCTGGAGTATTTCCTAACATGGAGGAAACCAGACATGGAGATGGGATAGGACAAGATACAGGAGCAGATCTTGAGACAATTAAGAAGAAGTGTTTTTAATGGGTGTCAGGGAAGGTGTGGCAGTGTTGCAAATAGGAATTGGCTAAACATGGAGAAACACTGCCCGAAGATGGAAAGGGAAAAGGATCCATTAATAGTTTTTACTGTTTTTAATGGTACCTGAATGTCCAGAAGGAGGTAGAACAAGAAAGGTAATGACAAACAGCTGTTTTTGCTCATACTGAAGGACCTCAGGGAGGAGTTTCCCTTAATTAAGGATGGCGATGGAGAATGGCAGGGTGGGAAATTTAGCTGTGTAGGCAAAGAGGGAAAATGGGATTTCAATATCCAATTGCTAGGGCAGGGAGAGAATCAGATATTTCCTAGGATTAGGGAACCAGCCATTCAGATTTGATTTACTTGGAGCAGTACTTAAATGGTGCAGATGGAGGTTCTTTAGAAGAGCCTAAGGTGGTCTCTAGAGAATGGATATTCATGAGAGAACTTATGAAATCTTCACATTTTTCTATCAGTGCTTTATTAAAATCTAAATTCTGAAAAATGTGAATTGGTACTAACAGTTTGATGGAAGTAGTGAGGCTTGCATATGGCTAGAATATGGCAGAAAATATTGCAAGGGTCAGGCACCATCTGGCCATGATAGAAGAAAGCTGTGAAAGCTTAGATCGTTTCTGTCTGAAATTTAACTGCTAGGAGCCAGATTTGCAAGTGGTTCATGAGTGTGCCCAGTTGTTGTATGTATACCTCGGATGCTATCTGCAAGTCAAGTCTTTTTCAGGACTATTTCCATGTGCAGTGATGCTCTGGTTTCTGTTTGGGGATGATTTTTTCTGAATGGAGTGTCTCACTGGGGAGGAGGCTAAAGGTGCAAATAGAAGGCAGCCTAAAACTGGAGGCAGAGAAAAACAGCCTGAGTGTGAAGTGGACAGATGGAGGAAGTTGCAGTTACAATAGCCCAAAGATCAGCTAGCCCAAAGGCTTTTGGGTGCCCAAGATCCCCTTCCACAGCAGTGATTTAACAGAGCCTCAGGAATGCATAAGAGAGTCAAGAATCAACAGTGTGGGAAATTTCACTGATGTGCTGTGAAGGAAGTTACCACATAAATGGCACTAGTTGCCCTCACATATTAGTCCAATACTGCTGCTCCAGCTGTCCTATTGTGTTTGGGCCAGTCTGTTTCCTGTCTGTGTTACTTAGTAAATTTAATATTTGAAAAAGAAAGGAAGGGGCTAGTGGCACTGTGTAGAAAGCAGACAAAGCATGGCCAAAGGTTGAATATGATTCCACTTCTCAAAATATTACTTGTTCTTAGCTTGGTCTTTCATTACTATTCTCTTTCAGAGCATTCCAAATAACCCTAGTGATGATGATGATGACCCTGATTCCTAAACTTGCATATCCAGAGGTTGTTGGTTGCCACACTCTTAAACTTCCAATTGCATTACTGCTGCTGTGGTGGATCACCCTCCTGTTGCAGCTGTAGACTGTGTGTATTGAGAGTCAAGAAGATCTGTGATTTTCTCTGTGCATCTGCAGACCATCCAGCACAAGATCTTCATCAGTTTTTTGAGTGCCGCTGTTGTAGAAATATTGAACAGTGGTTTGGGAGACACAACAAGGGAGATGTTGGCCAACATTTTGTGCAGCTCCTGATGACATTCTTAGCTAAAAACCCCCAAATTTATTTCTAGAAAGGTTGAATTTGGAGGTGGGAATTGAGGCATTTGGAAACAGAGAGAAATATGAGGCAAGATGCTGAGAGAATTCTGAGTAGACCAACAGATGGGGAGGAAAAGGTGATAGTGTTTTCTCATCGAGTAAGGCTTATAAGCTTAGGTCCTGTGCTGGTTTTCATTTGCTATTTCTATATTAGCTCATAGTCAGAAGGGATATTATGGTTGGTTAGTAGAACATTTCCCAGGTTACCTGCTGGCTGCCAGCACATGTTTGATGCTTGGGCAAGAATCCTGTAAGACTTTGTGCTACACAGTGAAGAATAACTTTTGCTTTCTGGTAAGAGTATGGGGCATGACATGAAGCCGAGGTGAGCAAGAGGCACTCTGAACCGAGCATCTGAGAGCTGAAACACCAGGCTCTGGACTTCCTGACAGCACTGAAGAAGAAGAAACATTTTGAGGAGGATTGTGTAAAATCAAACTTTTTTATCTTACTAGTGGAACTTATCTTGCCCTGCCAGACCTTTGCTGTGCTGCCAGGAGTGTCATTGTGCCTTCCTTGTTTTGCTTGCCTATAGGTTTACATGTGCACTCCATCCTATGCCATGAAAGATTGGATGTACCAGTCTTTTTCAACAACTAGAGTGAAATTTACCCTACACACAAGTGTAGGAGAAAATGTATAATACCACTTATGTCAAATCAGGCATAAGTCAAGTAAATCTTCTATGGTTCGTGGTCTCAATGCTAACATTTAGCAGTGATAAATGTCAGCCTCTCTGGAGAAGGCACTTGATCCAGCTGATTTTTCTAGTAGCTTTTTATTTAGAGAATCATTTAGCAAGGATGGGAGAAAAGAAGAATGTTTGTGTCTGGTAGTCCTTCCAACATATAACGTCTATGCCCATACTGTGAGCCAGGGAGAAAGGAGGAGACAGGATGCAGATTTCTATGCAGTATCTGTGAGTCATGGGAGATGAAAGGTCAGAGTTAAGTATGCAGAGAGGAAAGCATCCCATGGTACAGTAATGCAATGTCAACTTTTGAGCATTAGTTCGTCTGAAGGAGTCTAGGCATTGAGGAGCCAACTAGCTGTCTCTGTAGTCTCTGAGCTTTTTCCTATTTAATACTCTTCTGAGTGAATTCCCTTAAGTTTCCCCACTGCCTTAATGCTGAAAAAGTAGAATATCCCAGACTGATAGCTCCCAGAATTATGTCCCAGTCAGTTTGACGTTACAAATGAGTATCTTTGGTTTTGGAGTATATTGCGTAGTGTCTAATTTTTTTTTTCCTGAATCATGATTCTTGTGAATGACAGGGATCTCACACAGAAAATCCAATGATGCAGAGTTTGATGCAATGTGACCTTATACTTGGTAGGTACATATACTAGAAGTAGAATTCATAATGATGAAATAATAGTATTAGCTCATAGGACCCTTCAGATGAAGAGTTCAGTAGGTAGTGTTATCAAATGCCCTCTACTTTCTTTTAAGAGTCAGCTCAGGTGAGGGAATTAAGAAACAGACAGAGATCTAAGTTGAGGTGAGGGGTCTGTTCAAATGAAGATCAGTCCCAAACAAACAGTTGGCATTGCAGTTAATTTTTGAAAGTGAGCAGGGTCTGATGGGCATTTCTCTGCTTTGTGCTGTTTCTGTTGGATTTCAGTTCAAGATATTAGGAATTACATCATAAGGGCAGTGTATCTTAGGAGGTTTTTTCAATGTCTGACTGGGAATAGGAAATGATCCTCCAGTTATGTATCCAGTTAAAACTTAAATTTGTACTGGATCTGAGGAGACTCTTTAATGAAGGGCATGTTGCTCTGCATGTTTCAGAGGTTAATATTTCACTTTCTTGTGTTCTTACATTTTAATAAGGATTAATAGCCTGGCCTAGTTGGTGGTCTTGTCAGGTGTATTGCTTTGCTGCTAGTGCTGCAGCTTTGCTTTAGCTAAGAGGCTTCAAAGCCTCTGTTCCTTAGGTAGCGCTTGCCTACCCTACCAAAGTGAGGTTTCTGCTAGCATTATTGCCTTGCTTCTTGCAAGAATATAACTTGGTCATCTTGGCTTATATGCATCCATAACAAGAGTTTTGCTGGCATAATGATATTGGATGAGGGTTTGTTGCAAAATAACATGAGCTAACCTCAGTTATTGATCAATCTCTTTCATCAAATGTTTCTGGCCACATAGAAAGTGGAATAGTAATGTACTTATGATGTATCTGTAGAAAGTTTACTTGTGACCTGCTCATTTATCCATGGAAAGTATTCCTGTTAGACTGGAAAACAATTTTAAATTGCCTCATGAAATTAATCTTCAGTGAAAGAATTTGAGTATGAAAATGAAGTGCTAGACTTATTTTTCAATTAGTAAAACATGGGAGAGCAAAGACAGGAGCTGAATTTTTAGCTGACTTTGGTATAGGAGGTGGAAGAGATGTTATTTCATCAACTGTCTACTGAAAAAACCACTAGGCTCCTAAAATTCTTTCTTTAATGCAATTCATATAGCTGACGTTCTAGAATACTATAGCTATAATGAACCTAGAAGTAAAAACGGTTTGTTTTTCTTTTTTTCCCTCATAGCTCTGTCCACAAATTAAACAAATATAGGTGCTAGTGAAGATCACATGTATTACAATGTAGGATCTTGTTTTCTAGGACTCTTATCATTGTGCAGACAGCAGCTTGTATGTGTTCTAGGTCTTCCTCAGTGCACACATTCTGTTGGGGATTAATTTAAAGGATAATTCACATATCAACAGTTCAGTGGCGTTGAACTGCTAAAGTTACTACACTCTTAGAAAGTTTACAAAAGTAATAGCCAAAGTTCTATTAATAGAGTGTATATGTAAATTGAGCATACCTTTTAAGTTGAGTATTAATGAGCAAACATAGATATTTAAACTTTCTATGCAGCAGATGTAAGAGGGGTTTTTTGCAGGGCTGTTTGAGCTGAGCACGGCCACCGTACTTATAAAGAGAATCCTTGGAGCTACAATGAAATGGGGTCTAACCCAGTTTAACTCTCTCCAGCTGCCTCTGGAACAGGTACCTAGGGAGGAAGCTAGCAGCAGAGGTTGCTGTCACCACTGTGCAGTGTCGCCAGGAGGCTGATGTGTCACAGCAGTAATGCATCACTCCAGTGAATCCCGACTGAGGTGTCCTCATGTGACTCTCGGTCCTGGTGCTATGGCCATCTGTGATTGCTTTGCAGCAGGACCATCAGCAGTGGGTTTTCTTTCCTGCATGATAAACCTGACTCCTGCTGAGCTTCTGTGAGGATGTGCCATGTGCTGTGGTTTAGAAAATGAGTGTTTACAGGTGTAGAACTATATTCATATGGACAAATTCAGAAAATGTATGGGGATTGGAGCAATGTAGCCTGTGTTTTTTGCATATAATAAAGTTAACTGGTAACCCAGCCCTAAAGAATGGAGATAGTAAAGCAATAATCCTTACACAAATATGTGATCTAATCCATTTCCATTCAAGAGTGAGCAAACTAAGACAGGATACAGGTTTGTCAACAGACAAACATAGCTAAGCCCAAAGTCATCAGCAGAGCAGTGGTGATACTCATGGTAGTATCAGTCGTGGCAAAGATTTCTGGCTGTCTTTTTCATGTGCGGTTAGTCAAAAGTGGTACCATCCTAATGGATGCTGTGAACATCAGCTGTCCAAAGCCTGATGTTCTCATCTTACAATGAAAGTAAATGAGCTTCTTTTGGTTTACTTGGCTTTGTAGTTCACTGAGCTGAGTAAATTCTTGGTTTGGATGCATACTGAGAAGAAATAGGAGACATGTTTTTATTTGTTGCTCCTTACGTTGCACTGAAGAGATTGCTAAGGATGGATCTTATACTGTCAGATAGAAATACAGACGATAGTAGTTTTGGAGAGTCAGGACCTGCCATATGCTGATATTAATAACGTTACATGAGAGAGAGAAGTTGCAAGACTGTTTACATTCATGTGTATAAAACAGGCACTTTCAGCTGCTTGACAAGTGTCATCTCTTTGGGAGCAGCAGTCACTATATAAATCTCCTTGACTGACCCTGAAAGCTAGACTATTGCTATGAAATGTGCATGCATTTTGTGAGCAATGGGCAAAGACTGAGCTGCTGCTACCCACCACAAAAAGCCAGGCTGCTGCAGCTGCTAGCAAGAGAGTCAGGAAAGGATGATGAGGTTTGAATGTTGAGCAGGTGGGCTGGATGACTCCTCCCAGGTCCGCCACTCCTCTGTAGCAGTGAGCCAGCTATCTGTCAAGTGTGAGCGGCACGGCAGGAGGCAGGCATTTTGTTACTTGAACTGCATGGAAAAGGCAGTGGGCTTGATATAATAAAAACAGATTTTGTATTATCTCTGATATTCTTTCTGTTCTAATTGTCATTGCTGCTCTCTGGCTTTAGCCTACCTCTGTTGATGTTTTCTGTTGCACTCAATATTTGTGCTTTGGGATTGTTTTATCTGCCTGCTTTCTTCAAACTGTGCAGGCAAAATTCATTTAGTTAGGATTAACAGTGTATATATCTAGATTCCTAAGCAATTAAATTGGAGTAAGATGGATATATGGAAAGATGCAATTTAAGCTCTGAATTGCTTATCACAAGGTTATATACTCTTTGAGCTACAGTTCCATAAGTGTGTTAGAAATGGTAACTTCAGAGCTCAAAGATGAGTTAGGGTCTGCCTCCCACTCCTGTTTCTTGTAGCTGTCTAGACATAGGTGTAGTAAATGGGGTTTATTATATCAGGTGTTAGAGGGATATTGGGAGGATTGCTATATTGCCTACAGTGGCTTCTGGGAAAACTCAAGTGCTCCCAATTCCTAAGCACAAATTTTAGCACCTGAATACTTCATAGATCAGGGAGAGCATGGGTTATCTGTAAGCTTCATGGGGCTGATGTCACGCAGCTGAAACAGTAACAACTGTATCTAGGAAAGTGGTAATACATAGTGTGTGATCACTAAGCTCCTCTGTCCACAGTGGAAGGGACTAAGAGGTGATGTCTCAGTTCTAGCACCCCGAGAGGTAACTCTGAGTGATGCCTGCAAAGCTTTCTTACTGTATCAGCATTAGCAGGGAAAGGGAACACAGAGGTTTGGGAATGGTGGCAGAGATGAAAAATGGCATTTGTAAATGAGGCTTGAGAGTGGTATAATCATTCCTGTTAAATCTATGCTTTTCTTTCTGATTATTAGCCATTTTAAGTGAAATGGGCTTTGCATCTAGAACAAGTCTCTGAACAGATGATTAATGGTTTTATCTGTAATAACTTTACATTTTATAGAACCCTGCTAGGATTCTGCATCTGGTGAGCCAAGCTATTTAAAGCTGTGTTAATTCTGTTAATTGCTCTACGTTTATTTGGATTGCTGGCACCTGCGGGCTTTAGGATAATGGGCGGGGGTGTGTGTACATTCTCTCTCTCTTTCTAGCTGAGAAAAATGGAGAGGACCATTTCCTCAGCTAGGAACAGCAACCTTGGCAGAACATCCTGGCTGGATTGGTTGTCCTTGAGATTTCCCTATTTTACTGCAGCTGAATGCAGTGAGATGCCAGCCAGAGGCAAGAAGTTCCCCTGATTGGGGCAGGAGGTAGGTGATCAATCTGCTTTTGCATGCACTTGCCAACATGAAGAAGGAGCAGCAACAACAGGGAATAAGCTAGTGATTTTTCAGAAGGCTGATCAAGTCCATACCATTCTGATCCTTCTTCTCAGCTGCCTTCCAGTACTCCTTTTCCAGTTTGGTTTTGTTTGTGAAATGCTCCAGTGGGTTTCAAGCCCTGAACAGATATTAAGATAAGTATGCTGATGCTTTCTGAACTTTTGTCAGAGAAAAGATCTGGCTGTGGAATTCAGAACTTTTGAGGTGACTAAAACATTTCTGTGAAATGTTAGGAAGGCAGAACAGTTGTTTTCACGTTTGCAGCTGGATTGGACAAACCATTGTAACAATCTGGACCAGGATCTGATGACAACCTTCCCAATCTCTGGGAAGATTATTGCATGGACAGAAAAATGGGGAAGCAAAGTGTTTCCCTCATATTGTTAACTGCTGAATTAAAAGTGCAGCAGATCATGGGAGGTTTGGTACTTTGTGGCTTTTAGCTAATATGAGCTCAATACGGCTGTTATCTGAGTGGGTAGGAGAGGTGGTTATTTGGATTTATGTAGGGGCCCGTTCTCTCACACCTGGTATGGGTTTCAAGTGTATGTTTCAATTTTAGCAATGCTATGACGTCTTCCCAGCAAATCAGGTAGTTAACTGTAAAGATCTGTTCACATTCTATTATTTGTTTTTTGGCTGTCTTCAAAACTCCAATTATTCTTGAGAAGACCAATGGGATGCTAAGGTGAAATCTGTCCCTCTGGTACTGATGATGTGATCATAGTTGGATTTCTGCAGCTGCCCTATAACCCCTTTTGGCAACTGAACAAATGGGATGTTGGTTGTAGCCTCCCAAAGGAGGGACTGCCATATCACCCATCTCAAAGGTGTAAAGAACTATAAAGAAAATCACCTATAGCAAAGAGAAAAGCTTTCTCAAGAGTTTGATAAGTCATGATCCTTGTGATGACTTGTCACTTCTAAAAGACAAGACTGCCGTGTTTGTCATCTCTCTCAACTAGAAGCTGTTACTGGGGATGCCCAGCTTATTTATTCTGTCCAGATAATCCAAATAATCAATTGAAGTATTAAAACTGGTTACAAAGCGAAGCTCAAGAGAAGTATATGGTATTCTCATATTTAGGAGTGGGTTCTTTGTCTGCAGCTTCATTGTTCAGCTAATCAGGTAAGCTGTCAGCTGAGCATTTTCCTCCATTTCCCTGGTTTATATTCCAGGGCTGATTTGTCCTGTAGTTGCATCCACCTGAGATAATGAGAACGCTGAATGCCTCCATGCTCCTTTACTGAGTTTGGTGTGCCTGCTTCTCTCTCCTTGTCTGAGCCTGCTTCCTGTTATTCATAACTGCACACTAGTACACCACATAGAAATGCAGCATTGTCACTTCCTTTCTCTTCTCTGCTTTTTTTCTTAATATGTATTTCTTGTATGTTCTCTAATTAGCATATGCTAAGCTCTTCCTGCTTCAGGCTAGTTTTCATGTTTACAACCTCTGTGACACATTTTGTTAGAACTTCGCAAATCATATATCATAAGAGAAATTAATTATGCATGTAACTTATTAGGTTAATAACTTTCATCTCATTGTGAGCTTCACATACAGTTATGCATTAATAATTCAAAGGACAGCTTTGACATTGAGTGCATTTTCTAAATCACTTCTTCTATCCCTTCTTAGGAGTTTTGGGTCTGTGTGAAAACTACAGATGGTTTTTAAAAACTTGATTCCGGCTGTTTCCACATTTTTTCTGGAGGCTAGATATGCCTGTGCATCCAGCAGAGGAGGAAAATTAGGTGTTTGTGTCCCCTTTGGTTTTGCAACTGGAGTTTAAGGGAAAGACTTGATTTGTATGGGGACACCTCTTGGTAAGAATCACAGAATAGTTTGGGTTGGAAGAGACCTTTAAAGGTCATCTAGTCCAACGCCCCTGAAATGAGTAGAGGCATTTTCTGTAGATCAGGTTGCTGACTTTGAATTTTTACAAGGATGGGGCATTCACCATTTCTCTGGCAAACCTCTGCCTGTGCCTCACCACCCTTGTGGTCAAAAATTTATTCCTTGTATGTAGTTTAAATTTGCGCTCTTTTAGTTTAAAACCATTAGCCCTTGTCCTATTGCAACAGGCCCTGCAAAATGTTTGTCCCTATCTTTCTTATAAGCCCTCTTTAGGTACCGAATGGCTGCAATGAAGTCTCTGCTGAGCCTTCTCTTCTACAGGCTGAACAAATCCAACTCTCTCAGCCCATTCTCATAGGAGAGGTGCTTCTGCACTCTGATCATCTTTGTGGCCCTCCTCTGGATCTGGTCCAGGGCCTTTCAAGTGGCCTTTTTAAACCATGTGGTTCCCATGGGCCCACTTCTTGAGATTGTCCAGGTCCCTCTGCATGACCTCCTGTCCTTCACGAGTGTCAGCTGCACCACCTATCTTAGTGTCTGCAAACTTGCTGAAGGTGCACTTGGTGGCACTGTCTATGTCATTGGTAGAGATAGTGAACACTTCCTGTCCTACTACAGACCCCTGAGGGATACCACTTGTCACTGATCTCCATTTGGACATTGAGCCATTGACCACAGCCCTGTGAATGTGAGCATCCAAGCAATTCCTCATCCACTGAACAGTCCATCCATCAAATCCATATATCTCCAATTTAGAGAGAAAGATATTGTGAGGAGCCATGTCAAAGGCCTAGATCTGAAAAATACCTCCTCAAATACCCAGGCATATCTAACAAATCAGCTGTGTGGCAATACTCCCTTAAAACCATTCCACAGACTCCGTTTATTTGGAGTGAAGCAGACAAGCCTTGATGGTGGTGCTTAAGAATAGTATTGGCATTGTGTTTGAACTGTCACAGTCAGGAGCTTCTTGGTTTTATTGAGGCTGGAGTAAGCGCATGGACAGGACAGGAGGGTTTTGGTAAGTGTAGTCTACCTTTCAAAAGTCTTTCAGTGATGTGTCCTGTGAAAAGGCTTTTCAAGAATTGAAAAAGTAAATTCAAAGAAAGAAGGTCCTTGCACAGAGGAATAACTGGTTGGAAGGTAAAAAACAGAATATAGGACTAAATAGTTCCCATGGGAGGGTCCCAGTGAAGAAGACCTCTGGTATCCATGCTGAGGTCTTAAGTTTCCTTAGTGGAATTATGAATGGAAAGGGATGTGGCTGGAGAAGGCATACATATTGCTGAGAATATGAAAGTATTCAGGTGAAGACTGTCTGCAGAACTGCAGAGGATGACCTATTAATGCTGAATGTCTGGACAAATAAATGGCAGATAAAATTAAATGTGTGTAAACACAAATTGAGGTATATATTTTGGGAGGGAGGTAAAATAATCCAAATTATGCATATGCAATGATTTTTTTTGAGTTGATTGTGATGTTCTATTAAAAAAGTATTTGAAAATATTTCCTCAGTGGTCAGTACTTGGCAAGTAAGTACATCTAATGTTATACATTTTTAGGAAGGGAATAAGAACAAAACAGAAAATATAATTATATCATTAAATAAAACCACACTGGACATTGTCATCCTGTCCTTTTAATCTCAGAAAAGGGAGAAGGGCAACAAAGATCATCAAAGGTCATGAGGGAGACTTCTATACAAGAAATGGCTACACAGACTATAGCTCTTTGAATTGATGGAAAAAGGGTATGACAGTGGAGCATAAAATCGTGTGTGTTATGGGAGAGGAATCAAAGTGTACTGTCATTCAGTTTCTTTTCAAGTATAGGGAGTAAGTGGCATCAAAAGACAAAGGCAGGGCAAGCTTCAAGGTATGACAACAATTAAAGTAATGGAAATCCTTGCCATGGGATGTTATTGTGATTGGAAAAACCTACAGAAGAAAATTATTGATGGTATGTAAAATATAAAGACATCAGTTTCTGCATGCAGACTCTCACAACCCCTCATAAGTGGAGTCTGTGAAATGGTTTTAGAGGAGTGTTGCTGCATAGCTGCTCTGTTAGACTTACAGGATTTTTGAGGAGCGGTTTTCAGATATAGGATGCTGATCCGATGTAATATGGAGGATTTTATGTTTAAATATTTCCTGGTACAGCTACAACATTTCTAGGCTCCCTGTAGTATTTCCAAGTAGATATTCCATTTGCTTTGCCTTCTGTTAACTACAAAATGCCACAACCCATCAGAGGCCACGATACGCATAATCCTTTCGTTTCAAGTATTGAAGAGCAAGGTCATGTTCCTGAAGACTTCTACACAGCCGAGGGGGAAAGCAGCAGAGAATCAATTTAGTTTGAAGTTTGACATATAGGTTAATGCAGCGATGTGTAGATGTGGAAGTGAGATATTTCAGGAAGAGCTGGAGGAACAGAGACAGAAGGTTAGAAAAGACTGGAATGCCCTGTGTTGGCAGGAGGTGTAATGATCATGTTTGTTTAAATGAAAACAAATGTTGATGTGTAGAGGCAACCTACATTTGAGGAAGTTGCTTTAAGTGAAAAGATGAATCCCAGATGCTTGCAGAGAAGTGCAAAACAGTTTGGCTTCTTTCACCATTTGTAATTACTAAGGTCCCCAAAACAATTGATCAAAAATGAGGATGTTAGAAGATGTTTTACAGCTGTGCATGTTGAGCTGCATTGCAGAAGGATTTATCTTTCAGTACAGAATGATATTTCCATGTATGGAATTGGGAATTCTGTAAAGGTTTGGAGGGCGACTTCCAGTAGGAAAATCTCTCTGGATCAGTATGGGCTGTGGTAGCAACAGATGGCTCCTGGGCCTTAACTTGGATTTGGGGATCTTTCCTTCCATGACTAATATTCACACAATGATTATTTATATTATTTTCCCTGTGGCTGTAACTGTGGAAGTAACTGGTAAGACGGTTTATTACTGCCCAACTGGGCCTTTTTTCTGAGCATTGAATCTGTGTGGAGTTGACTTTTACAGGAGACTTCAAAATCAAGGAACAGTTTTGTACTTCCTCAAAAAGGTGGACTGGTGCTGTGTAAAAAAGGGATAAAAAGCGTCTACCCTACTGGGAAAAACTCCAGAGAATAATAGATATTAGAAATAGTAAACACCTGTCAGGTCATCTTCTCCTGCCAGGAGGGCCATTGTTCCCTTCAGTGTATTAACTTGGAAGTGTTTCTACAGAAGCTGTTTGCCATGGAACTATCAATGTCATTTTCTGTATTTGGTTTGCTGCTGCTAAAGATGTCTTAAGGACAAGACTTCTCCTTGCACCTTAGTTTCTTTGCATTTTGGGTACTGGGGACTTAAACATATATAAAATAAAAAGCAACTAAATTGTAAAGAATTATTATTTGGAGAAGGAGATGTATTGGCACTATTTAGTTCATTATTACAGACATTCTCAACTAAAAAATCATGAGAAAAACAGTGAAAAGTTATCCAATAGACAAGTGGCAGGATCAGGAATAAAAGTCAGGAAGCATAACACCTGATCTGTTGCTTAAGTCAGCGGAATACAAATGCCTGCTACTCAGTGAGTCTGCAGTCATATGTCCTCTTCCTAATTGACTGATTTGTGGCATGTAAGGGTTTCAAAATGTCAGAGAATTTGAAGGCGCCATATCCAGCAAGCTCAGCCTTCAAGTGATTATCTAATTATCCCCACTTATAAGTGGTTTCAGAAAGTTCATAGGCAACAAACATCAAGCCTCACTTTCTCCTACTTCCCTCATGTTAAATCTGATAATTTTGGCCCTCTTTTGGCGGTTGTATTTTAACCATCCTTGGTGTGAAGGCATTAAAAGACAATCTATTACTTTCCTTGGTAAATTGCTGGGATGTTTAACTGCTACAAAAGAAATTGGGCCTTTAATCTGGAATTTGTCTGACAATGGCTCCTAAACATTGATTGTTGTGACACAGTTTTCAACTGGAACAAAGATCCTTCAGAAATCTGCTACAGTCAAGTCCTTTCTTTATTTGTCTTTTGAAAAACTAAACCAATGGAGCTCCTTGTCTTTTACTGTAAGGTATTTGTTCTTGTTCTCAAATCATGTTGAAACTACTTGATAGATTCTTTGCAATCTTTTAGAGTCCTTTATTTAAGAAAATGTAGACATTTGAATATACCTAAAGTACATATGGTGTCAATGCTGCATATTGCTTATATTAGTCATTTGTCCTGAGGCTGAACTGGCCTTTTGCCCACAGCACTTTACTGGAAGTTCATATTTTCTCCTCTGACGTTTCCTGAATTGTTTTCAAAGGTGCAGCTCCCTTGCAGCTTCCCCTTCCTGGTTCTGTAGTTCATGGCCTGTCTTCAATCTTCATAAGCTCATGTATTTTAGTATTCAAATGTTTTAAAAGCTGCTTGGATTGAAAGGGCCTGAACTTCCATGCTCTGTGAATCACTCTGTATGACTGATCTGACATTAAGGTTATTTAGTGTTACCTTCAAGTATCAGCTTCAGTGCTTTTTATATTTACTTCTAGGTATTTAATAGAATATTTAATACTGTTGTATCAAACATGGATTCTTATGGTGGCATTAGAAATGTGTCTTTTCAGTAATGATGCCCCACTGACAAATACTTCTTGAGACTTGTCAGCTGAGGGCTCTCTAGCTGATATTATAACCTGTTTTGTTCATATATGCTGTTTATTTAAGCAAGGCTGTCTTCTTCTGTTCAGTCAAGTGTCTTAAAAAATGTTTCATCTATGCTTTTACCATTGTCATTCAAATTATACCAGGTTTACTTGACAGAAACTCCTTTTACACAGGAAGGTCTAATGACATTAAGTATTGTATTCCTCTAATGTTTTTATTAAGCACTTCAAATAGAAGCTGTTGTGCTATTTCCTCCAGGGTTGAAGTTTCCTGCAGGCTAAACCCTTCTTCAGTTATACATCTTGTCCTATTTGGCTTTTTAAAGCACTCAAACAACATTATCATTCTTTTATTCTTCTGTTATCTTTCTGTTATTCAAGATTAAAAATAAACCTCAGTGGATCAGAAATCTTCTCATTCAGCTCTTTTAAGATTTTGGAGCAAGTGACCCAAGTCTGTGAAATTAAAAATAAAGCATATTTATTCCTGGTAGCTGATCAACGTCCTGTTTTAATCTCATGGAGTGCAAAATACTTTGTCATCTTCTTCTGATATAAGCACTTAGGTTCTTCATGTATTTATATCTGACAGAAAAAAAATGTTGCATACTTCACAAATTTTGTAAGCTGAACCTTTAAAAAAAAACATTGCCTTCTTGGTGTTATGATGAACTTCTGTATCAAGATAACTTTTTTTTAACTACTACATCCTATAGTGATTTGAAGACTTCATTGGTTCATTGCATCACTAGGAAACATTACACATGACTTCCAAACTGAATAGGTGTGATGTGGCTATATGGTTATGTTTTCATCTCCTAAACTAAGGCAGATCTCTGTCAGGTGGAGATTCCTGTAGCATGTAAATTTGGATATGTTTGTAACCTGCCTTTGGATGCAATAGATGGAATTTGTTGGATAGCTCACCCAGTATAGTATAAGATTGAGGTTTGAAGCCACTGCAGTAATTTTTGTGCTCTTTAAAGTTGTTTATCTTATTTTTAAAAACACAGGCAAGATATCAGGCCACCATATTATTAGATGGTTTCACTAATACTATATACTTACTAAGTGTCTTTTCTCTGTACTTTCTTGATAGTTTCCTATTTGGACACTGAAGAATCACAATTAGGCCTCTTCACAACTGCTTTACAAAGGCATTTCATGTTCAATTGGTTATGCACCAAGGCATGCATGCTCTTTTCATAGTCACTATTTGGAAGGCTTAGATACGGTTCCCATCGTGTGAGAGTTGCTTACAGTCTTTGATCCTAAATCTGTAATCTGGCACTGGGCTGAACTGAAATAATGTGTCTCAGTATATGTTATTACATGCATGTCAAAGTGATAAATAAACTGAATTTTAGCTATCTTATTGTTCTTTTCCAGAAACCACTTTAGGTGTCATGACTGCTTTGCCGTATCTGGAAGTTGCTCAGTGGTTGTAGCTCAGTTGTGCTAGGACTTGAAGTTTTTTGGCAGTGTCTCTTTCCCCAGTGTGCTGCCTCTGTCTGTCTCTCTCTGGCACCTGGAAAGCTTTATTAATAACACTTCTTCTATAAAATGAGAAGAAACCTTAAAGCAAAATATAGCTGTTTGCGTATTTTCTATTATTGCCCTTATTTTTATTTTTTTTTCATGAAAGGGATCTTAGGACGTTGAAATGAGCCACCAGTTTTAAGATTTTGGTCAGTGGTGGTACAAGATGATCCTTACGTGTTATTGTGTCATTGGAAACCGTCTCTGCTACTTGCTACCTACTCACTTCCCTGTCCACACCAGACTCTTCAACATGTAATAATCAATAGTAATTGTATATATAGTAGTAATTACGTAATAGTAATATTCCATTAGTGGCATAGATTTTATGTTCAGTCTGGGAAAATGAAACTTGTTTTTAGAAGACAGTTACTATGTGTCTTATACCTGTTACAGGAACACGCAAGCAAGCATCGCAGGATGCAGTTAACACTACGGGGCTTATTTTCTTGCTTCAAGCTAATTTAAGTGTTTAAGTTTCGGGGTCTAATACCTAAGCAAGGAATAATGTGGCAAGAGGCTGATGCTTTTAAGAGGCACGTTAGCCTATGCAGGACAAACTAGTCTGTAGCACACTGCAAAAACAGCAGTTCAGAACTTTTGTCTTCTCTGGGGCTTCGTGAGGGACTAACCAGATCTTAGACAGGTGTCTGCAACCCACCCATCTTTCCTTTTGGAAGCGCTTGGGAAATAATTCTTACCCTTATTAATAGCGATTGATAGACCTGCGTGCAAATGATGGGTTTGCACTAAGAGGTGTCAGGCTTGTGGCTGTTAGAACAGCATGAGATACTTGTGCTTTGAAGGGCAAAGAAATTGTGTTTTAAAACCATGCAGACCCTACTGACGGTGACTGAGGAGTTAGGGAAATAACTTGGCTCTTTTGGTTACTATTTATGTTGCTCCCAAAGCAAAATGAGGAAGTGTGGGGGAGGTGAAAAATGCAGCCCTTTCAAAGTGTGGTGCCCTATGGGAAGAAAGAGGAAAAAAAGACCATAGTATACTATAGAAAACAGTAGCACTTTCAGTGTGCTGTAACCATCACCACTAATCCTCTCCTTCTGAGTGCCTTGTGTATGAAGGACCCAAGCCAAGCAGAACAATTACTCCCTGGGAATGGCAAGACACAATGATGTGGAAATGCATCATGGGCTGAACATACATCCTCCAGCAATGTACTTTTCAGCATTTTCCTCTTAATATTCTGCACATGGTTCTTTGTGGGGTGCACATGTTGTTGTGGGGTTTTCTTCTTCTTTTTGTTGTTTGCCTATTTGAAGTAGTAAAACAATCAAACCGGACATTGAGTTATTTGAGCTTGGAGCAGGACTGTAAGGCAATAACGTGCCCAACCCAGTATAGCTTATGTTAGAAATACTCCACTTAAAAGCCCCTGTTTGTCATTTTCTTTGCTTCCTCCCTTGTCTGTGCTCCTTTCAGTTTTGACCATTCCAAGGTGACAGAAAAAGAAATGTATGAAGGGGCATGCTTAGGTCCTGCTAAGTCCCCACACTCCAATGTCACATACAGCAAAGTTAGTTGCAACTTCTGAACTGAAATCTTACTTCTAGATATACTGGAGGGTGTGGAAAGGCTGAATTTTCAGTCAAAAGGATTCTGATGTAATCTCACCTCCATCAGCCTTTTCTCTAGGAAATGGTAACTCCATCCTCATGTAGAGCGTTTGACATATTTTAACCCCAGCCAGCAGCCAAGCACCACACAGCCAGCTAGGTCAGGTAAAGAATCAGAACGGTCAAACTGAGAAAACTTGTGGGTTGAGGTAAAGGCAGTTTAATAGGAAAAGCAAAAGCCACACATGCAAGCAAAGCAAAACAGAGAATTAATTTACTGCTTTGTATGAGCAGAGAGGTGTTCAGCCATCTCCAGGACAGCAGGGCCCCATCACATGTAGTGGTTTATTTGGGAAGACAAATGCCATCACTGTTTGGACGTCTTCCCTTTCCTCCTTCTTCCCCCCACTTTATATATTAAACATGTTGTTAAATGGTCTGGAATGTCCCTTTGGTCAGTTTGGGTCACCTGTCCCAGCTGTGTTCCCTCCCAACCTCTCGTGCATTGCCAGCTTCCTCGCCACTGAGGCACAAAAAGCAGAAAAGACCTTGGTTCTGTGTAAGCGCTGCTCAGCAATAACAAAAACATCTCTATATTATTGACCCTGTGTTCAGCACAAATCCAAAACACAGCTCCCTACTAGCCACTGGGAAGAAAATTCATACTATCCCAGCCAAAACCAGCACAGTGTTTCATTAAAAAGATATGCTCTTGCTTTGAGAGCTGCTTTCAGGAGAAGAGAATGATAGCAGTTACCAGAATGACAAGCAGTTTGTTGGTTGCACACCTGCCTAAGAACAGAATGCATGTGGGGATCCACAGGTAGATGATGTACATTCTTCTAATGCTAACCATAAGTACACTTAAATTTACTGTCCTGGATAAACATGGTCAGTGGGTGGTGAGCAATTGTATGATGTACTTGTCTGTCTTGGGTTTTATTCCCCTTTCTTTCGTTGTCTCCTTTCTCACTTTATTATTACCATTTTATTTCTATAATTAAACTGTTCTTATCTCAGCCTACAGGTTTTATCTTTTATTTTATTTATGATTCTCTTCCCTGTTCCATTGGTAGGTGTGTGTGAGCAAGTGACTATGTGGTGCTTTGTTGCTGACTGGGATTAAACCACAACAGCATAGCCTGAAAGTCACAGGTGAAGAGACAAGTCCACATATACACATGCAGGCACATACAGTAGTGTGTGTACAGGTACTGTTTAAAAATAAACCCATATATAAGCCCTTAGTAGCTACCATTAGACAGACCACTGTTCAGATCTATTTATGAGTATGTAAATATATATGGCTTCTTATGCATGTATGCACAGTAATGGATATGTTTATGTAAATGCAAGTGTACATAGGTACCTCTTGGCAAACAAATATAGCATGTAGATTGATTACATGTCCAAAGATCAGCCAGCAGTCCAGCACTGAGAAATATATATGTGTCCTTGCTTCCAGGATTTTTTTTAAAGTTTTGTGAGTATGTCAGCTATTTCCTCTTATTCTCTTCTTCTTTTCTTCAGTGGCCAATATAACACACAGACAACCTTTCTTGGTATTTTAGAAAAGGAATGGCTGACTGATTTCTATGTATTTTACTATTTTTGACAATGCTTGCTCTGTGCAAGGAAAATAAAACTGCCATAGAGGAGACACAGTAGGTTCTTTGAGTGCCACATAGGTGGAACAATCATTTCTATATCCTGGTTGATGTAGTGTGGATAGTAACAAGAGCAGAGCCCCCTTTTCAACCCACTCCTCCAAAGTAGGTGAATTCAGAAATGGAAGTTCACCGTATTCTGGTACTGTTTACTGCTGACACAGTAGTGTCTCGATGCTCAGTAAAGGTAGGAAAAGGTTGTTGGGACTTAAATGACTAAAATGGATGCAAAGTCCAGTTAAACAGAAAGGTTTAGGAGAATTTTGGCCTAACACTGGTTAAGACACATTTTGTTTTCTGCCTGCTAGTGTTTAAACAGTGTAATCTTAAGATCAGCTATGCTTCATTCTTAAGCAGTAAGATAGTAATGAGCAAAAAATGTAAGTGTTGTAAATTAGGCTTGTATCAAATAAGCTTTCTTAGATGTGAGATCAGTCTCTCTTAGATGTAAAACCGAGCTGCACACAGTGGAGATGGGAACCCCATGCCTGGCTGAATTAAAATGGCATTGTAGTAAAAGTAAGCAAACTGAGGGACAGGTTTATTGCTGTTCAATATTTACATTACGGAATTTCGAAGCTGAAAGAGGTGAATCTGTGTCACCAAGATATTTCCTCCAGCTATTTCTTAGGTACACGTTAATAATTAGGAAGAAGGGACATTGTTTCTTACCATCTGTTGACTTGTATGAATTCAGTT
Source organism: Cephalopterus ornatus (assembly GCA_013396775.1). Classification (NCBI taxonomy): domain Eukaryota; kingdom Metazoa; phylum Chordata; class Aves; order Passeriformes; family Cotingidae; genus Cephalopterus; species Cephalopterus ornatus. The sequence continues at coordinate 348,249 of VZRE01001521.1, forward strand.
CCTTCTGTTTTACTTTCTTGTTCTGTAAATCTGGGGGAATGGGAGATAATGCAATATTAAATAAATTAATGCCAAGAAACTAATAGGCACAGTTCTGTAGGAACTTCTTATGGAAAGTGTTTTTACAATGGAATGATGTATTTTATTCCAGCTCTCTTTGGGAAAAACCTGCTTTTTTGGTTTTGGGTGCTGGAGTTTTGTTGTGTGTGTGTATTTCTTTTTGGTTGGTTGGTATTTGGTTTTGTGTTTTTGATTTTGTTGTTGTTGTTTTGTTTTTCTTCTTTTTTTTTTAAAGAAAAAATACACAGTGATAGGTGGACTTCAGAGACAAAACAGTATTGAGAGCTTTGAAAGCTCTCTATGTTTTGCAGAACCAGGCCTACTGTGCAGGGAAACCAGCTAATCAGGTGCCTCTTTTGTCTGGTGCTCAGTGCTGACTCCAGTCCTGACCTCTCTCCTTACCAAAGAGCTCTCTCTGCTCCTGATTGCAGCAACCAACCTACTTTGAGAAGGAAATGTAATCTGGTGCTGAATTGGGTTGCTCAGGCCCTCATCTGCCTCCTGTTTCTGCTTCTCATTTCAGTGCTTCCACTGGAACATGTCACCCTTGTTTGCTTTTGTTTCTTTCCTTCCATGTGCTTTCCTGAATGCTCTCTCACTGTGCTGGCAGTTCAGGCTGCACTCACTGCTTCCCTATCCCCTCTTGTGCCCCAGGAGCCGCTGGACTTACACTCCATGCATGCAGCTTCCACGTCAAATAAGGGATGAAGGTGAAGTTTTGTCAACACCCAGGGTGGACACTGGTGGTGCCGCTGGGCTCTTTGCCTGTATGAATACTACTCTTCCCCAAGAAACCTGTAAAGAGGGTGGGGGCAAGGAAGACAATTTTGTCAGGAAGGTTTTCTCTGAAGGCCAGATGAAAGCATATGAGCTGGTGAGGGGGAGCTGTTTCATTCCCAGCCTCCCTTTATTGGTCTCAGACAGTGTTGCACTGTGTACTAAAGTGACTGGTGCAGCTGTGTGGCTTCTGACAGAAGATAGATATTTAATTTTTTAATTTTTTTCCCCTTCTTCCTTTCATTAGTGCTACAAGCTGTAGATCTGGAGGTCACAGATGAGAGAGTTTTTAGAGACACATAATGAGCTTATGGTTCTTTTTGTCACAAAAAGGTGGGGATTACAAGAAGACAGTATTTTTCTCTCAATGTCTCTTACAGGTAGGGAATAAATTATATTCCCTGCCCTCTACAGCAAATATTCAAGAAAATACTTAGCTCATTACATCCCTGTTTTTGTACAACCTAAGGCCGAGCTGAGATAAATGTTTGGGAAATCCTACCTGTGGAGGGTTTGAACTTTGTTCCATATCATGGAATTTGAAGAGAGGTGAGCAAAGAGATTTTGGAGACATGTCAGTGTTGGCAGGTTTTGGCACAGGGCGACAAGAGAGGCATTAAAAAAAAGTTTAGAATTCCATGGTATTTTGGTCTAGACATATGGAGGCAGGTTCTCCCCCTCTTCCTCCTCACCAGTCCACCTGACCTGTGAAGTGCACTGAGACAGATGGTGTCTGCCGTGGGATAGTGCCATCCTGCCAATGGCACTTCTCCAGCATACCCAGAGTGTCTTTACTCCTTCACAGGAGGAGAGCCTAGCTGAAGGCACGGCTCTTTCTTTGGCTGACATTGCAGGTGGAAGGAGATACCCATGGCCCTGAGACCTTTGTGCTAAGGCTGAGGGAGGGAGAGACATGATGGGATGCAGCACCCTCAGCTGTTAGCATCCAGCTACAAACAGCGACACCATCCTGCTTCAGTGGCACCACTTCAAGTTTGTAGACTTAGTCTATGCAATACTAAATAAAAGTACTTCCTCTCTTGCTGTAATCACTTTGTTATTTGAGCAATACTCACTTTTAATGTAAATGTTTTCAATTTGTTTTTTGCTGGACAAATGACAAAAACATAGAAAACGCCATTGTGGTTGGCACAATTGGCTTAGCACATTGGAAGCCTCAGCAGTGAGACTAATGCTTGCCTGGCATATGGAGACTGAAATACCTTCTTGTACCTGCCAGGGATATTCTAGTGAAGCAGGCTCAAGGCATATTGGCTAGGGAAGATAGGGAAGAGAAAAACTGCATACCTGTGAGTGAGCAATATCTATTCAGTATTTTCACAGAAGACTTTAAACAACAGTAGTGTTCTCATTAAAACACATTTTATCACTGAAGTATAAAACTGAGTGAAATTAAGAGTTTCTGTCCCAAAGCAGTACCTCTAGCCAGCATTGATTTTCATTGCTGCTAGTGAGATTTTTTTTAAATGGAAATCCATAAAATCTTCAAAACAGAATTAATATGTAGCATTCTGATATTTTCTGATTCAAATTATTTCATACTGACTATTGAGCTGACCCCTAATACTCTGGAGCCAGTTTAACAAGAACTGTATTTTCCTCTCCAGTTCAGTTCCATGTGGTAGCTGTCCTATAGTGCCCCTGTGTCCATTCCTCCATAGGGACCAGACCATATGGTTAAGCTGCTTTGTGGCAAAAGCAGTCATGTGTCTCTGCTGAGATCAGATGGAACACTAGCATTGTGTCATGTAAAAGCATTTCCCTAGGGAATGTATACCATGGATAAAAATGGGGATCACTATTGAAAGTAAATGCAGTGCCTGGAAAATACTGGTTTATGTTACGGTAAGTTCATGCAGAAGTTTTCTGTTAAGTTTCATGAAACTAAACTTGCCATTTTGTGTTGTTATGGCTTGAAGTGAAGCATTTCATTGCTAATTCTCTGCTAGGGAAATGGAATTCTGTGTTAGAAAGCCATCCTGATGGAAACATTCACACAGCCATACTAAACAGATCTATTTTCTGAGATAGGTATTTTGTACTTGCACAACCTTAGGTGGATTTGAAATACAATGCAATCACTAAGTGGAGTTTTATTTGCTAAGTCATTGTCTGATACAATTTGCAATGTCTTGTGTAATAAGGTTCAAGCCTTAAATGATCAATGGGGGCATCCTAAAATAATTCCTCTCTGCCTTTCAGATGAAATCCTTAAGACACTTGACAGTAATCATTTCCTCACTTACTCATCACTGAACCAAGCTAGACAGATTTAGCTTGTGCTTGCTAGACAAATCTGAGATTTCTGGATGCACTTGGGAGAAGCAGAGTATTCTGTAACTGGTGGTTGTCTATATAAGCTTAATACCGAACTGAATGTAATTGAAGTCAACTACTGTGTTCTGGTAAATAAGCTGCTGTGATGATAATTTTTTTTTTCTTTGAACTCTCAAGCCTTCATTAGCTTAGAAGGTCATTTGTAAATTTAAGCTCTTCAAATTTTTGAGATGTCAGAATTGTGTTAATATAAGGTTTATTCTTCCTTTGTATGCATCAAACACTAGGAAAGTCTTTAGCTATGGAATAATTTGCCCTTTCACATGTTCCTCTGCCCACCCAACACAGAAGCATATAAAATAAAACTGGAATGGACCATGAAAGGTTATCTAATCCCTTATGCTTTTACCATCCTAAAACAAAATCGATGACATCTGAGTCTCAACAAAAATTTTTTTAGCTTGTAATTAAAGGTTTCCAGTGATGGCTGCTCCTCAGGCAATCTTTTCCAGTGCTCTGCTGTTTTTAAATTTAAAAAGGTTTTCCTAACATCAATTGTAACATTTTCTTGCTGTAATTTTTGCCAATTATTTCTTGTCCTTTTCAGCATAGATACAAAGAAGAGATTGTTCCATTCTGCTTTGTAGCAGCCCTTTTCTATTTGAACACTGTTATAATGTTTCCTTTCAAACTTTCTTTTCTTTTCTAGAGGATTGGTTATTCTTATTGCTCTCATCAGGTCTCTTTCCAATAGTTGAACTCTTTTCTTGAAGTGCAATTCTCCAAACTGTACATGATTTCCAGCAGAGTACAGCACTATTTCCTTCTCTCTGTCCATACATCCCAGGATGCACCTTTCAATCACTGGATGCACCAATGGATGATTTTCTGTGTGTAGCTGTTACATGTTTATTTCTTCCGTCTTGTTTTACCTCTGCACTGCATAGGCTCAGTGTAGAACATAGAATTTCCTCATTATTGTTTATAGATCAATATTTGTATACTACACACATATCTTCTCTATGTCCTTCTTATATGCAGAAACACATACAAGTTGCTTTTCAGGGCTACCATGAGGTATGACTGTGTCTACGGCCTTAAACACTTCACTGAGACACAGGGATGAACATGTGAGGAGCATCACAGCTGGCTATCTTGGCTTCCATGTTCTGCAGCTTTTATCCTTCTCTGTTACTAGGTCAAATGGAGATTGAATATAACATAAACAAGAGGAAAGTTCAGTTTGTGCACCTGAATCCACAGTTAAATGCCTTAAACACTTTGCTGTATTTATTCTCTTACAGATTTTGGCTAATGAGCACTTCTGCAAAACCAATTCCATGATCTCAAATTGACCACCACGGTGCGAGGAATATATTTTTGAAAATATTGAGTTTAGGTGGCTTTCTCACCATTACTTAGAAAAATCTGTGGGAAAGTGATATTTTAATAAATCGAGAAATGATATCTTATTTTCTGTGATCCCTTTCTTCACTTATTGCAGAACTTGAAGTTTCTGTAGCAAGGAAAGAAGAGGATTTGATGCTTCCATCGCAAAAGAGTATTCATCCTCAAATCATAGTTCATGCTATGGCCAATTCTACTTAATCATACTGCCACCCATGCTGTGTCTTTCGGTAGCTGGGGAAACTGCTTTAATCTTTGAGACTAATACAGAATCCTTCAGAGCAAGAGATGCATTTCTCTTTCAACTGTATAAAGGTTTCTCCTCCCTCTGGATGGTGTTATCCATTTTTTTTCCACAAATAAAAATATTTCATTTCTGATATTCCCATCATGTTTTTCACAAGATGTAATTGTGGTTCTCAGTAACATCACAATGGCCTCATGGCCATGCCTGGCTATATTCAGACTCCATGGCTAATGCCATATCACTGATGGCCATGCAGCTGTTGTGATGTCGCTTTTTGGATCAAAGGATAATTGTGACCACAGTGAAATCCTGGGTCCTCTGTTTCCTGTATCTGATAAGGAAACATTCTCACTAAACCAAGCTGAAGAAATTCCACCCAGCCTTTTTCAGTCCTTTTTTTACTGGCACCTTGAATCCTTTTCTCCTTATATCCTACTTCAGGGAGTGCTTCTCTGTGTCTCCCTACAAGTCTTCTGAAATGAAATCAATCTCTTTTCTCTTCTGGAGTTTTCCATAAAACCAGAAGTTATTCAGGACCTATAATTGATTCGTAAGGTGCAAAAAAATTGTAGGGAAACTTGAAATAGTTCTGCTTTATTGTTTAAGTGTTCTACTCACCCTGCTCCTATTTTTAGTTGGGTGTTAAGGAAGCTTTCCCATCTGACCATCTAGGAGCCACTCTGGAAGTTACACTCAACAGCATTTAAGTTAGGTAGAGGCCCCTTTGCAGCTACATATACCACTCTTAGAGCTGTGAAACACAGGTTTCCTTACCAGCTTGACCCAGGGTTTCCCATTGCAGAGTCTTAAACCTCTAGATCCTTATAATAATTTCATCTTGGTGCTATAACTAAATAACAAGATAACAGCTTGAGCTGAGTAACTCCACAGAGGGACCTTGTACAAAGGAATATGAGGGCTTTTATACCCTTACAGTCTAAGTGCACCGAAGTCTGGGGTCTTCGGCTCCTGCTGTGTCTCTGAGTGTCTGGTCACCTGGCTGGGCCACAGGTCCCTCTGCCCTTTGTTGGGCAAAAGGCCAGCACTAGTTCATGACCTCTCTCCTCAGGCTCCTGCCACCCAGAGCTCAGGCTCAACCTGCAGCTCACACTGCAGCGACACACCGAGTCAGCATAGCACAAATCACATTTGAGTCTTATTTGTCTAGTTTCAGTTACTTTTCATAAATGTTTGATGTATTGCTTTTCTTGACAGGTAAATTAACTCCTTCAGTGTGGTGAATGGTGATTGTGTTTGTTTATTATCTGAATAAAGTTGTTATCCCAGTGAACCATCAAATATGTTTAGACCAGATGTCAACAGTCCACATACAGCTCTTTAAACAAGTGTAGCAGATTTAGTTGGCCATCATTGAAGCCTTGGATTGCTTCGTAGATAGTTTGCCCCAAACACAAGGTAAAACACTGTTAACTGGTGTATTTGTTTCTACTTGCATGTCAGAGCAGGCTAGAAAAACACAGTTCTAATAAACCAGTGGGTAAACTGTAATTTTTTTAAGCTGCAGAAACTTGTCTAGTTCAGTGCAGGTGCCTTTAAAGAAGTCTCAGAAAGGCTTTAGTCTGAATGTCTCGCAGTTATCCCTTCTGAGAATTGATATGGCAGTTGGCGAAGGGGCACCTTTTTCTGTGACAGAAAAAAGCAATTGGTGATACACAGAATAAAATAGGTGAAAAATTTGGCTGAACTTTGCAAGGGCTCTTCCTAGCTAGCTAAACATATGCAGCCTTCAGGTTATTGCTCTTTTCCATGGTGGTCATCTAATTCACCAGGAGATCAACAGCCATTTCCCTTTGGAGCATGCCTGTGTCCAGCTGCAGTGGAAATCATGTTTCCTGCTTAATAGTACCAACTTGGAGAGGAATTTTTATGTTGGCTACTGTCCAAGTTTAGCACATAATTTTTCCTCACTTTTTGTCGCTCCCTCTCTATCTGCAACTTCACTTGATTGCAAAGAGATGCTTTTCATCATTGTGAAAAGCCATCTGATTAGAGCTCTCATTAACCCATGAGTGAAACTTCTTGTAAGTTTAGCTGGAGAAATTCCTTGAATGCTTCAGAATTGCAAAGTTGCCATTTTTAAGAAACCTCAAAACTAGATTGCCTATTTGTTTTAGCTCTGCCTAAAACAAACTCTTCTTTCTCAGCAAATTTATAGGAAACACAATTTAATGTATATCTTTTTTTTCCCCTCAAAATGTCATGAAATTCTCCTGCTGATTGTCAGGAGTTTTTATGTGTATTTTTATCAGGAGTTATTATATATATTTGGACTATCCCATCCCTGACCATCCATTTTTACTGGTCAAATTCATTAAACAAAGGCATCAAACAGTTAATATTCCTTTTTAAAAGATTATTTAGAAGCAGTCCTCATAGAAAAGAAAAAACCAAATTTTTCATTATTCTTGTTTAATTTTTGGAATATAAAGCAATTTAAAGATTGGAGGAATGATGGCTACTTTTCAAATGCTCTGTGCATAACTTTTGCTAATAATTTCTTTTTCCCTTTCTATTTTCCACCTTCCTTCCCAATATAACTGTAAGGTAGATTTGTATGCCTGTATCAGGAATCATGTCCTTGACTCCCTCAGACCTGCTTTGATGCATATATCAGACACGGGATGAATTCAAGCTTGTCTCTGTTTGAACAGACGAGGCTGGGTTTGTTTAGGAAGCATCTGATAAAAATGGGCACTGTTTTATTGCTTTGCTTACTTCTCAGTTGCTATGGAAGCCATGTCCCAGAGTGGCACTAGAAGACCACGTTCAAGTGAGGGACAGCACTCTGAGTCAGTTGTGGCCTCATTTGGAGTTAGAGGTGTGGGTTTCAATCAGTATTTTGGCATACTGAAAAGCCTTCAAATTAGTTCAGAGGTTGCTTATGACACTACAAGGTAGGAAGTGCTATGCAGATGGTAGATTCTTCTGGTGGCAGAAAGCTTCCTTGGTGAAACATGAAAGTGTTTCTTCTCTGGCTTGCAGCAGGTAACTCTAAGAAACTAGTTCTTGAAACTTATATATTTTAACTATAGAATCAAGTTTTTTTGTCCAAGGCTTTTTACTTGCCTTTGTTTTTAATGGTATGTTGCAAGGTAGGATCACAAACACATAAAAGTATAAAAAAACTTCACTGAAAGCAGTGGTGACAAGTGAGACCAGAATTGACTGCAGCATCTACTCCTTTACCAGGCAGTTTTAACAGTTGGGAAGGATATGTTTCATCTCTCTTGGAAACTGCACTGAAGTATCTGTTGATTTCATTAAAACACAAAGATTCATAGGTTATGAGGCCAGAAAGAGCCATTACGATAATCTAGGCTGATTTGCTTTATAATTAATTTCTGTCTCACTGTATCTTTTAGAGAAAACAAGGTACTATTTTAATTTAAAATTTGCCAGTAGCAGAGAACACACCATAACCTGTAGTAAATTATTTCAGAAGCAAATTACCCTCATGTAAAAATAAGTCATAATATTTTAAAATGTGAATTTCTTTAACTTCAGTTTTTAGCCCCAGATTCCGCTGTTTCTTTGTCACGTGAACTGAAGAACCCTCTATTGCCACATTCCATTTTCTGCACAGGTACTCATAGATTGTAATCGGATCACCTTTTAACCTCTACCTATTAAACAGACTGAATTTGAATGTTCTTCACTATGGGACATGCATTCCAGTCATTTAATTATATTCCCTTTTTTCATTCTTGAACCTTTGGTTTAACAATTGAACTGTGGTTATCAGAAGCTGCCTTAGCATTTCTCTGTTCTTGCCAAGGATTTGCTTTGGTTTTACGCCCAAGGATTATTTTTATCCTTTCCTTTTATTGTGCTGACAGTTCTGGTGCACCTGATTATATATCAAGATATTAATCTCCAAATGTGTCTGTCAATAATACCTCAAGTCAGTTGTAGAAATAGTTGTACTTTTTTCCTTAAACACAGGTGCTTTTTAGATTTCTCAAGGTAGGTTGTTGTTGGTTTTTTTTTTTTTTCTTAAGAAAATAATTTAGAACAAGAAGCACTTGAATAATGGAGATTCTGATTGGGGTGGATCTTTTTCTTTGAAAAGATTGAATTCAGAAATCTTTTATCTATTCAACACCCTTTATCCTCTCTTCCTCAGGCCTTCCTTTTTGCTTGCTTTCTTGGTCTGTCCTTTCAAACTTGCTCTCAGATTCTTCATTGTTAGTGACTTTCTGGTTTACAAAGTCTGGGTCAAGATACAGTTTAGAGGAGTGTTGGTTTGAGCAACTGTTAGTAGTATCCTATAAGGGCAGTTCTCCTATGTTAGGATCATTAAAGACACAGTTCATGCAGGCCAGACATTTTCTTTCCCACCAAAGCAACTCCATACTGGGGTGAAACCAAAAGTGCAATATTGCACCAAAGCCATAAACCCTAGTGGGCCTGAAGAATGGTCAATTCATGTACCCAGTATGCTGTCTCCAGTAGTGGTGAGTGCAAGTGCTATTTTGGGAGAATATGTGAGCATGGCTGCTGTCAGGGGTGCATTCCCTTATGCACCCATAGCATCCACTGCTATCAGTTTATGATTGTTAGAAGATCCATCCCTTCCTTTTTCCTTTAGTATCAGTTTGTGTCTTTGGTGTCCATTTTTCGTTCTGGTTCTTTTGGACTCTACTTCCACGACGTCCTGTGCAGCAAGCTCCAGAAGTTCACTACCCTCTGTATAAATAAGTACTTCTAAAAATCCATTTTAAATTGACTTCATACAAGTTTTGGTGAGTGCATCTTGTTCTATTACTGCTGGGTTTGGCACAGAACAGTTCTACATTAACCTTCTCCATCTCCTGTAAACTTCAATCCTATTTTTCTCAGTGCTCTCCAAGTGTGAGCCCTAGCCTTTTCAGCCTACTCTCAAAAGTATCCTGCTCCATCCTCTTAGTTTTTCTATTTATTTTCCTCTTTTTCTTTGAGAAGCAGAGACTTCATGCAGTGCTCAGAACTAAAGTTTGACTGAGGTGCACATTATTGTCTGGCAAGAGGGGAGGCTGTAATGCACACCCTTGTTGTGTCAATGAAAGCACGTATATGGTCTGTCTAATGAGAGCATTTGACATGGTTAATCCATATCCATACAATGAAACTAGTACAGTCCCAAATTTGAAAATGTATTTTATTCCTGTTGCAGCTATTAATAGACTTGATGTTTTTGAAGCCTGTGTGAGGGCAGAGCACTTTATTGGGAATTGGAGTAAAACAAGCTACTGTGGGTCAATACTGTCCTCTGCTGGGAGGAACTACAGCTTTGTGCCATGTCTCCAAACGGCATTTTATAGCTGGCTTCTCCTTTCGCTCTGTGTTTTGCCTTTGCAAATTAAAATCTGATGCTGTGCTGACTGCACTGGGGAAATTCTCCTTTAATGCTTAGTGAAAGCTGGAAATTCTTTGCTTACTCTGGATGTGTTGAATTGTGATTTCATTTACTTTTTTCATCCTGAAGTAACCTAATTTAGAAGCTTATTCTCTTCTCTCACCTTTTAATATTTACTGTGTGCACATTTCTCTGACTTCCCTGTCCTAATGGTAGAATTAACAATGCATATCTCCTTTCCCTTCTCTTTTCATAACAAATTGATGACAACTCATCCTGAAAGCATTTTGAAAGCAGAAATGTGTATATACTATATGTATTAGACACAAAGTATTTTAAAATAATAACTCCTTAGAAGAAATAAGAGTTTTCAGTAGTATCACAGAATGTGAATTCAATAAAAACTGTGTTTGTTGCAGAAGTGGTTTTGTTTGCTGTTTAGGGAGTTTGGGTTTAGGAAGCACGGAGGGGGTTGAGAGGAAGTACAGATTACAAATATTTTAGTTTTGTTCTTTCTCCAGTTCCTGCCTCTGTGAGAATGGCATGGGACAGAGAGGAGTCTGCTTTCCAGGAATAAATTCTGTACCTGAAAGAAAGAGAAGAGTAGGAGGTCTGGACTCCTGAGTAAGCCAGGCATGGTCAGGAGTGCTTGCCTGTTTGGGAGTCTTCTCTTGGCTAATTTCAATCCTTGTAGCAACTTAGAGTTCTGGTCCTTTACCAAGGGAGAGTGAGAGTCCAGGCACTGAACATGTACAAGTTTTTATGTGTTAGCACAGACTGTAGGTTTCTTCAAGTGAGGGTAAGCTATGCAGATATCTCCATGGTAAGTCTGTGTGTGTAGTGATCTAAGATTCCTTGGTAAGAAAAATTTTAAGTCTCTGTTTATTTTTTTCTTTAGGAGCTACAGGGCAATCACTAACAGTTCACAGTAACTTGCTGAAATTTTTTTGCACCTCTCTCTTTGTAGTTAAATGGGCTTGTAGGAATAATAGCAAAATGACAGTGGTGGGACTGAGTTCCCTGCTGTGGCTAGTAGAGATGGACATGGACGTTACACTTTGTTATGTATTTTGTATGGGATTTATGCAAATATAACAGCACGATACCAGACACACACTGGATTTTTTTTTACAAAAGCTTTTACAGCCAAGTGGGCCTGTGGTAGAGTTAATTGTTCTTAGTGCCCTTCAGTTAAATATTCTCTTCTGACTGCTTATCTCATCTATAGTTATTGCAAAGTACCCACTGCTGTCATTTCTATACACACTCCTGGTTCAGCTCTCTCCCTCTGTCTTGGATGTTGGACTCTTGCGCTGTCTCCTTTCTGCTCCCCTCTGTGTTTTGGGAGAAGTTTATCTCCCATGGCTGAAAGTAATTGGGGTATTTGTATTGTATGTAGGATTGATGTATGATGCTTTTCCTTGTGTCTGGCAGGTTGTTTACAAGAATAATGACATTCGTCTGGAGCTGTCTCGCTTGGCACGGATTGGTGATACTAAGATGAAGATCTACGGGGAAGTGAAATTCGTATGTGAAAATGTGGCTACGCTGGATCCCATCAGCTTTGAGACACCTGAGGCCTATATTAGTCTGCCTAAGTGGAATACCAAAAGGATGGGCTCTATCTCATTTGACTTCCGAACCACTGAACCCAATGGACTGATCCTTTTCACCCATGGCAAGCCTCAGGAGAGGAAAGATGCCAGAAGCCAGAAAAATACAAAGGTAGACTTCTTTGCAGTTGAGCTTCTAGATGGAAACCTCTACTTGCTGCTGGACATGGGTTCTGGGACCATCAAAGTCAAGGCCACCCAGAAGAAAGCCAATGATGGAGAGTGGTATCATGTGGACATTCAACGAGATGGAAGATCAGGTAGAGTGATGACTTTTTCTTAAGCAGATTCATGTTTCAGGTTCAGAATTAGGGCTCTGTATTAATTCTCAGAACCTTCAAAACCTGTTAGATATGAGTCACCTTCTTAAAAAAGCTTAGTGCTACTCTAGTGATGTTTAGCCAGCAAAGCAAAGATGTGGATGACTAGGCTTAGTGTGAACATTGGATAGCACATCCAGAGGCAGTCTATTAATATTTTATTCACAATCCTTGGATATTCTGGACCTATCTTTGCAATTGCGTGCATAGTTATAGTGATGAATTCTTTATAGGCCATGGTAAGGTTTAAGGTCCTTCAGAACCATTGTTCTCACTGTGAGAAATTTCACTGGTCTCCTTGGGATTTCTGGTGTCTTGTCATGAGGAAAATAAAAGTAATGGGCACAACCAGACACAAAATTATGCCAACAAATCAACATTTTCATCCCATTCTATTCTGGAGTTCTGGATCTCTTCTGTTTCCTTTAATATCTTGTAGTTTTCAGGTAGGTTTCTTTGCTCTTTTGGATGCCAAATTCTAGTCTTAAAATGAGTCAACATTCAGTGGATGTTCCTTTTTTTATTCCTTGCAGCTTCTCATTTTCAATTATGTGTTTTAGTTTATTTCTAAAAATACTCCTACCTTGCAATTACCAAGAGGTATTTTGTTTTCCTAGTGCTGAATATCAACCTAACATACTCGTGATGTGCTCTGAAATTGTGGAGAACAAAAATGATCAAATACTGCAACTTCATCTTGAGAATATGCAAACAATTGTAGTTGAATTTTTTCCTGAACCACTGGGATCTCAAAGCCTTTCCTTCAAAGGAAATTTTGCTTACATTTGCAAATGGATTTGGGTTGTCTGGTGATCTCCAGATGATAGTTTTAGATCTCTAATTTGATTTTTCCAGTTGCTGAATACCATCAGTACAGAGAACTCAGTGCTAGAATTTTCTTCCCCTGAGTTTTTAAAAGAGCTGACTTTTAGATACCATGCAAGGCCTAGCTGTTTGAACAGGTCTTTGCCTGAAGCTATTTTTTTCATTGATGATGTGAGTAGTTTCTTTGTTTTTGGCATGGTGCTCTACTGGGACTTAATATGTGTGGTTATATATTGCTATCTCCTAAAGACATCGATAGGAACATTTTACAAAGGAAGCCATAAATAAATAAATGGAGCTTTGATTTCTTTAGAATTGCTAAAATTTAATTAACTTACAGGGATAAACTCAGTAAGTTGCATTCAATACTGACTTCAGTTTTGCTTGCTCACTTGGGGACTGTGTCATCCCTGAAGAGACAACTGCAGAGGGAGAAGAAAAGAAGTGACACTAGGCTCTCCACAAAGAATGTTTGTAAAACCCTAAGGAGAGGGACACACGTTCATTTAAAGTAGGAGGGTGTGACAGACAGCATTGCTCCTTGATGAACGAAACTGTAGGACTGACTTGTTTGTCACTTGGCAGGGAGATTTGTGATGTTCTGGACACTGATTAGAGGTAACAAATTTTGAATTAGAAACACTTTGCTCAACAAGTAGGACCATATTTGTATGTTTTTGTCCCTTTTTTTTTTTTAAAGTATATTTTCTGCTGACAATGAATACTCGGTTAATGATCTTAGTGACTGATGTCTTGTGTCTCGAGAAAACCAGGATACTGGCATTCATTTCTTTACTTCATACTCTTTAGCAAGTGTCTGTCACTCTTATTCAGTGAAACTTGTGGTAGACATGAGAAAGGAGTTCTGGCTCCAAAACTTCAGGTTCTGCTGAGCTTAATAAAATAGCCTAAAAATCCAAATATTCTCTATTGCGATGCACTAAGGCAGGAGCACTAGCACTGTGGGAGCTTGGCAGTCACGCTCAGATAACCTCTGGCACCTCTAGTCCCCTTAGGCCTTGTGTATGCTTTGGTCTGTGTTGGCTGCCAGAGCCAGAAAAGCTGTTTTCGTCTCTCTACTCTGAAAAAAGCTGGTAGCATCGACATGGGCACCTAGTATCCGGTAACCTTTCTGTCCTTGGGGAAAGCTCCTGCAAAGTGTTCACAAAACAGTCACAGTTTCTAGCTGGGGAACTGTGAGCTTGTTACACAAGACAATGTTTTCAGCTGGTCATCAGCTACACAACATACATGATGTCCCACCCACTCAGACACTAAAAATCTTACTGTAAGGTTTAATGTACAGTTGCATCAGTGCACTGCTTTGTATGCCAGCTCTACCCTCAGTAACTGTGGTGTTTTGGTCTGTTAGTTCTTTAATCTTGCACAAAGTGCCTAAGGCACTGCAAAGCAGATGCTTGGATGCTTCTGATTTCTTAAGATGGACTTGGATCTACTCTAAACAGAGTTGCAAATGTGGGATTTGGAGGGTGGGGGGGAAAGGATGTCAGCTCATGCAAGTGCTTCTTCCTAGGGTCAATTCAGAATTTCTCCGTCTTAGCAGGTTGGTCTTAAAAATGGTGTGCATCCAAGCTAGTACCATCTCCTTACGGGAATTGTTGCAGGGTAAAAAACACTGGCAGAATGTTTAGATTTCTGTCTAGCCTATTTCCATTCATCATCTCACCATCTTTCTCCAGGTTTTATACTTGGTATCCCACATTTCTTGTCTTTAGGGGGTTTCTTTACCTTTGTGGCTTTTGCAGGTGATATTTTTTCTCTCTGTAGTAGCAGCTGTCTAGAGCTCAGCATTCCAGTATTTCTACAGGCTGCTGCTTTTGAGAAGTAGCAGCAGAGATGCTGGAAGGGGGACTGCGGTTCCATTGCTCTGGGACGCACTGCCTGTGCGACTGTGTGTGTATTGTCAAGCGTTCTCTTTTTTTACTTTGTAGAAGAGAAAATGCCTGTGGTGCTGCAGCTTGTTTTTACAAAATGATTCATCAAATAACTTTTGTTCTTTTTGAGCCTTTAATCTGTAATGCCTGTGTTGCTTCTGACACTCTGCTGCCTCTGACATTATTCCTCAATTATTCCTGAACATCACACATATGAAATACCTCGTGTCTGTGTCGTACGTGCCATTCTCTTAAGAAGACACCTATTACAACTGAAAAAAAGTGTGTGTATGTGTCCGTACTTTCTCACAGAGATACAATATAGGGATAATTCTATTAACTCTCCCACCTTCTTTTAGGGCTGTAGATAAAAATGCAATGATGTGGAATTAATCTTAAAGCTTGGGTAAGTGTCTCTGAAGACAGAATGTCTGAATGGCAAGGCAAATGGTTGTGGTGATTTATACCTAGGGAGAGTATATTTTAGTGATTTTTAGATGAACGTCTGATGGGCAGATGTCCCTGTCACAAAAGCTGCTTAATGCTCTTCAGAAGAGTACACTGCTCTGGGATGTGAGAGATGTGCATTATGTTTCCCGTTTTTCTTTGGATGCGCTGTCTGACCTTAAACAAATAGTTTTTCTTTTCTGTATCTGTTTCATATATTCTGATTTATTTATGTATTATATGTTCTGATTATTTTATGTGCTGGGACAATTTCTTGAAATATATAGGAATGGTCTCAGTGCAGTATGCCCACATATTGCTTGGAGCATATGGAAGCTACCAAAGTTTTAATAATAACTGTTCTTCAGAGATAACCTTTGTATCTGTCTACCTTAATTTTCCTGTTTATAAAATGGAAATTAGAAAACTTTCTTTGTAAAATCATAGAATATTTTACTTTGGAACAAATTTCTGGAGATTTCTAGTTCAATTTAGACTTTTTTCAGGATCATGTCAGGATGGTGATTCTACAACCTCTCTCAAGTCTCTGTTCTTATGTTTGACTACTCCTGTGGTGAAAAATGCCCCATTTGATGGAGTTGGAGATTCCCTTTTGTAGTGGTTTAGGAATAGTACTTCCCAATTTAGTGACCCCACCCAGGCTCTCCAAACCACGCTGCCGCTTGCTCGCTTCCCCTCCCCCTCCCCCCTGTGGCAGGCTGGAGAGGAGAACTGGAGGCACAAAAGGTGAAGGTCATGGCTTGGGATAAGAACAATTTGCTGGAAATGGCAATCAGATAAAATGAACAATAGTAGCAAAAATATTGGTAACAAAAGTGTACAAAAGAGTGATTCTTATGCAAAAATGCTCACCATTGCTTAACCCCAGTGCAACCATGCCACCCTGACCACTCGCTCAAGGACTAACACCATGCCACCATTCCCTCTGGCTCAGAACCATTGTTGCTGCACTGTTCCGTCCACTTGACTGGAAGGAACACGCTTGACTGGAAGGAACCCCTTCTCCTAGCAAGAGAGACACCTTACTGCAACTTGTGATCAGTGTCTCTTGTCACTGCAAGTGCACAGTGCTGACTCATGTTCAAATTGTTGCCTGCCATATCTCCAAGTCCTTTCCTGCGGAGTTGCTCCTTAGCCAGCTGGTCTGCAGCCTGTACTTGCGTGTGAGGCAGTTCTGACCCTGGTGTAGGACCTTGTGTTGTTTGTTTTTGATTTACATCAAATATTGCTATCAGTCCTTTGATCTACCTTGTAAAGGTTTCTCTGAATGGTAGCCCAGTGCTTCCTCCAATATATCAACCATTCTCCTCAAGTTGATGTCACCTACAAACCTGATGATGTCTATTTATTTCCATCATCCAAGTCCAGGTTTGGAGGTACTGATTAAGTGTTTTTTGAAAGAGCTATGTAGTGTGAATTAATATTCTTCTACTTATCTTTTTTTCTCTCCAGTCCTGTGTCAAACTTCTGTATGTTCTCAGTAAGTCTTTGCTTTACTGGATGAATACTATTGAATAATGCCCAGTTTTTACACATTATTTAGCCTGTTGCACTGTTATGCTTCTGACTTTATAATGCAATTTGAGATACAGACACATGGTCTACAGTCACTGCAGGGAAGTACTTAGGACCCGTAGTTCAAAAGGAGACAAAGCTGTGTGAGACACACAGCTAACCTATCTGTTAGAATTGCATTTGCATAGGGAGGAATCTTCACTCTTCTCTGCTGAACCTTAAACCTCACTCAGTTATTGGAAAAAAGTGAGCTAAACTGAGACTGTAATTGAATGCACTGATGTCTTCTTATCCTCCTCATTTAGGTACTATATCAGTGAACAGCAGACGCACCCCATTCACTGCTAGTGGGGAGAGCGAGATCCTAGATCTGGAAGGCGACATGTACCTTGGTGGGCTGCCTGAGAACCGAGCAGGACTCATCCTTCCCACAGAGCTCTGGACAGCAATGCTGAACTATGGCTATGTTGGCTGTATCCGAGACTTGTTCATTGATGGAAGAAGCAAGAACATCCGGCAACTGGCAGAGGCGCAGAATGCTGCAGGAGTCAAGTCCTCCTGCTCCCGCCTCAGCACCAAGCAGTGCGACAGCTACCCGTGTAAGAATAATGCAGTGTGCAAGGACGGCTGGAACCGCTTCATCTGTGACTGCACTGGCACTGGCTATTGGGGTAGAACATGTGAGCGAGGTAAGTTGAGTTTTCTGACCTCAGTTACACAAAGATGAAGGTGTACACAAGAATCAGAACAAAACCCAGTGTTCCCACGACACTTTCCCCTGCCCTTGTTCATCTTCCCAATGCTAAATTCCAGTCCCCACACTCAGAAGACTTTCTTCCCTGACCGTTTCCTTCCAGTTTTTCCACCTTTGTTTCATGAACTTACTTTGCCACTTCACTCCCTAAGCCTTCTGAAGACATTATCTTCAGGTTCTGGAGTTTCTTTGGCTAAGTATGGTTTGTGTCCTGAGGCAGAAAATGCAGATGCATGTGAGAAGTCTCAAACAAATTTCTGGAAACAGTATCAAGTGTGAACTTAAGTTATGGAGATTTTTGTTTCATGGGACAGATGATGAATCCCAGTTTTGTCTAGTCTTCCTCTTTTTTTGTGTGTGTGGTAGGATTTCCTTGATGGCTTTTTATGGGTAAAGCCAGCTAATGAGATAGTTTTAACAACAGTGTGTCTCTGAGTTCACCTCTGATAACGCAAATCTGTAGGAGATTGATGAAAGATTTCCTGCATCTTATTTGTACTCATCCTGAATGGTGGTTTAAAGACATGTAACTGGAGAAATGAGGCCCAAGTGCTGGTAGGCAGGTAAAACTTTGTATGTGTTATAGACCACATGGAAAGGAATTTACTAATGTAAGATATCTTAACTATATAATATATAATATATAATAATATATATATAAAATATATAATATATAATAATATATATAATAATATATAATATAGTTATAATATAATATGTAACTCCAAATATATAGGTGGTTCCGTTATTTGTTGTTATACTTATTGTGCTGGTGCCACCATCAGAATGAGATAGGTGAGTGGTTTTAAGGAAAAAGATGAAGGTAAGATCACTTAGGAAAAAAAATACTCCCTAATGGGTGTTTTCTATATTGAAACCAATCTTTCTGTTAATATTTGGCCATTAGCACTGCATTTGGGCTGAACTGCATTCACAGTACACCCAAGAATTAACTGTAAAGCATTAGCAGAGTCTTAAGGCTTTCAGCCCCTTCTTTCTATCACCTTGCTTGGCACCATGGTTGTAGCACATGTCTTAAAATTGGAAATTCACTTACTTCTGCCATAGATATTTGAGCAGCTCTTTTCCCACTCAGTGTCCACCTTACGCATTTTTTATTATTGATCATAGTAGCATGCCACTTATGAGAGCATGTCAGTTAAGTGCAGTGCATAAAATATTAGGCAGAATTGAAACTTGTAATTCATTCACTCTCCAGAGGATTTTCTTCTTTGCAGAAGGTTTTTGTTAATGAGCAAAATTCTTTTATAGACTTTATGAGATCTTTAGGTTTTACAGCACAAGATCTGTGATTGTTCATAAAACTGCTCACAGCCAGCAAGACATAGCATGCTGCCCTAAGTTGCCAGTGAAGCATCAACACTGACCGGGAGTTTCTGTACTGTCTCATATCCATCTCCTGGACCTGGGTCTCAGAAGAGAATCTAAAGGTAAACAGTGACATAAAGAACAGGATTCATCTCATATACCTTTGGATAGCTGCAGTGTTAGCTTTTACTTCTTTTATTGTCAGTGAAAAGAAATCAGTAGGTTAAAGGCATGTAAGCACTTTAATTTGGGAGAAATGAATCTCAAGTCTTGCCCGAGATCCATAAATTGGCTGTGCTGTGACAAGCATCAGTCTGAATTAGAAGGATACATTTATGAATGAATGTCTAGTGTGGGAACTTGAGATAATGATAAATATGTTTTAGATTCAGGGTGTATTTAAGGTTAACAAAGCTGTGATAATGTAGTTCAGGACAACATAAAAGATGTATGAAAAGGTCCTAATCCTGAGAAACTCATTTTGTCTGTAACCAGAAACTGAAGACCCGTGACTTATTTAGTCCCAGTGTCAGGCAAAACATGCCTGTAATGCCCGATGTTCCTTGGCAATGCAAGAAGTGGTTCACAGGGAATAAATTTTTGAGACTGGATAAACAAAAAAAGTTCTACAAATTGAAGTGGATTTGACTCCAGAGCATTTATTTTGGTGTTACATAGCAGCCTCGTACTACTCAGATACAACTGCCTGATGTCAGACAACTGATGTCAGATTTTGCCTCCATGAACAGAAGCATTGCAGGCTACCAAATGATACTTTTAATTCTCCTGGGCTGACACCCAAGGATTATGGCAAGTCCTGACTTCAGCTGGCCTGTGATCCAGGTACTGTTGGAAGGAGAAAGCTGAGATGTAGACTGAGAATGGAATCAAAGTGAGAGATGCTGCCATGCCACAGTGGCACTGCTGCATAGTGACTAATGAGCTGCCACAGGACAGGGGCAGCCAGGCTGGTGTGTACGGGGAGGGATGAAGACGGAGCAGGCTAGATTTTCTAATATGGGACATCTACTGACCCACTTTTCCAGTCTGCCATCTGTTATCTATCGCTCTCACTTTATTTGGTTCTTACGCTTCTGTCCTGTTAAAAGATCAGTGTAACTCCTGCAGCCTAAGATGTAGGATAAAGGGTTAGGGGGCAGGGGAGCTTGAATGAAGGATCTTCTATGCTTGGTGACGATCAGGAAAACCACTCTTTATCACAAACTTAAGCATATACTTAACATTTAGTTAAAGTACTAAGAATAGGAAGGATGTATGTACAGCTTTAGGAAGAAAAGCAGATGATTCAGTTGTTACTGATGGTAAAGTCTATCCTCCACTTTCCAGGTATATGGTTTCTACATTTATAATGCTGCAGTTCTTATACATTTTATACTTTGCCATGGTAAGGACCCTTATATATTTAAAAGGGACTCAAAAAGCAAATTGATTGTGCTGGTTAAAAAAGAGGTTTGGGTTCCTTTTATTCACGGTGAAACAAAACAAATACACAGTATTCAGGAAGTCACCTCTACCTAAAGCTTGTGGGAGTTTGTCTTGTCAGTAAAGAAACACCTCTGTGTATTCAGCCAGTTACAGTGGATGCAACACGGACTTTGGTTGCAGTGATCTGCTGAGGCAATGCAGATAGGGAAACCTGGAGTGAGTGGAGTTTGATAGGACACAGAACAGAGAACTGCTGCCAAGGCCTCAAATTCATTCTTACAAGTCCAGTACCTAATAATTCATTTGGTATTGGCAGTGATGTAAGCAGACAAAGGTGTTAACTGTCTTAAAGTGTCATAATTTCTAATAGTAATGTAGTTTCTCCTTGGAGTAATTGAAATTTCATAGAAGAGATGTTGTGAGACATGGAAAAGACAAGATTGTGCTGAGAGGATATGAGAGTGCAATGGGGTTCATGGGCCAGACATGCTTAAGGCCGGGCTGTGAGGCTAAGCAAAGGCAGCAGCAAATTCCCATTTCACACCTTCCACCACAGGCTGTGCTGAGAAGGTAACACACTGTTCATTATTTTTTTTTCTTAAATCCTTGCTTTCTATCCTCTGCCATCTTTCCACAATGGTTCTC
The DNA here is from genome assembly GCA_013396775.1 of Cephalopterus ornatus. Lineage (NCBI taxonomy): Eukaryota > Metazoa > Chordata > Aves > Passeriformes > Cotingidae > Cephalopterus > Cephalopterus ornatus. Next base: position 369,204 of record VZRE01001521.1, read on the forward strand.
TACTAACCAATCTAACTCTATGTGACAATATTGGAAATCATATGTGAGAAGAGCCTTTTTAAGCCACTCTGAAAATTAAGGAGCTGATATAAATATAGCAACATTTGAATGGGTTTCTGAAATGAGAGATTCCAGAGCAGTTGTTGGAAGGAAGCAATGGTGTGGCTGTCCACCAGGCTAGGAAATAACACTGCTGGCTTTGCAGATAGAACGAACTATTGTGGCCTGCTTCTTTAGATGCCTTGGGTAAGTACTCTTAAGATAAAAATGTAGAAGCCTCTCACTGAGGACAGGCTTTTACATTACTAAGTGTCTCCATTCCCTCTGCAGTCAGAGAAGGGAGGTAGTTGCTTCTCAGGAGAAATTCAAAGCAATAACATCATCTGCTTGCCTCCTTTTGCTGATTTGCCTGTTTCCTTTTATTGCTTATGTGGAGATTCTGGTCTGATAATTCAGTATTGCTGCAGTCCAGAAGTTAATTCCCTGTGCTGCAAAGGAATTAACAGCGCCAAACTCTGAGACTACTGGACTGACAAAAAAGAGGATGTCTTGTTTGGGAGGGGTGGGAGGCACAAAGCAAAGAAATAAAAAGAAGCTAATAGACAGGACATAATTCCTCCTGTAAGTGATGCTCTGACTGCCTTGCAGTGTGGTCACAATGTCAGCTCCCCTTGCTCACTAAAATCTCCTGCACTCCTGTTATATATGGTGAAGAGAAAGATTTAATTATGCCAGAAAGACTCCTAAAAATGAATGGTAGCTTTTGAATGTCTCTTAAAGGAAGCGTGGGCACAGTGAAGTGGAAGTTATAATTGCAAACGCATACTGAGACTTTGTACTAACCTTGGGTTGTGATGTGGTGGTCATTAGGGAAAAAACTTGGTGCCTGTACTGTTGGTAGTACTTAATCATGCTTGCATCCTAGGGTTTTAGAAATAATAGAGTACCAGAGAAATGTCTGCAGTACCAGTGTCTCCGTTCTGAAGTACCTTGTTTCAACAGGTCTGCTGGTTTTCTAGTTAGTTTGAAATGAAGGACCTAAAATATGTGAAATCCCCTGGGAATGCTACTCAAATGCTTTCTGATCATCAGACGTTGGGCAAGCTTTGAGATAATTGACTAAAAGGTTCCTTCAATGCAATGGGATGCTTCCTCCTGTTGCATGTGAGCCACCTTCCCAAACTGAACCCAGTAGGAATTAGGGTGAGTTGCAAGTCCTGACAGCAAGAAGGGCTGGAGGGCTGTTGCAGACATGGAGGAGGGTGGGAAGGGTAGGTTAGTGCAGCTACTGTGAAGCATCTTTGGTGTTTTTTTAAGTACTTACATGTCTTCTTTACCTTTGCCTTCCAATTTGTAAGTATTTGACATCAGTTGCAACATCAGGTCACTGCAGCTGCCTGTTGATTGAATTTAAGATGTTAGAGGTGGGAGCTGGGATTTGTCTCATGGAGGATGATGTACTACTTTGCTGTGATTACAAAGTACTTCCTCACAACCTTGTGGACTTTTCCTAAAATGACCCCAAAGCCCTCGCATTAAACAAGCAGAGGAGAGCACTGGGTGTTGTATTCAAATTAGATATTTTCTGTAGCTGCAGTGGAAATGCCATGGGCATGAGGTCTACTCAGTAGATCCTAAAATCTCTGCGTGCTTTCCTTCTACTGAAACACTGTGAGAGGGACTGCAGACAACAAAAGCCCAGGAAGGACACAGCAACAGACAAATGAAAATCAGAAAATTTTAGGCCAGTGAAAATCAAATGTTGTTGATCACTCACTTTTTAATGCTTTCTCCTACTTAATCGACTTGATTGCAGTTTGGTGGGGTTTTTGTTTGTTTGGGTTGGGTTTTATTTGTTTGTTTGTTTTGTTTTGTGGGGGTTTTTTTAAGGGGTTGTTTTTGCATATACTGATAATATTGGAAAAGGCAGGTTGGTATGAGACTTCTGACCATTTAAGACTGAAATAAAAGACACTGAGGTTTAGATTTTAAACCTCCGAAGTTAATTGCTCAGAACTGGAAGTAGCCTGAGTCCTTTCCAGGTAAGGAGGCCAAAAAAGAAGAAAAAAAAGAAATCTTTTTCCAGCCATTTCCTTTGCTATGTTGCACCCAGTATTCATTGCAGCAAGACAGAAATACCCCATCCCAGTTCTTCTCCCAGAGGCTGGAACCAAGGGTCCTTCTTGTTTGGGTTTGCTCACAGATGGACAACTAACTCCTTGAGCAAACTAGGCTTTTTCTGTGTTTTGTGACATAGTGTCTATGAGCAGTGACATACCTGCCGGTAACAACACTGATGTTGAGCGTAGGGCTACACGTTTTATTATCTGCTAAGTACCTTTGCAGCAGTGTTTACTAAGAACAGCTTAATGACAATACACATCTGTCCATTATGTATGCAATAAAGAGATGTGTTGCAAAATTACTGGTAATAAGAAATGCTACAAAATCATTTACTACACAGTGTGCTTTGCTGTCTCATGTGCAGGTATCAGCACAGATTTCTTTTTTGTTTTAGTGAAGATGTTTGATGATGATGATTATGTCTTTTAAGGTTTGCTTAAAACAACTCAAATGTGTTGATGCATTTTGGCCTGTCCAGACCTCCTGAGTCTGCAGCGAAATGCTGGATAACTGTTGAGAATAGATTTTCCTATAGGAATGATGGTTCCCAGGAGTGATGGACACATTAGGAGAAAAGTCTTTGCTGCAGTGTTTTAATGCTTTTAATTCTTGCTAGAGCTTGAATAGTCAAAGACTTTAGGAAAATCAAAACATTAGAATAATTCTTATGATTTCATAATATAAAGTGAAAGGTGTTAGAAATCAGATCTGTTTTGGGCCTCATCCCATTTTGATGCCTAAAATGGGAGAAAGAAATCTCCAAACAATATTAGTATAGATAAGGTAGAGAGCAGTTCTTTAATGAAGGCTTTCAGGTGCATGGAGTACATAGGTGCACACACACATACAGAAGTCTCACAGTTTTATAACTTTAACTAATTACCATTTCTAATGGGTACATCCAACGCAAAGACCACTCTTGCCCCTGGTACCCCCCTCAGATCTGTTGGAACTCCTCCAAGGGTTCTGAGCCCTCTATCTTGTTTTGTCTGTATATACCTTATTATTCTGGTCCAGGTATACATCCCAAACAGATGTCCTTGGAAAGACTGGTAGACAGAAATTCATTGGAATGTTGCACAAACTGCGAGAAAAGACTTTAGAAACTGTCTAAAGTGTCTAAGGTGAAAAAACCCTATACAGCTCTATTAAAATCTACAAAATGCCTAAAAATCATTAGACATCATATTAATTGACTATGATAAAATTTACCAAATAGTCGCCAAACTGCAGAAAAAATTAATCCATCTGAATTTAGCAAAAATTTTCATGCAATCCTTTCACATCCATTTCAATTTTTCTTGTTAATTTTATAGTTAAATCTTCATTAAACATGATCTGAAGAATGTTAACCTTGCTAAGGGCATTTGTGTGAGAAGTTCTTTTTCTCACTAGCCATCAATCCATTCGTAAAACTGCTGGCTATTCCCTTTATGGCTGGCCCAGGCAGCTGTGGCTGTGGGAGATGCTGTTCACAGTCCTGCTCTTGAAACACAGGCTTGGGCTTTTTGTCATTAGCTCCCTTGTAACTCACCATAATGACTGGGTGTCAGAGCAGAAAGCTACTGTTGGTTGCATAAATGCTGGATTATTCTACTGTATTAGGCTTTTATGTATCCTCCATTTTATAATTCTTTCCTTACCTTCCAGGGGGTAACTTCTATTCTAACATTCAAACAATTCCCAAGATGCTCGTGAGATGTTGTACTAGCTCCACTAAGGACAGTGCAGTCACAGTGGGGCTTGTAAGGGAAGAGAAAAGATATTAAAGAACAATTTCAAAGTCTCTCACTTCTGTGGATATATATTGAGATCTGTACCACTCATTGTAACTTTTTTGTCCATAGTTGTATATATTCAGTCAAAAGCCACTCTGAATATATGTGCTTTATAAGTGCAAGTACCTGTGTTTGTTGCCTTGTAATGCCTTTGTGATATCCTCAGTACAGAAGAGTGTGCAGTTAATTCTAAAGTCAGGGTGATTATATCTGTTTGGGAAAAGACCATTTCATGGTCTTTATGCTGTTGAACTTCAACTTCGAAGAGTCTTATTGATGTGTTAATCTCCAACAGCATCTGCTGAGCAGCTGGAAAATCTGAGACCGTATAAAAACCGACTATTGTCTCTCCTATATTGTGTAATGTTATAGGTATAATTTTTTAATCTGTGTGCTCTTCCTGTTTCTTCATCCTGACTCCATCATCATAAGCTCTTGATATTAAGGCCACTCCTGCCTTCCATGCTGCATGTGAATTTGTTAGTACACCAGGTGCTCTTTATCTCATCTGAATATGTTTGTTGATGGCACAGAAGATAGTTTCTGCTGTTTTTCTCTCAAATTCTGCATTTCTGGCTGTTTATTGCTGAGTGTAACTTTCCCAAGGTCCACCCAGTTCAAGAAATATGATTACCCAAAACTGCATTAGATTTTGTGTACTGTCAGCTCCTGTAAAAAGCATTAGAACAACAACAAAAAAGATGATGCGTAGATGAGTAAGAACATTTGGTTAATCCTTTTTAGAATCTTATACTTTTATTAGTATAGGCTTCTTCTAGAGGAACAATATTGTAGTGGTGGTTTTGTTTATCTGCTGGTATATAAATGACAGCTCAGAACAGTGGCTTCTCCTTAATGGAAGCCACAAAATACACTCTATCTGTAAGTCAAGGCACAGTGTTGTTTAGATAACTCTTAGATTATGGACAGCTTGTCATAGCAGGTCAGTTTGCCTGAATATCATGGTGTCATGGTTTAACCCCAGCCAGCAACTACGTAGCATGCAGCTGTTCACTCACTCTCCCAGCAGTGGTATTGGGGAGAGAATCAGAACAGTAAAAGTGAGATAGCTTGTGAGTTGAGATAAAGACAGTTTAATTGGGAAAACAAAAGACACGCATAAAAGCAAAGCAAAACAAGGAATTCATTCACCATTTCCCATGGGCAGGCAGGTGTTCTGCCATCTCCAGGAAAACATGGCTGCATCACACATAACAGTTGCTTGGGAAGGTAAACACCATCACTGCAAACAACTCCTCCTTCCTCCTTCTTCCTCCCCACTGTATATATTGAGATCAATGCCCTATGGCATAGGATATCCCTTTGATCAGTTGGGGGTCAGCCCTCATGGCTGTCCCCACTCCCAACTTGTTGTGCACACCTCATTGTTGGGGCAGTATAAGAAACAGGAAAGGCCTTGGCTCTGTGTAAGCACTGCTCAGCAATAACAAAAACATCTCTATACTATCAACACTGTTTTCAGCACAGTTCCAGAACACAGTCCCATACTAGCCACTGTGAACAAAATTAACTGTACGCCAGCCAAAACCAGCACACAGAGGAAGGTAAAATTTACTAAAACTTGGATCATCTGAAGTGGTAAGTCACCATGAGGGAAGAGAATACATTTTCACCTTCTTATCATAGCTTTCCCAGGTAAGCTTCCAGCAACACATATAATGGCATGTCACATGGATGATCCAGAATATGGGTACGCACCATGTCTGTTCTGATTTCTCAGGTGTCCAAACTGATGATACTGGGTGCAAGAATTGCTTCAGACTACCTTGTATCTTTGAGTTTCCCATAGCTCAGTGGCTGATCTCAGTCTCTGTGACTTCATACGTTGCTTCATTTCCATACCCTCCCATCAGACCAGTTTGTGTTTCTGCTGAGACTGCCAATTGTCCTTACAATTAAAGGGAATATCTTGATGGAAGAGACCAGGATGAAGTAGATTCATTTGCCATGAAAAATTATTTCCAATATTTAAATCTACTATATAGACCTTGGAGATGTTATCTGTGAAATTAGCTTTCTCTATCTCTCTGCTTTGCCTGGTCGAAGCCATCAAGCTGAAAGGCAGGCATTGGCACAGTGCATTTTCTGTCTCATTTCTTTTTCTCTATTCATCTCAGGGGGAGAGGAAAGACTTGGCATTCATGATGCTCCCTTAATTGACTCTTTCTCCATGTGGAGATAGGCAGTCGCCTCTTGGACACTTTGATTGATTAGATGAGGCTATTATGTGATATGGAAAGGATATGCAAAAGCACAGCCATCACCACAAGCATGGAAAGATTCTATTTCATGGTGTATATTGGCTCACCCCAACCTGCTTGGTTTGTCTGCCTTCTCTCATATGCAGTTATTGCACGGAACAGCCCACTAGGTACTGGACTCCAAGGTATGGCTCTCCAGAGGGAAACCACTCTCACTCTCTCTGCTAAAGGGTCTGAGAATGTGTAAAGGAAAGATAATTTTCATCATGTTTATTTTATTTCTTACCAGCATCCTCTTTTTTTTTTTTCTTGGTAATTGAGAGCAAGAAGGTTAAAATTGGGAGATAAAGTACAGAAGAGGGAAACTGTACCCTGATTATCAAATCTTAATATGAGTTTCAGAGTGACTTCCTGGTTTGTGATGATTATATAGATGGTGAGTAGATGGCTAGATAAAACATAAAATTTGGGAGATATCCATCACATTAATGCAAAAGTCTTCCCACTAGAGGGACACAGCAGCGAGGAGAATGTACAAGAAAAGCAGCCTCATAATAAGTGCTATTGGTCTCATGATGCTTCCATTTTTTATGTCCTGCAGCTGTTGACTTCTGAAGTTCTGCCCGTTAAGACAAGGTCCCCTTGTGGTCAGCCTGGTCCCTTTGGGTAGGGGATACCTACCACCCTAATCTTGTGTTCTTGTGATCAACTTAGCATTTTTCCCTTTCTGAACAAGGAGGAATTGTAATCCTTCATGTTGCAATATTGCTAAAGGGAGCAAAAGGACAGGGCAGGTTGAAGGAGATTACCGTTGGAAGTTGTATCAAAGCACCAGAGTTTAGGATTCCAATGCAGTCGTGAGGAATTAGACTTTTAAGTCTGACTGCCCTAATACCCTCAGGTCCCATTTCAAACTGCTGAGAAAGAAAAAATACGGTATTTTAAACAGTGATTTTTTTTATCCACTACCTTTCATTAAATGAGTAAAATGGAAAGTGACAATTCAGCCTTCAGTTGAAAAGCGTGTTAGATTGATGGCTCTGGGAGCCCTAGGCTTGTGCTTAGAATGAGAAATATATAGAGAGTACTTCTCCTTTATATACCTTATTAATCTTTTGGAGGAATATTTGCATTAGAAGTTAGAAGATGGGTCAGTCTTCCTTACTTGCCTGGTCTTTGGTACGGCTACAAAGTAGTACAGTGAAAGTAGGAGCTCTTCTATAGCTCTGATTTCCTCTCTGTTGTGTGTGAGACTGCTGGAAACAGAAAGAGCTATGAGACAGCTTAGTGCACCCAGCCCAGGGATGGAGCAAGGGGTTTTGAGCTGAGCAAAACAAAATGGAGTTTGTGCTGCAGGTATCATCTGCCACATGAGGACAAGCTCTCCCCCGAACAAGTGATTGGCAAAAGGCATGCACTTGCTAAGGAGTGGGAAGGAGGCAAGAATACAGAAACCACCTCAAATATTTTATAGTTCTGTTATTTATTTATTGATTTTTAATCTCTCTGTCATAAATGATTGTGACTGAAGAGAAAAATTAGGCCAAAGGAAAGACTCTTGACATATTAAGAAATTTCAATATATCTACAGTCCTTACCCTACTCTCGGTGTACAGGTTCTGGTTCCTAGAGATGGAAGCCTAAGAGCTCAGTGCCTAGTCATGGAAACATCCAGGTTTTCACCATTTTTTGACCATTGCCCCAGTGAAGTTCTCTTACATTGCAGTCTGACTTTTTGCTGCAAATCCCAAAAGCCACTGCTACCCCATTTCTGCTGGTCGGCTTTCATGTTGTACAATTTGTGCTAATTTCCTTTATTCTGCATTTGTGTTCGTTCTATCACCTTGGAGGACTGACCAGTGCTGAATTTTAGACTTTTTCTCCCTGTTAGGTGTTACTGGAGGATGATTTAGCAATGCAGCCATGGTGCTTGCCTCAAACTGTGTTTTTTATAATTCCAGCTTTTCTTCTTATTAAACACAGAGTTGGTCATCTGAGGGTGTGGATAAAGTAAGGCATAGGTAATAGTTGGCAGTTCACTTTTCCCCAGTCCCGGTCTGATGCTCAGAGCACCACTGTGGTGTGAAGCAGCTGCCATTAGCCACCTTGGTGAAGGAGGTGGAGATAGTCCAAAGTTCAAGGGGATGGAGCTTCACTCCTGTCCCAATCTGTTGCCCTCCCTTTTACTGAGACAACATCACGGTTCTGTATCTCGTCCAAATGGTTGTGTGCCATTCCCCTAAATCTGCTGGATTCCTTCTGCCACCTTCCAGTTTGATCAAATTTCAATTCCCTATTTGGTGCAGAAGAACAAGGAATGTCCTGAAAGATTTCCTGAGATGTGGGAAAAGGGAACAAAGAAATTAATAAATAGAGCTTTGTCAAACAAAAGGCTGATATCTTTGGTATCTTTTCATTTATTGGTTTGTCATTTTATAGCCTGCAAGCTTTTTGGATAAAGTAATTGTTCAAAACAAAATGAATTAAAATAAAGAAAACCAGAAATGATTTATCATGCTATTTTTTAAATGGCTCACTTTGTTTTTGCTTTATCTTTTAATTTTTGTATTTAAAGTCAAAGGCACTTGGTCTGCTTTAAAAAATAATCAAACTATAAAGGAACACTACAAATAGCCATGTCGAAGAGTAATGAATCCAGCAGACAGAAGGACTTGTGTCCAAATAAAAAAGGCAGAAGTGTAGGCTGGAATTGGTATTGACTGTGTAATGTGCACAGCGCTAATGGACCTCCAGAAGAAACAAGAACATTGCAGCCATAAAGTGAAAACCTGGTCTGCTGTGAATACAGATGAGAATGGGAAAAACAGTGCTTTTATGGGACTGCTTTTGCACACATGGCCTCTTGAGCTCACCTGCTTAAAAAGTCAGTGTGACAGGATGTAGATTAGCAATCAGCATCCTCATTTAGCCATTTCTCCCCAGGCTGATTTATGCTACTGTGATTTCTTTTTTCTTTTGTCTTTTCCTCTTGTCTGAAGATGATTTGCTGAGCACATCTATCCTGTTTTACATTGTTGGGGTTTTTTGTCTGTTTGTTTGTTTGTGTCTTTTTTTTTTAATTTTTATTATTTTTCTTTTTTATTTTTTTCATATTTTGTTTTGGTTTGTTTGTTTGTTGTTTTTCTGAGAGAAACTGTTAAAGTTGAAATGCAGATCCTTTACCTTTCTTTGTGTGTTTATGTGTGTGTTGCCTACAGTTCATACCCTAGTGTGTGCCACCAGCCAAGGCTCAGTCAGTAAATCTTCCAGGAGAAGCAGCTTTGAAACAGCTGCCACGTCCCTTTTGCTGTGAGCTGGTTTGTCCCTTTCACTCAAATTGCGGAGAGACACTTATCAGTGTGCTGCATCAAAGTGTTGATCAAGAAAATCCTATTAAACTGAGTGGCACCCATAACTTTCTTTTCCCATGTTGATCCTTTGAAAGGTAGTATCCTGTTCGGCACTGAAGAGATTGTGCATGTCAAGAACTGTAACTCAGCATCTGTTTGGGTGCCTGCAGGAAGCTATATATTATGTTTTTCCTGCATTGACATTGTTCCTGGATTACATTCTTGAGAAACTTCCTGGTGAAGGCTACCTAGGGAAGCTTCAGGGCAGGAAGGAAGACCACTAAGATACAACAGGGAGAGAGGGCTCTGGCATTAGGCTTGTTTGTGTTTGGGACTTAGATGTTTTCAGGACTGAGGTGAGGCAGAAATGTTCAGGCAATGAACTGTAACCCATCTGACACTGTTGATGGGTTGGCAATGGACTTTTAGGCTGTTCTCTGCCATAGTGTTGTGGGGCCCTCCAAATCTCATAGCATTACCCCTCTGTAGAAGCCAGAGATGGGGGTGAGTGAATTTTTGTATCTTTTCATACAGATAACTCATGGGGGAGCCTTCAAACTAAACTGAAACAGTCAAGATCATAGCTGGGAGAAAGCCAGAAAGTTGTTGACCTCTCTACCTGTCTTTGGGCTATCAGAATATGCTAAATAAACACACATTATTTTTTTATAAGGGTGCAAATTGATAATCCTATACAAACAAGTGCCATTTTTTCCCCTGTATGCAGAGTATTTCCAAAAGGAAATTGATATCATAATTTTACATTTTGAGAAACTGTGATATAGAACTATTACTACAATAAGATTGAAGATTACAAAAGTCATTAGCTACAGACCTTAACTCTGAGGGGGTTTTATTTACTTTACTGGGATTTAAGTCTCTGAATCTAAGATATCAGCTAATTTAGTTGTTAGACTCTTAGGTCACTAAGCTACTTTTTTCTACCTTGAAGAAACCATCTGATGTCTCTAAAATAATACCTGTAGATCTCTGCAGACATGGTGATATAGTCCTGGGATATTTGGTTAGAAGTTCCTAGAGATAAATACTTATATACTGTGATAGGATAGAGATAATTCTATCCTATCAGAGTTCCTTCATCTCCTCCTCTCCTGTTTTCCCACTCAAAAGAGCACTCATGAGTCACTTTAGGCTTTCAGCATGCAGTAATGAAAAGCTGATTACCATAGAGCTCTCCACAGGTTGGCCTCTCTTTTACCCAGCGTTACCTTCACTCAACTATCATTCCCTGTGTGTCTGATCAGAATCCAAGGGATTCCAACAGACTAATACATGGAGAAAGTTAGTAAAGAGATGCTTATAAGACAAACTGAAATTGCACAAGGCTTAAGGAACAAATGAACTCTAAGAAAATGTTATCTGAAGGTGAGAGCTAAAAGACACAGTGATTTCCCCTGGACCAGGGGTAAAAGCACAGTGAGTGCCATTACTTAGAAATATTTTAAATCTGCCTTACAGGTGCTGTTCAGGTGTGTTGCAATGTATCGGGCACAGAGCGTCCTGTACTACAGCGTGCATAGTCCTGTTGGCTTTGCAAGACTGTCTGCTGACTGTTACACTGTCAGTACCTGCAGATGAGCTGTGAGGATGGACAGTTGTGTCATGTCAATTCAGCATTACTGCTGGGCTAATGAGTGAGAAAGTCTGATCAGGGCTTCTCACAAAACAAGCCTTGACATATATGGGACATCACTAATTCAGTGCTTCACAAAATTATACAATATAGATATGTCTTGGGATTCTATTTCTGGCTTATATTACTATAGACAAGTTCATTTTTCTGTGCCTTCCGTAGCTGCAAAAAAATCCCAGATACTTAAGACTTTCCAAAATCATAGAAGGGTTGCAATTTGAAAAATTAGTGAGTCACTAAGACCTTCAGATTCTAGGACAAGAAAAGCTGAAGACCAGCAAAATGCTAATTTTTGCTAATCTTCAACCTTCTGTTTCATAATTTTTCTTAAGCTTAATGGACATCCTGCCATGAGAACAGGTAGAAAATCTGGCCTAGTGAAAGAAACTTATTTTTGTGTTAGTTATCTAACTAATTTTCCTGTTATTGCTACTTGTTTCATAGTATTTTCAGTAAAGAAATGGGGAAGCTCTTGGTTTTGTGTATTAATAATTTGAGTTCAAATCCCTGTAAGAACAACATGCAAAGCAACACCAGGCAGTCCTACTCTGCTCTGCACTGATGTGGCCTCACCTTGAATATTGTGTGCAGTTTGGGTCACCATCTAAGAAAGATATTAAGCTATTAGAGAGCCTTCAAAGGAGGGCAATGAAGATGGTGAAGGGCCTTGAATGGAAGCCATATGAGGAGCAGCTGAGATAACTTGGTCTGTTGAGCCTGGAGGAGACTTGAGGGGAGACCTCATTGCAGTACACAACTTCCTTGTGAGGGGAACAGGAGGGGCAGACACCGACCTCTTCTCTGTGGTGACCAGTGACAGAACCTGAGGGAATGGCCTGAAGTTGTGTCAGGGGAGATTTAGGTTGGATATTAGAAAAGACTTTTTACTCAAAGGGTGGTTGGGCACTGGAACAGGCTCCCCAGGGAAGTGGTCACAGCACCAAGCCTGACAGAGTTCAAGATGCATTTGGATAATACTCTTGAGCGCATGGTGTGACTCCTGGGAATGGTCCTGTGCAGGGGCTAGGAGTTGGACTCAATGAGCCTTGTGGATCCCTTCCAAGTTAGCGTATTTTGTGATTCTGTGATTCTATGAAAATTGCCTAGACTTGCAATGTGTATTAAAAATCCTTAAAGCTCAGAGATTTTCTTTAAAAATATCAATTACTTTCTGTTTTGTACTACTTTTCTATGCTGGCAGTGCTAATGCAATGCTTGTGTGGTTGTTGAGACACAGTGCTGTATTTTTTTGAGGCACACAAGCAACCTTTTGCAGATAAAATGCTGTAGTACTTAGGATACTCAAGGGGGAAAAAACTTTCTAGTTTGTTTGGCATTGTAAAGGCAAAATTATTCATTGCCCTTTCTAAAGCACTAAACAAATGATGAAATTTTCTATGGTGTGTCAGCGATTGGCTGGATGTATTTAACTTGATAGTGATATGAGATTTACACAGCACACAAGAAAGAATCCTTAAATAGTTTACCCATTGACCTTTGCCAAGATAATAAGCCTGAATATCAACTCCTCACAAGTTAAATTGTGTACTAATGAAGTGACATTGGATACTCAGCTACATGCATGCTAGTGTGAAGTACTCCTAGTCACATGGGTAAAAATGTGTATTCAAGAAATACGAGTATAAAAAGTGTAGAGTGCTGTTGAGCAGCTTAGACTGAAATCCAACAACGTGAAGGAAATTGTCACAAAAAGTTGGAGTACAATCAGGAGTGATGAATATCGTAGCATCCCACCAATGAGCTTGGTTTCTTTTTGCTTTGTTTTGCTATAGCAGGAATACTAGAAAAGAAGAGGAAATTCCATCAGTTAGACACTGGGAATTAGGATGGCTAAAACAGCAGAATAAGGCCAGGCTACTGTACACTTTAATGAAATATACTTTGTAAGAGGGGAGGAAGGGAAGGGAGCTCCAGGATCTAGCCAGCTCTTCTGTTTCTAGCTTCTATGGATCTGTGAAATGTATGCCTCAGAATGATAACCTGGAAATGTCTTCCAAATTCAAAAGGCCTATTTTCCTTTCTAAATCCTCTTAATATGTTTTCCTAATTAGTATGTGAATAAATTTATAAGACATGCAAGACACTGATTCCCAAAGTAGGTTTTGTTTGATTCTTATTGTAATTACTTGTTATAATAACTCATACTGAATTAGGAAGGGTTGAATAGTTAGTGGTTAACGGTGTAAAAATAACAACATTTTGATACCTCAGCTTTTTTTCTAGATCTTAAAGAATTGTGGAACAAACTCCATGTTTAGGCAAATTAGAAACACTATCATGTGGCATGTGTTACTGTATCAGGTAAGAAAAGAATATTGTTAAGGAAAGTATTGTCAAATGCTGCTGTAGGAAAAAGCTGTTGCCAAAAAAACTTCAAATCCCAAACTCAAATCTCAATTAGGAGAGGTATTCACAGACTTGTAAGAGAAAGAGAAACATGGGAAAGTTGAGCATGTATTGCTTTCAGGTAAAGGAGAACCTAGTGTAAGGCTCATTTTCTCTAGCCAGTGTATGACCAGAAGAAACAAGTGTACTGGCAGATGGAGGACGGGGGCTTTTTCTGACTGACAAGCTGTCATCCGCAATATTGTTCATCAACATAAAAGTCAAAAACAGCAACAAAAGCACAGTCTACCATTTAGTTCACTTGCATTGAGTCTTGTTCTGTTGTGGACTTTGTTTGATCTTTGGCAAATCAATTAGGTTCTAATGAATAAAGGCAGTAAATACTGGCAAACCTCAGGGTTGCCCCCTGTACTGCTTAGGGCCCATCAGCCCTTAGAGTAACATCCAAATATGTAAGTAATGTGCTCAGGGCGTGAAGTGGCCATTCAGTAAGGACGGGGTTCAGGAGAGCCAGTAGCTGGGGAGAAGCAGGGACAAAGTTCAGGTAGCCAGTAGTACCTGCTAGGAAGAGGATGTACCAGTCTCCTCTGTTGGGTGCAGCCTTGATCATGCTGCGGCCTTGAGCCTGATGCCCATGTGAATATGAAATTCATAAAACCCACTTCAAGATTTAGATGCCACATAGCACCATATGTGGTCATACAGCTGCAGTTGTTGATGAGGCACTTTGGTGCTCTGCCTAGTTGTATTGCTTTTACGTCAACCTCTTTCCATTGCACAGAAGCTCCTTTGTTGCCAGACTATATTGCTTGCGATTCTGTGCCTTGACCTCTCCATGTGTCTGTTCACAGGACATCCTCTGCTCTGTCCAAGAATTTGGCAGGTGACTGCACACCTACAATCCTGTGCAGGAAGCTTTAGTGCTATGTTTAAAAGCTTTGGAAGCTTGGGAGCTTCTCAGACTGGCCATCTATTGTTGAAGATTTTTTTAATTACCTTGCTGGTGTGCTGTTGAGCTGTGTCAGGAGCGGGTGAAAAAAGCACTGTGATTTCCTTTTCCAGATGCAGATGAAATTAGGGAAGTATGACAGTCCCACAGCAATCCTGCTGGTTTTGGTGCCTTTGTTGGAGCACAGCTGTGCCCAGCAGCTGGTCTGGAATCAGGGAACCAGGAAATTTGCACAGTTAGCAGATATAAATAGAGAATCTGTAACTATGAGAGATGCTTAACTCTGCAGTAAATAAATCCTAGTCCAAAATAAAAGGCTAATTGAAATCTTAAAAAACTGTCTTATGCCTCAATTCTTCTCCTTTTGAGTCTCTCTCTATGTGCAGAATTTGAAAGAGAAACAGGTGTTGTATCTATAGAGTCTTACCATCTATGTTTCAAGTGATCTCAAGAGCAGTCCCCTTTCCGTTACAGATTTATATTATTTTTAGGCTTGTGGATTATTTTCCAGTTTCCAAGGGAATTATTGACCTCTTAATTATTTTGACTTGTTTGATATTCTGAGAATTTTTCAGGGTCTGTCCGATGAAGAGTACAACAAGCTTGGACCATCCAAAAAGGGGGGGATAGCAGCCCAGTTGTGGTGGACAATGGGTTACGTCCCTGCACTGTCTTGGTTTTGCAGTGTGACACTGAATGAACTGGCTTCTAATTCTGTCTCTGTTTCTGCTGTGAAAGTAGATCACTTCAAAAGACATTCCTGAGGACATCTCAATGGTTTCAAATTGTGTGGAGGACTTCAAATAATAGGAATCAAGGACAGGAAAGCCATCCTATTAGGAGACCTACTCTTTTTCCTCTTTGGTTAAAGTATGTTAGCTGCTTATTTTAGAAAACAGAATGTTCTTTGCACTGTGGTGTTGAGCTGTGTCTAATCCTTTCCAGGTGTAAATTAGGAAACTTCTATTGAAATAGCCCTTGCTGATCCAGAACCTGTGCAGACATGAGTGGAACTTTGGGACCTTGTCCAGTAAGTGACAGCGGAAGCTGGTCACAGTGACACTGTGCAGAAAAATGACTGGGATTTGCTGTGTCTCTGCTTTCTCTTCCACCCCAAGAGGAGCCACACTGCTGTTCCTTGAAAAAAACACGTAACAATTACTTCTCAGAACTAGTGGCACAAGTAAAGAGACAATTGCAGCCTCCTTTGCCATCTAATGGCCTCAGGCAGTATTGCTATCTGCTCCTCACTGTGCTCTCAAAGTGCCTAAGCAAGTGCACCAGTCCCTGAGGTCCACAGTCTCTGCATCCCATTGCCTGCTGTGCTCACTCAGCAGCTGCTGGCTCACTTGATTTGCTAAATTCCTATTAGCACCCGCTTTGGGGAAAAGCTCTTTTTATCTTCAAATAGACTTGAAATATATACTGAAGCGTATTATTTCCTTAATACACCTGAATACACACAGCTCTTCCTCCCTGAGCCTCCTCCCGTACCCTTGCAGTCCCTCCAGGAACCCTTAGGAGAAAGCAGAGCATGCTGTTCCATATAGATGTTGTACTGAACTCTCAGGATCATGACTGAGCCTGATGTGAGAGCTTGTGACTCACTTTATATTGAAAATAGAGGGAAGTGGCTCTCTCTGTGTGCAAGCGAGGCTGCACGCCTGCTTCAGCAGGTGAAGAGCTTAACATCCGTTTTCTCTAGTGATGTGCGGAGTGATGGCTCATGTATTAAGCTACGAGTTTCTAAACTCTTGAATGATTCTGTTAGTTGAAGATAATAGCAACTTGAAGAGAGAGTTATATGACGGAAGCGTCCTTTTTTATGTATCCTAGGTACTCGTCTTTCATCACGTCAGTCTGAGAACTTTCACTGACCCTCACTTTCACATTAAAAAGAGGAGTAAATTGAGCTGTCTTTGGTGATAATGTGGAGTTAGATGCCGATGATCTGCCAAAGTGGATTCCAAATGTGTCTGTGCCTGACACTTCTCCTCAATACAAGGGTTCATTAGATTTTAGTTTGCAACCTCCTTTTAATATATTTGGTTTAGTTTTCTAATTATTTCTTAAATGAGGATCTATGTGTTGTTGAAGAGAGGTAAATGACATTCTTTCCTACTTTCAGATCAAATAAAAGAAAATCAGAAAGTGACTTCTTGAATAGATCTCAGGAATCCTAATTTGTGTCCTGCTGTATTAGGCCAGGTTGGATGGAGCTTTGAGTAACCTGTTCTAGTGAATGGTGTTCCTGCCCATGGTAGGAGGTTGGAACTAGATGATCTTTAAGGTCCCTTCCAACCCAAACCATTCTATAATTATTAGGGGGCCAGTGGAAATATAATAAGGAGGTACTATTAAATATAGTTTAAGCAAAGTGGAAAAGGAAATACTGACCTATTTGAATTAGATTCCTCTGGTTTTGGTGCATAGCAAGGGCTCAAGTTCTGCCCATACTTTAGTCACAAGGAAAGTGATTTGGAACTTGTACCACCAGATCATTAGGCAAATGACAGGTAACTGAGAGGAAAATGATGTGATTATGGAATGGCTGTAATGTCCAGTAAATCTGTATCAGTGGAGTCATTTAGATGGTTTAATTCAGTATTTCAATGCTCACTCAATGCTAGTGGTTTTCATCAGAAGTTAAAATGATGTTATCAGTCTTCAAAAAATGCAAGCCTGAACTTTGGCATTATTATATTTTTTGTCATGCAGCCCGTTATCTGTTGCATAAAACTGGGAATCAAATCTGGCAGCTGGAGACAGTAATCACATCTCTGATGAAGATAAGTTTTGTCACTTAAAACACACACTTTTGCTTCACCAGCAGCCAGTGCTGTAGGAAGCAGCATATAAGTAAATGTTGCTGAAGAAGATGATTGTCAATCCGAGTCTAAGATTGCAGCTCAAAGTATCATTTGTTTCTTTCTGTGCTGTCTGCTCTGCCTGCTTCAAAGTTAGTTTCACCATTAGATGGCAGTTTAAACCCCATAGATCATAGAGTCATAGAATATCCTGAATTGGAAGGTACCCACAAGGATCATGAGTCTAACTCCTAGCCCTGCTAAAGATTGCCCCAAAAATCACACCATGTGTCTGAGAGCGTTGTCCAAATCATCTTGAACTCTGGTTGCTCAGAGCTTGACTTTCTGTTTGGAAGAGTGAGAGCTTTGCCTGTCTTGCTTTGTTTTTTTCTATTGTATTCTTCTCTTTGTGGTATTCAGTCTAACCAACACAGGAGGAGTGTCTTTGCAGTGTAAAGAAGCAATATGCTCTGTAAGATCAAGTGGCTGTAGGTGTAACTTGTGTTTCCGAGAACAAACAGTGTGACTAGATACAAACCCTGTTGCTTTAATATCATGCAGAATGTTGTTCTGACTAGATAAAATTGCTGTTAAGGATAAGTCAGCTCCTAAACTGTCATTGAAGGTTATGATATTGTGTATTTGGCAGCGCTGTGCATATTCAGATTTGTTGTTTTGCAAAGTTTGTTGGAAATTGGAAGGAGAAAAGGTTTGAAAAATATAATGAAATTTGATTTCTGTTTTACGGGAAGGAATTTTCTGATGTGCTTTGTTTATTGGCTGGTGCAGATGGCTGGCTGGCTTTGCTGTTCATTGTATAGGCTTTTTGCACAGTAACCAGAGAAAGAAAAATACGAAAGATATGAAAAAAAGAAATGCCATATTCTGATGCCACAAACAGGATGAGGGGCAAATCTGACAGGTGAAGTACATACAGGTAGCTGGCTTTAGATCATTTTTTGCAATGTACTTAATTTCAAACTGAAGGTGTCACAATAGGCAGCTCTTACACTCAGGCTTAAACAGATCCTGTCATTATTTTTGTCTAAATAATTTTGGCAATTTTAGAGGATCCTCTAGAATGTAGAAACTTCCTGACTGTGCGTTCTTCTGTTTTCTTATTTTCTTATATTGGCTTTGATTTAACTTTGCATCTCTTGTGGGAAGGCTTCTGGATGGGATCACAAATGTTTTCCAAATTGGAGGCCATCTGGGACACCAGGGCTTGATACCAGTTTCACATGTTGTTGCACTATCATACAAGCCACGAATAACAGCTGCTATCTTCCCCTATCACTCTGTCATTGCAGAGCTTTCAGTGCTTGTTGTCTCCTATGCTTGGCTGTGTGACTCCTTCGAAATGTGGGCAGATGTGAAGGACACATCTGTGGGGCTGCTCCAAACTGTCCCTCCTTGTCTGTGCAACAGCCAGATAGTTCTCCCTGCAGTTGAAGGCTGTTGTTTCAGAGTTGCAGCCCGGCTTTCTCATCCCTTTCCTTTGGGTGCAGAAACAGTAGGCACGTAGGCTGCAGACAGCCCAAGAGAAGGGGCTAGCAACAAGTAGCCAAAAAACCGAAAGAATACCTTCAAATGTTGTAATTAATTTTTTTTCATTTCCCCTAGTTTTAGTTGGTAATGATTTATGACTTTTATCACTATAGAGAAATACCCTTTGAAAGAGTCGGAAATGTCAGACTCTCTCCCTCACCACTTTTTCAGGCTTGTATAATGAGGGAAGAGAAAAGTTTTCATCCTTGAAGTAAACCCAATTTGCTGGTGGGGCCAGTTCTAGTCAGGCTTTCTCAGAGCCTGGAAAACCTCATGATGGATTTGCCACAGCCTTTATACAAAGTTAATCTGATATCCACGCTCCCATCTGCTTTTACCATGCTTTGTTAAATTGTGTTGGGCTCTGTTCTAATAATCTCACTTTCTCTGATACACTTCAGAGGTTTAGCCGAATAATACATGCAAAAGCATTCTCCAGTCCTCCAAACATACAACCAAGCATCTGGCCAACTTACCTTGGCTTCCATCTTTGAATATTCTCTTTGTTCTGATTCATTCCTTTCCTTTTGTTAGAGAGCTAACTCTTATTAGGTATGTATTTGATATTCATATCAACAAGAGCTAATTGCTGTAAAAGAACTGTGTGTCTAATTTCCTTTATGGGTAATTTTTAGTGAATAGATAGTTATTAACTGCCCTGACCTTACCTGTGATCCCACTTAGCTAAATGGAATGGCTTTTGAAATTTAGTCTCCTAGTTCCATCTCTCCTGCGCTTAAGAGTCTGAGAGACATTTTAAGTAAGAGCAAACTGTTCTTTCCACTCTACAGAGCACTAAGACTGTGGCTTTTGATGTTTTTATCAATCACCTAACTTTTTATTAGGATCCAGAATCTATTCTTAGAGATTGCACTTCCTGTCTACCACCCATATTAGCAAACATGTCATACTTGTGATTGGTAGCTTTATTGCTGCCCCTGTCCTGGACTTCCTCAGAGCACAGACAGCTCTGTAGATCATTCTAAAGAGTGATTTTAGAATGTAGAAAAGCCTGCCTTAGGTTGAGATTACAAAATTCCCATTTTTTTTCTATCTATTTTTGAACTCTGGTCTTAGGGATGAGTAGTTGATGTTGGAATTCATCACCCCACCCTTGTAACAGGGATATCAACAGAACCAATCCTTAATGCTCTTCCTAACAGTGTGAGGGCTAACACTGATGCAGTAGGGGAATCAATTTTTCCTTGCAATTGCTCTATGAGTATTTCAAGTTTAGCACATAAAGAGATTGTTCAGAAACCCAGAAAATCTGAGAGGGCAATGGTGACATGAAGTTTTTTATTACCTGCCCACTCACTGTGGACTTTTTTCCTAGGCAGGTGATTCTGCAGGTGTGCTGCCTAGCATTGAGTGAAGCAGGCGTGTGAAAACTGATGTCATGGAGGAGTGGCAGTCACTGATAAGCAGACACTGAATTTTGTGTTTGAGGCAGTTTACGGGTCTAAGGAGACCCTTTTCCCTGTTGGGCTGCATTTAATCTGGCATAATCTGATGTAATGGATCAGAAATGTTGTAACAAAATACATCACATCTGTTTTGCTGCTGGCAATCTGGAGAGTAAGTGTCCCTCTGGACTGTATTATAGTGGACAAAAGTGCTTTAGACAGGATAAATAGCAAGTTATTCACCATCAAAGCTCTCTGAACTTGCAGTTTGTCATTATGTCTAGTCCAAAGAGAACAATACAGGATGTGGGTACATTCTTACATTTTTTCTGTAAGTGGATGCAAGTGTCTTGGTGTGGTGACCATGTAACTGTTTTCCAATTTCAGTTACGAGCCGGAGAGATCCAAGCATTTCGGTAAATTCAAAGCCACTGCATAAGGTGATTTGAAAATCTTCTGTTCATAAATGACATTTTCAATCTAGGATACCTGGTTATTTCAAGATTTGGTCTTGTTTTGAATAAGAATAATCTCAGGCCTTAGGAGCTATCTCACTAAGTCTGTAATAGAAGCAGCTGAAGAAAATTCAGCTTTGCTTACCTGTGGCATCAGGCTGATGCTTTTGGAGTATGACACTTTTCATTGCATTCTGATTGCTGCCCTGAACTTCAAAGTGAATAAAATGGGATACCCAATAGTGACTGTGGAAGTTTTAGGGTCACAGCTGCTGTCATAATTTATACATTCTTTTGACTGGAGAATCTCATAGAAGCTGCCACTGCCAACTAAACCTTCACAGCTTGCACAAGAAGTAGGATTTATTATATTTTACCGTTCTCATCAAGATCATTGAAGACTCTTTGAGCTCAGCAAAGAAGAAGAAAATTAATGGAACTCTTTTCTTTATGGATACAAATCTTTGAGTTATGGATTGAGGATTTGGACTGGCTACTGTTATGTATAAACCCATTCACCAAATTCCAGGCTAGGCCCTTGGCCCTTAGACCAATGTATAGTCCTGCACTGTAGATCTTGCCTTTGGCATTTGAGATAGGCTTGTAGGAGTTTAATAACTGTGTGACTTTGCATAATTATAATCAGTGTCATGGACTGTGAATTCTAACTGTGTCTTCACCAAGAGATACTGATTTTGTAAGACAGAAACTATACGCGGTCATGTTTGGAGTCAGAGGACAGCTCGTGGACATTCCTGTAATTCCTTTTTTATCTGAAATTCCTTTTATTATAAAAATATTTATAAAATGTATAAACAGATACCAGAGTTGTACAGTGGAATTTGGTCTGTGATACAATCATGTTTTCAAAAGGCAGTGCCTGTTACTTGAAAGTAGGACTAAATTTCTGTTATCTACTAGAGAAATTTACAGGCTTGAACATGTACCTCTTGCTTCGGCCTTCATGATCTTGGCAGTATCAACTGCCATTTCATGCCAGCTAGTAGTTTCTGCTTCTCTTCTCCTCTTTATCATGGTTCCAATAATTGGACAGTGGTTGCAATTAGCTAGGTGAGCAGCTCTGGCTGTTGCATCTCTGCTGATGACTTCATTAGGAATGGACAGAGCCTGTGGGGTGCCTGGAAATCACTATTATCATTTTTGCACTGTCTGTGCTGCAGTGACTGAGCATTGCTCTCAGACAGTCACCACCTTGGGACTGAGGATTTTGCAAATGTTTTTAGGGAAGACAGCAGATCTGTGAGAGAAGAAAAGGCTCTGAAGGGCCGTTCCTCCAGATCCTGCTATTATAAACTCAGCTTAGTTTATCTTGTATTTTATGTTTGTAAGTTGTAGTCTGAAACCCCAAAGTACATGTTATCCTATATTTTTTCACAGCATACATGCTGTTCTAAGCCTCCTAATTGCTACCTGCTCTGATGTATCAGGCTTCCCCCAAAGATGATCTGGTCTGCAGCCTTTGTGAATGTTCTGACATTCCTGTTTCCATGAAGCTGCTTGCCTTAAATGAGTTATATTTCTCTTTTTCTTCTGCTTGCTTATTTTCAGCATGGCAGTGTCTCACTTCTGGCCCCTCCTAATTCAGTGACAGACTGGGTTGAAGAATTTTTGCTTTTTCAAAAACACTATGGTGCACCTGTGATTTTTGTGGACAAGTTTACCCTACCGTTTGTGGATCCATGTTTTCCATTTGCTCCCTGTCCTATTAAACCACCTCTTCCAGGAATTTACAAATTTCAGGGGTTTGGAGTTGTCAGATGAAAAATGTAAGAAATGGAAATTGAGGGTTGTCTAGTCCGTCCTGTGAACCTTCCTTAAACCAACAGTCAGAGGCAATATTAGTTCTTCTTTCCAGTGTTGGAAAAACAGAACTGAGGAGAGGTTGTTTATGGATTTAAACAAGGTTATGAATGTAGTTCACATTACAGCCTTGCTTTTCAAAGAGGGGAGGCTGGAAGAGACCTTCAAGATCATCTAGTCCAACTGTCAACCCATCACAATCAAAATCAATCCTAAACCGCATCCCTAGGTGTCACATCCAGATGCCTCTTGAGCATTTCCAGAGATGATGACTCCACCCTGGCAACCTATTCCAATGCCTAACCACTCTTCCAGTGCAAAAAAAAAAAAAAAAATCTAGTATCTAATCTGAACCTTTTCTGTCACAACTTAAGACTGTCTCTTTTCATCCTTTCACTTGAGGCGTGGCAGAAGAGACTAACCCCCACCTCACTACAACCTCCTTTCAGGTAGTTGTAGAGATCAATGAGGTCTCTCCTGAGCCTCCTCTTCTCCAGACTAAGCAACCCCAGTTCCCTTAAAAACTCCTCATAAGACTTGTGCTCCAGACCCTTCACCAGCTTCATTGCCCTTCTCTGGACACACTCCAGCACCTCAATGTCCTTGAAGTGTGGGGCCCAGAACTGGACACAGAGGTTGAAGTGCAGCCTCACCACTGTTGACTACAGAGGGACAATCTCTGCCCTAGTTCTGCTGGCCACACTATTTTTGATACAGGCCAAAATGCCATTGTCATTCTCATTCTTGGCCACCTGAGCACACTGTTGGCTCATATTCAGCTGGCCCTCAACCAGCAGCTCCAAGTCCCTTTCTGCTGAGCAGGTCTCCAACCACTTATAATTTTCAGTATTTTCTGTATTTTCCCTTGCTGCAAATTGTATCTGCTGCCTTTTTTTCACTGTGTACCTCCTAGATAAGCCAAACTTCGTTGTTTCTGTAATCCCCCTTTCTCAGTGAACACTAGTCAGGAGATAGGGATCAAATGCTTCATGCAACTTGACAGTGCCATGAAGAGGAGTCAGAGATGTCTGAACTAAATAGAAATTGCATCACTTTCTAAATTGTATCACCATGTAATACAAACTCTTGGACTATCATTTTAGTAGCAGATTTCCCCATGCCTTCCCATTATGTTCGTTGACTTTGAGGAGCAATTCTTCTTCTACTCTGAGCCTTCTTGCCAGAGATTTCTTCCCAGATAGTTGTACACAGCTCTGCAAATGTTAGAGTGACATTTGGAGTAAATTTGAAAAGCCTGTGTGCTCCTTCTTGGTTCCCCTGCAGCTCTGCCAAGCTTCAGTACAGTAATACAGCCTCGCTCGTCACCTCCCAGGGCTAGCAATAACATTTACAAGCTACAGTTTCCTCTGCAAATACTTCCACTGTGGTACTCAGCGCTCTTCCATTTCCTCCCTTGCCTTGTTCTTTATGATTGGAGCCTGAAGAAAGTTTATTTGCCTTTCGTTGTGGAGTGCAGGCACTTTTTTTTTTTTTTCGGGGTAGATCTCCACCTGACAACACCTGTTAATTAACTTACCTTCTTTTGTGTGTGGTGGTGACAGGAATGGAGGAAGGAGGTACCAGGCCTGATGCTAATAAGAAACTGGTACATACTACTTTGTAGGGTAGCCACAGGTTAGTCTGGGAAGTTGGAGAGTTGGTTCAGTACAGAAGATAAGCAAAGCTACAATCCAGAGTGCAAAGGATAGTGAGGTTTATTAATGGAGGGAGATTTGGGATCCATGTCCCTCATGTGTCTTCTCTAGGTCATTTTAAAATTTGGAAGGTCTCTATTGAACCTTTTGTTGTAGACAGTCAAAGATTTTTTGGGATTTTACCTTACAGTGGTGGAAGCCTCATAATTCTTACTGGTTCCTTGAAATTTATTCCACTTTGAGCTGAAAATTCTCAGGGCAGCTTTACAGGATTTTGATATAATATACCCTCTTTATAATATTGAAGTAAAAAAGGAAGGTGTTAATTTTGGAATCAGAAAACAAAAATTGTGCAGTTCTTAAAAAAAAATCAAATTGCTTTTGTTCATAATCAAATTTTTTTAGTGTCTAAACTTATGAATCAAGGTAATTTTTTTTTTTCATTTTTTGTCTGAGGTTGGACATTATAGTACATGCACTGAATCCTGCACTTTTATACTGATGTGTTACTTGGGACTCTTTCTTTGCCTTTGTACCCATCTTTTTTTGTCTTCCATTTTGTGGATACTTAGTCAATAATATTTTCTACAGTACTTTAATGTTTCTGTTTGTGTTTGGAAAAACCTCAAAGGGACAGGAAAGATAAGATACTGGAACAGGGTGGAGACAGTAGAATGGAAATGGAAAGGAATAGAGTATTTATTCTCTTCTGACTTTCTAGCTAAATAAATAGGTGTGGTTTGCACTTCAGGTTTCTTCAGGAATTATTTATTTTATTTGAAGCAACTTGGACTTCTGGGCTGTTTTCAGGCCCAGAAATTAAATATTTTATACAGTGTTAAGACATATATTTTACAAGGTTTTGAAAAAAATGTGTTTGATAAAAAATATTCGTCTGGATGTCATCTGGCCTATGTAAACATCTGCTAGCAATTTTTCTTTATAGCAGGGGCCTTATAAGTGACAATTATTATTATTGCTCCACCAGTATTCTTGCATCCCTGAAAATGTGATGGATGCCTTGGAGCTAGCTCTATTATCTCTCCCATTTGCTGCTCATTTGGAAATATTTTGTGCACATTGCACTGATAAAGGTGTCTTATGTAATTACTCTACTTTTAGTGCTTGTTTGGTCTTAAATGCCATATGCTATTCAAATTGGAAAATTTGAATTTAAGGAAGTAGAATGCAAATCAGAAAGAAGCCAGAAATGAGAAGCAGGAAAGGCAAGTTTTAGCAAATAAAAACTGGAAGCTGAATGAAAGGCCTTTACTAAGTCTAAAACAGAGTGAGGGAGCTGGGATAATGATATGCTGATCTTGAGGATATGAAGGTCCTTTTCTTTGGGGAGTAGGGAAAGAAGATGTTGTCTTAAATTGAATCAAAGTAAAACTTGGATTGATGTTAAAAGTACTTTGGTCTGTGAGAGAGATTAAGTATGAGGAAAACCAGTCCAGTTTCTTTACATTTCTGTGGTTGTATGTGTCCAAGATTTTAACTGTTTTATCTTCATGAGTTTCCAGTGCATAACAACTGATAATAATACTATTGACATCTTGTCAGGTTGAAATCTTTAAAGCAGAATAGCTTTGTTCTTACTAGCACAGTAAACCTATCAGTGGCTTATTAGTGATACTTATTATTTGCAGGGTATTTTGCTAGACTAATAAAGCCGATTCTTACTTCTAAGGTAATGTTTCTCTTTAGGCAGGTATTTAAAGATGGTTTTGTGCTCTCTGTTATTGTCTCTCCTGGTACTAGTGAATTGCATTTACATCCCTTCAGATTGCTCTTTTCTATTTGTCAGGCCGAGCAAGGTGAGGTCCAATGACATCTAGATGGGAGACATCCAGGGAAAATTCAATTTGCTGCAAAAGGTGTTATAGCACATTCAGTAAACATGAACTTTTCTCGTGGGTCAACAAGAAGCAGTGCCAGAGCATGGTACCACCAGCACCCTTAGGGCACCAACAGGCCCTGTCTGGCTGCTGGGGCTCCCCCATTCTGCTCATGGCCATCAGCCCCTTCCCCAGTGATGCTGTGGCAGGGCCAGCCTCCAGGTGCCCACAGCCTGCCCAGACATGGGTGCTGCCAAACCAGGCCCATGTCCCATCCCTATCACCATGGCCCTGCCTGGCAATTGCAGCACGTGCTCTTAACCCTGGCCAGCAGACTGACTTCCTGGCCTGACCGCAGACCTGCGTCATCAGCGTGAGGTTTCCTGGATTCTTGATTGGACCTGTTCCCCACCTGCAGGTCTGTCCTCTCACCTCTGTGGGTGTGTTGGACAGCTCCGGGCAGCAAGGGCCCAGCACAGGGAACCCTGCAGCTCCCAGCACCCATCCTGCTGGATGACATGCAAGGTCCTAACTGCTTGTGAGCACTTAAAGTTCACATCACATCTTTTTCACCAAGAAAGGAACATTATCTCCTGGGTCCTAGGCAGATTCTGTCTGAGTGACTGCATCTGGGCTCCCCAAATTATTTATTAGGCTTCTGTTGTTGAAACTCATCTGTGTGGAATCCACTTGGAATGGAATGAGGTGTTTTGGTTTCCTTTTTAATATTATTTTTGTATTTGTTTTCTGTTTTAAAGTGTAATTTTGGTTTTCAGAAAATCTAGTTCTATCTGGGGCCATGTGTCTGCTAGTGGGTATTTGAGAGAAAGAGGTGAGCTGTGTAATGCCTGCAGAAAAGTTGTCTGGTTTTTGGATGCAAAGCTTAGGCACTCTAAGAATGTTTGAATTTGCAAGAATGTGGAGATATGTGGTCTAAGCATTTTGGTCTCTCAAATGTAACTGAGGAAAGAGTCATGTGCCCTGAACTGCTGTCACTGGTGACTTCAGCTTTCATGAAGGTTAAATATTTTTTGTTATTTTTGCACTGTCACCCTTCTAAAAATTTTAGGAAGAAATAACATGGTAGTGTAGTCTGGAAGGCAGAGGAAAGAGAGCACAGGGAAGAACAGAAGACTACAGAAAAAATAAAACAGAGAAGAAAGGAAAGAAGCAACGAATGGAAATTAATACAAGAGAGAGATTAGAAAGTAGGTGAAAAAGCATGAAGAGGTCTTGAATATTTTTCTGTCTCTATGCTAAGAATACACCTGTTCCGTCTCCCGAGGAGGTTTATGCAGAGCCTTGTGGGGAAGCAGCAGTGAATCGCTGCTTTGGATGCTAAGTGTAAAATTAAAACTGGCAGGGTCTGAGAGCACAAGACTGGGTAGCTAATCGCTCCTAATAACATATTGATTTTCAGAGATTTCTGGCATTATGTCAGGGCAGTTTTGAACCAGCACCTGGTTTCTTCCTCTTCCCATCTCCAAACTAATGGCAATGAAGCTTCTGGCATTGGGATCACAAATAAATGCCACTCAATCTTTCTGTCTGTACAAATCTGTGGGAGCCTCAAGCATGGTTTCACATATTGCTCCTATGCATGTCTGTGTGAGACCTCCAATATAAGAGCAACCCTAAAAGTAGAAGGGTGGAAGAAATGTGCATGTATTTTAAACTTAGATAACTGTTTTGCTGGACAAAGAATTACAGTTCCGTTGCTACAGATGGCTGAGGACAATGGAATGGATGCCTTTATTCAGGCAGAAGTCTCCAGCACAGGTGCCTGGGAGGTTGAGGTCATGTACTTGCTGCCAGGTTACATTTCAGCCCTGAGCAGATTTGCTCTATGTGTCACTCAGCTGTAACATGTCTTCCTCAACCTTTGGGGACTGTCTGTCAGGACAAGAACACAGGTTTTATTTGTGTGACTGCTACTAGGCAATACCCTCCTCTGAAGGGGTGTTTTTGTAGCTGGAGGGAATGGTCTGCTTGCAAGGAGATGTGCTGGAAAGGCTCCCAGATACTCCAGATAGTGAAGACTGGCGAAGTGAGAATGAAATCTTATTTTTTAAATATGTCAAGTGCATAGCTGGGATGAGTTGGGCCAGGCTTAGGTTAGCATGGAGCACAAACAAGAATAGAACATTAAATTTTATCTGCTTACTGTTACGAGATTTCATTGCCCCCTATTTGTAGCGAACTGGCCAGAGAAGGACAGTAATACGTGATTTAGGCTACTGTGGGATGTCAGCTGAAACACTGTCCAGACTTTTGTGTCAACTTCAGCAATTCTGAGTGTTCTTCAGGTCCTCCTTACATAAGTATAATAGTGAGGGTTGGGATCTCTTGTCTAAGGACAGTAATTATCTGACAATGGGATCAGTGAAGCTGAAGGACACAAATTCTTATTGAAGAGTGTCATTATTACTATGCTTTTGGTTTGTTCCAAAGTCCACAGAAAAACTCATGTTTTCAAATAAACTAATGCATGGCACTGTGGAGAAGAAAGCAGCAGAGCTGGGACACTTGTGTCAGCTACTCCCACTCATAATCCTGATATCCTCCAACCCCCTCCTCTCAGCTATTCATGTGCTAGGGCAAGCAACTGTTTCATGCAAGGCACATCTGAGCTGAAGGCGTCAAAAGAGCCATTTCATGCTTGACTGCATTTTCTAATACAATCTGTAGAGAGAGAGGAAAGAGAGCAAGGAAGGTTTGTGTGTACATAGGCACTGCCTTTGAATGTATGTATAATATACAGTACATTTAGTTCCAGCTTGCAGCTGTGGGTGGCAAGTAAGAGGTGCAGACGTGAGGGAGAAGAGAATTGCACTTTGAAAAGAAGAAACTAGTCTCCCACCTTGAAAAAGGTTTCTTAGCTGAATGAAGATGTGAGTCCCCAGGGCAGCACTGACAGCTGGTACCCAGAAGGTGTATGTAATGGCTGAGTGGGTGATGTGCGTAGAGAGCCTTCTGTGTACAGACCATGACAGTGTGTGGGGAGTGCAGCTAGGAAAACTGGTGAGTAGGGATGCTGTTCACAGACTTCTTAATGATGCTGCCAGAAAAGTTTTCTTCCTAATGTGTTTGTATGTCCTATGACTGGAGAGGTTCTGCATACCAGCTGTTAGTGTGGTGGGTCGCTGCACCAGCACAACCATAACGATCCCCTCCAAATATTTGGGAACCATATAAACGTCTCCTCTGTCACTTTATCAGCTTGATATTTATATGTTTATTTATCACCTCATTTGCATATTTATTGCATTGTAATTCTGTTACTGGCCATTGTGGAGCCAGTTATGGGTCTTTTACAGCATGGACATTTGGCTGTTCCTCAGTTTCTCACTCATCTACCCTACTCTAGCACCTAACATTAAGACATTGAGAAGGTGTAAGGTTTGGCTCTGCCAAGCTTGCTGTTTCCTGCTAGAAGTTCTGCTCCTATCAGCTCGGAAATATGGGACCAAGGAGTGAAACATACAGAGAACATTCTAGAGTCCAAATACACATTGTTGCAATTGATTAAATTACATGGACTCTTAGCTTTCTGGGGGCTGTCTGAGGTACCTCATGAGAATCCCAGTCAGTCATTTGAGCTGAACTGAGCTGGATGAGACATTGGTAAGAGTGCTTTATGGAGCAATGCTTCCATGTGCCTAGGGGGCTAACTGGTCTATTTTTTTAAAAACATCTGGCATTTTTACATGTAGGTTTGTGGTAGAACCCCTGCACGGAGCACTCTCTACAACCCTGCCTTTGATAGGGGTTGGCTGCGGTGAAAAGGAATGCTCTGATTTATACATTAATATATTTATGTAGATTTGTAAATTTTGGAGATAAAAATGCTTCTCAGCATACTCCCAGGTTGAAACAATGATTGCCATGCAGTAGTGCTTGCTGCAGTTCTGTCACAAGACTTTAATCCTACCTCCCTTAGAGGAGAATATCACTTTCTGCAGACAAGACCCTGGACAAATAGAGAATGCTAAATATTGTAACTCCTTTCCTCAGCTGAACTTCCTATTTCCTTTGAGATCCTCAGAGATGATAGAAAAATGTAATTTCTTTCTTGACTGTTTTGTTGGTTTGTTTTTTGTTGTTTTGTTTTGGTTTTTTTGTCCCTCCTCCTGGCTTTCATTGGGCCCTCCTCTCCTAAGTTTAAGTGTTTGAATGACACTTAAACTTGCAATGGAGTTTGGTTTGTTCCTTTCTTCATTTGTATCAGTTGTGTCAGCAACTAATGTTGCTTGTTAGTAGAGAGTGGAAAATATAAAATCACAAAAAAGAACAAATCTGATATAGAAAAGACTTGTTAGGAAACTCACTTTATACAGTTGTTTTTCTTTAACGTGGTAGCAATAAAATTAAATTCCTCTCTCAGTAAGCAACAGGAAGAGTACCAGAAATGAGAACTCTAGTAATTACAGTTAGTCCTATGGAAGGCTGGACTTCAGAACACTGAAGGAGATTTCATTTTCTGGAAGATGTGAAAAACAGAGGCTTTCCCAGCTCATAATCACAAAAGGGCCCTATCCTAACATGCTTGTCCTTGGGGATTGTGTCCTCATAGTTTGTTGACTCCAGTTGTGGTGAACACCGTATCTTTGTTGTTGGACATACTTGTCATGTAGGGTTTCTGGATGCGGTTAAACAGCTGTTGCATTTTTCCCCAGTTACATATCTTTCTGTGGCAAGTGGTATGGTTTCCATAGACACAGTGCTCTCTGGTAGATGTCAGGGTGCGAACATCACACAGAGGTGTAACTTCTTTTCATTTTTTGCAATTGTTTGCTAATTCCTTGCAGAGGCCTCTATCTTGAGCTACGATGGCAGCATGTACATGAAGATCATCATGCCTATGGTTATGCACACAGAAGCAGAAGATGTGTCCTTTCGTTTCATGTCCCAGCGTGCTTATGGGCTGTTGATGGCAACCACCTCACGAGACTCTGCTGACACTCTGCGCCTGGAGCTGGACGGAGGCCGTGTCAAACTTATGGTCAACTTAGGTATCGTATAAAAACATTCCACTGCCCTCTTCACTATTAGTTTGGGCTTGTGATTAGTTGTTTTTTTAAAATAATTTCATTTAATTTCTGTTTGTTTGATTGGATTGGATTGATTTCTAAAATAACTGCTGAGACCTTCTTAATTATATTCTCTTGCGGAAAGAAATTCTCTTCTGCATTGCTGCATGAAGATTTGCTGTCAGTTCTTCATTATGGACAGTGTTGGTTTTTAAGTCTTAACATTTTTAAGTTTCCTTTCTTGATCTGGGACTGGTGAGCTCTGTGTGAGACATGCTGCTTGGTCCATCTTTTGATCAGTTACATCCCTCATTCATCCAGCATCACTCAAAACAGTCAAAGGTGAATATAGAAAGAAAGTAAAATGGATATGGGAGCAAGAAGTCCTGTGAATCCCCTGCCCTTTACATAATTTGGCAGCATTTGATACAGCTTGGCATATTTTACGTATCAGTTTAAAAGCCTGTTTTGGTTTTTTTACTGTGTCTTTATTAAAAAGAAGGTAACAATAATAAAAGTGCATTCCCCCATCCCAAAGGGTTCTGTTCTGTCTCCTCAGAGTTACACTTTCCCAGAAAATAATTAAAAAAGACAATTGGAAACAAGTCCAATAATAACAACAACAATGAAAAAACAATTGGGAGTGAATGTGCTATTAGATTAGCCTCAATAAACTTTCTTGACAGTCTTTAAGTATTCTACTGAATGAAAAATAGCCTCTTTAGATAATATAAATAAATGAGTTGAAGCTTTCTTTCACTTTTTGGTGATGCAACTTGTTGCTTCATGTGTATTCAGGAATATAACTAAGAAGAGGTTCTGACTCAGAGACAAATCTATCATAGTTTGTAACATTAGAGCTCTTCTAATGTGTAGGGTATTCTATATGAAGATGTGTGTATGGTCTGTGAAAGCTTGTGTCAGTTTTCAAAATTCTAAGCCCCACTAGAAAAAGCTTTTGCATTTTTTGACCTAACAGTATCAGCATCTTCAAAGCCCTGCTCTGGTGGTATCAGGAGAAAACCATGTAGTGGCTTTGTAGAGTATGTTGTCCAGCAGTTATCCTCTGGAACTAGCTTGTTTTTTAGAATTTCGTCTGGTGTCTTTTTTTTGGCTTTGAAATTGCAAGTTAGACCATTAATATTTGCTTTTGGAATAAGAAAGTAAGAGAAGAAGATGCATCAAACAAGTTCATATCTCTTAAAAGCAAAGGTCTATCTAAAGGTCTATAGAAATTCTTGGTTTTTAGTAAAAAAAAAAAAAAATGCATTTTTGCTCTGCTTAGCTTGACAGAGAAGTATAAAGCAATATTGAGTGTTTAGCTAGCATAAAAGCACTTGCTCTGCTATCCAGACTGGCCTAGAGGACAAATTGAATAGATGAACTTCAGCTATGATAGTAACTTCTCAAATAAAGAGAAACAGCATTCTGAT
This sequence comes from Cephalopterus ornatus, assembly GCA_013396775.1. Lineage (NCBI taxonomy): Eukaryota > Metazoa > Chordata > Aves > Passeriformes > Cotingidae > Cephalopterus > Cephalopterus ornatus. Next base: position 401,641 of record VZRE01001521.1, read on the forward strand.
GATAGCCATCTCGGCCTATGTTAACTTTAAATGGAGGAAAATTTCATAGATACACATGGTGTCTCTGGAGAACAGCTCATAAGAATTGCTGTTGAGCATTCTTACATGTGCAAAGAACTTTAATTACAAAGCTCCAGAGCATGTTTGTATCTATATGTGTGTCTGCGTTTTCTTCTGATCTAATCAGTTGCTGCTAATAATAAAGAAAAATGAGATTATTTTTCCACCACTGTTTCCTTTCTTGAAAATTATTGCTAGCTATTTTTTTCCTCAGAAAATACAATTAGTTGTCAAAAGATTGGTAGTGGCCTGCTTCTGTTGGAGAAGCAATGGGACTATCTGCTTAGCTCTAGACTATCCTGTTGTAACCCAGAGCCAGTTCTTTTACTTTTTATGCCTTAGTTTCTCTCTTTGCTGAAAAGAGAATTCTTTGCAACCTGCAAGGGATGTGCTAGTATTTTAATAAAACCTGCTTTTATCACCTTTGATACTCCCACATGATAAGTACTACAGCTTGAAAACTGCCAGACTTCATCACAAAATTATCACTTTTTCTCCTGAAAAAGGTACCACTTGTTTGATTCTGTTATATCTTCATCTTAAGAATGAATGAGTCTAAGGGGAATTTTTGATGTTTAGGGCCTTGTAGATGTAGACCCTATGTGAATAGGAGGAGGGTAAATTTAAATTACCCTGAATATACTTATGATTTTTTACAGTCTATTCTTTCCTTTCCAGTTTTTTTTATATCATGCTGGCAGCCAATATTTTCCCCCAGGGCCTGTCAATGTTGTTTGTCTGGTTGGCACTGGTCACTTTTACCACTCACTGGGGTCTGTTATGCCGGACCCCAGTCACCTAGCCTAGAGGTGGACTGTTCAGTTCTTACTGTCTGGCATCTAAACGATGTAGCTAAAGATTTGACAGGTGGTCTACACATATTTGGAAAGAGATGTGTTGTTGACAGTTTAATGCAGGGAAAAAATCTGTAAACAAACTCCTGTGTTAACTGAAGGCTATTTTTGTGTAGTTGCAGGGACTAAGGAATGTGTATGTCAGATTTGCTAGCTTTTCAGCTGTAAACTTTTGGAAGGTTGAATCTTCCCCCAACATGACTACAGGCTGCATCAGGGGAAACCTGTGAGCACTCTCCTAGAAGTGAGCGCTCAACAGAAGGGTAGTTTAGACTGTTGGAACCCAGATTCAGCTTCACCTTTCCTCTTCAGATTTATAAAGCTGTGGGATAATTTCCTTGAAACAGGGCTTTCCTTCTGTCAAAACAGCATAGTTACCTTGCTGCTGAAGAAACAGAATTTGTGGAGGAATGACCTTACCTGAGACATTAATTTCCAGTTGTTTACTCTAAATCACATCTAACTCTGTAAGGAGACTATTTATTTCTCAAATGTCACAAACAAGAACCAAATCTTTATCTGACCTTGCCAAAATCCCCTTACCAACGAGAAACAGTCATCAGCACCATGCTTGAAGACCTGAGTATGCTCGGTGTCAGCATCCCCGAGCATCTAACCCAAGACAGATGTGTGTAATCCAAGACTGTTTTGAGTGGTGAGTTATTTAATTGTGGTTTTCTTATAAGTCATTTAATACTATTACTAAGAGCTGTCTCTTCTCTTCTTTGATCTATTCCATTTGATTACTTATTATCATTTATGTGTCTATTAAGGTATTCCTACTTTTTTTTTTATTTTTTTTATTTTTTTTTTTTTTTTTACTCTTCTGTGTATTTCAGTTGTAAAGCTTTCCCATACCCCATCAGCCATGGTAAATCAAAAGATGGTATTCGACCCTTCAAAGGCCTGAAGCCTGCGGCCCGCACAGCAAACAGCCCTGAGAACAGAGCATACGGAGCAGCCTGCAGGGGCTGGCATATCCCACTCACCCCCTCAACACTCAGTGCCCAAACCAAACAGGGGAGAGACAGATAGTCCAGCAGGCATGGGTGGGCATGGGCAGCTGCATGGGTGCTTGCTGCAGAAGGTGGGAGGGAAAGGAAGAGCAGTAGTGAATAATTCTCTGAGGAAGAGGGCAAGGAAGTTGTTTCATACCTTTCCAGTGTGAGTGCCCAAGGCACTGCAAATCTGCATGTTGACAGCACGTCTCTCAGTAGTTTGAGTGTTTGTTGTGTGAAGAATAGAAATCTAAATGTGATATATATCTCACTTCTGCTGAGAAGGACTTTGAAGAAGTGGGTATGGAGTGGAAGGAGAGAGAGAGAAATTAAATAAATCATGGCTTGGAACATGCTTGGGAATAATTTCTGATGCTGAGATGACGTACAGAAAGGGAAAGAAATGGCTGGTTTGATAGGGACATCCACCTTCACGTTTTTCCTTCCACTGGTAAGTTGGAGGGTTAGTGTTATACTGACTTTTATTTAAGAATATTTCAGGTTTTTTTCTTCCTACCCTGGCATATCTTCAGGTCACTGGTGACTAGGATAAATATTTCCTGCTTCCTCTGATGTAAGGAAGTGTAATTATTCCTCTCACCTATCTTTTCCTAAGATACCTCCTCAAGGGTGTCAGGGACACCTTTGCCCCTCCAAAATGAAAAGTACTTTTGTAATTTCTAAATACAAATAGTGCAAGTAGGAGAGAGGCAAGAAACCTCAATATAACATGGGGTAGGAGTGTGCATGAGACTTTACCTGGTTTCCCCACAGAAGATAACCTAGAGTGAGTCTAGAAACAGTCAGGCCCCGATTATCTTTTTTGTTCTATTCTTGCCTTAAAGTACTCTTCCATAGCCTCCTATGGCTGCTTATCCAAAGGAACAAACTTTTTGTCCTCACACAGCAAAGGTCACTTTCTTTCCTGATTCAAAGGTAAAATGGCCTGGAGCCTTAGCAACATCAAATAAATATCACTATTTTCAGACACAAAAGGTATAAATGGTAAGAAACACAGGCCTAATTCGCAGATACTTCTGTTTGCTACTAAAGATACTCCCATTCAAACAATGAATTAGTGTTAGCTAATTGCAGTGGAGCTATTTAATCTTTTGCAAGGAGAGGGTCTTTGGCCCAGTTTCCAGGTGATATGCTCTGGAAAATACTCCATCTGAGCACTAAGGAAGGAGCTTCTGGTTTACATCAGAAAAATAATGAAAGAAAGTAACTGCGGAAGGTCTTCCCAGCTCATCCTGCTCCCCATGAAGTTATAGACTATATTTTCATTTCACTGCTGTCCTCATCCAATTGCTGACCTGACAGATGACTGAATTTACAGCTGTTTAGGCATACTCATCTTCAAAACTTACCTCATCAGTAGAAACTGTTAAGAGGGCTGAGTGCCCTAGAAGATGATTACCAGAAGTCCTGGTACTGTGCAGAAGGAATCTCAAGCAGTTTTTTTAATTATTCCGGAATTAACCACTGCTGCTGTTTTGGGCACAAAGACCAAACTGAACCTCTGCCCTTACTGCCAGGAAGAATCTCCTCTGCTTTGGATTTGTACCACTATACTAGTTGAGAGGAAAATAGGTGTTTTCCTCCCTTTTAAAAACTGATTTAAGAGGGAGAGAACAGCTTCATATACTAATGGTTGGAAATTTTTGGGTTGCTTTGGGCAAGACTCAGAATTAAGGAAATGAAAAAAAACGCCTGTGTTTTCTTTGATGGTAGTGTGGAGGGTATGGTGATGCTGGTGTAGCAGTGCAAGCAGATGCATTCTCTTACCTGCCATGCAGGATCCCCACTGACCCAGCTGGATTAAATCTGGTTCAGGAGCTGGTTCCTTTGGAGTGCACCTGAGCGTTTCTGCCTGGCACCCAATTGCATGGCATTGCAGAGCCTTCGTGCTCACATTCTGGAGATATATTAGCACCATGTAGTTGTCAGGGCAGCTCCTTCAGTCTGGTCTTTAATCCTTTGAAATAGAAGTCTTGCAGCTAGGATAAGGGCTACCCTGGTTTTCAGTTTGAAACATCTATCCTTTCACCTGGAGTAGTGAGTGAGCCTGTGGGTAAGACTCAGGACATTTTGGTATTGCTGCCAAAAAAAAAAAAAAAAAAAGGCAAAACTTGTCTGTAGACATCAATAACACAGCAATGGTTTTAGTCTCTAGCTTGGATGAATGTTTCTGTGGACCAGCCATGTTTCCCTTTCCAGTGCACTCTTTAGCCCATAAGAAATTCCCATGTTGTTCCAGCTGTAGCAACTCTCTTGACCTCACTTTCTTGGAATGAGACTTGGGAGTCTCTCTTGCTGTCACTTTCCATCAAGTCATAGAAGGAAGCTCCCCTGCATGTACTTCAGAGCTCCCCTTACCCCACCCAACTCCTCTAAGGGATATAGCCACCACTGTATGGTGATCGTAGCAATTGCTCCAGGGCTGTTTGCTCCCACTTTTCTGTTGCGGTTGACGACACATGACAAACCTAATCGCACAAAACCAAACCCAGATTTTCTTAGGAGAAGTTCTGCTTGATAACAGACTCTCTCTGGCTATGTTACTCCTGATTGGTGTGTCCCAATCATTATAGTGCTCATTAGAGCTCTTTATTTATTATTTATAGACTCTTTATTCTTTCCCCTCCTTTATTTTTTAAGAACTGCATTCACTGCCAGCTGCTGAAATAATTTTCCTACATTTGTATGAGTAAACATAAAATTGGTCCAATTAAGAAGAAAACTGCATTGTATTTCTTTGCCATTCTGTATAACCTCCCTTTCTGGGCCGTATCTCTTTAATAAATATGACCATTTCTGCTGATTAAAGCGTTACTTGTTCAGATAGAGTGCCCACTAGCATGGTGCTATTATTCATGGCCTTGGTTTCCTGAGAGAAGGTCAGCATACCAAGGTATGTAATAGCACTGATACAATAGCTCTCACCCACATTAGACACCACAGCAATGGACGTTCACAAGTAAGCAGGCATTTATAAATGAAAGATCCTCTTATGGATCATAACCTGAGATATGCTGAGCATTAGTGTGTTAAATGAGAGAAGTAATGCTCAGAAGCCATCTAGCTTAGGCTCTCCTACCTCAACTTGCATTCTTTACCATTTCTTAGATTCTACAAGCATAACTCTGTTTTTCTTTCCATGCACCTCTCTTTCTCCCTCCCTTACTTGTAACCTCTGAATGAAGCAGGGCCAGCAAAGGTTCCCAGATCTGCCACTTCATTGACCATTTCATCTTCTCACTGAACGTTACAAACGCCCCTTTCAGTCTTAGCGTTCAGACAGCAAGATGAGATTGGGCTCTGAGGAACTGGCAGGGCTGGGGACCTTTGAAAGAAATCCCCATTCTCCCTGCCAGGCCCCCCAAAAAAATTATTCCCAACCTCCAGAACTAGCTGAAATCTGGGCTGGGCGTTCGTGCGGTTAGCTGTTTGCAAGTGGCCATTTTATGATAGGACACAACTGGGCAGTATATTAACCCTTTCCTCACCTGAGCGGACAGTGTCAAATGTGTCTGTGCACATAAAAAGTGTTCTGGGCTGGAATTGGGGGAATGAGAAGAGGGTCTGTCTTTGGGAGAGCTGGAAAGGGTTAAATATTGCACCAACAAATCTCATAGGCTGATTTTACAGGTATTCTGTGTTGACAGATGGTGTATTTATGCAATAACAATACGAATTAATTCAAAAGAAACCAAGTGTAAAGGTTGACTTTGAGCTTCAAGCTTCTTAGAGAAATTGCTAAAGGTTTCTAAAAAGCAAAATGACACTGGAGTATGACTTGTGTTTTGAGGGAGATTTTTATGCTTTAATTATAAATTTTTTATTGTAATTCACATCAGTACATGGCCTGGAGTGGAAGATACTCTTAGATGTGTAGGCATCTATAAAAAGGAAAGAACTTTATGTGTCAACATGTGGATATATATGTATATTGGTATATTTCTCTATACATATGTATATATATATGTCTCTATATATATATTTATGTAACAGATATTTACATAGAATATACTGTACATATACACCCACTCCTCAACTTGTACAGACTGTATATAAGTATAAAATGGCCACATTTCTTTGCGTGTGTCTGTCCCCGGAAGGGTGGACTGATTGTTTTTGGATGTCTGCAGCTGTTACCTTGAAGGATGCAATTTCATCTTTCATTTATTTTTCCCCATCTAGACTGTATCAGGATAAACTGTAACGCCAGTAAGTTTTCCCTCAAGTTTCATTTTGTTCTCTTTCTATATATATTAAAATAACTTTATTTTCTTTGCTGTTTTATAAGCTGTTTTTATTTTCTTTTTCTTTTTCTTTTCTTTAAAAAAAATCTTCTGAAATTGAAGGGTTGGGTGGGATATGAAGCTGGAGGGGGAGGAGGGAAGACCTTAAGGTGATTGTATGTGAAAATTTTGTATTAGGTTTCTCCAAGGAGGAGATGAACTGTTATTTCATAGCTTTGCAGAAGAGCACCTGTGGAACCTGATGAGCTGATATTATATTTCACTGGTAACCTGTTGTCTTTATGAAAACTTTTAAAGAACCACATAAGAATAACAACAGGTACTGTATGCACTTCTCCACTACAAAAAGGCATGCATATTTAAAAACAAAACAAAACAAAGCAATCTTTGAACTCTCACTTTATTACAGAATGGCAACAACTTAACCTGATATTTATTCAAAGTAATTTTATTTGAGTATAGAATAAGGAAAAATTAGATCTTACATTTTGAGTGTATTATATTTATGTAGATATATAATTTGCTACTCCTGAGATTCTATAATAAATTCCATCTGAATCTTTGGGTCCCTGAAAATTCCTTTCAGTCTGTAGAAGTAGGGGACAAGGAATATAAAATCTTTGTGAAAAATAATAGTGAAAGATCATATCGCATTCTAGACTGACTAAGCGAGCCACATCTTTTCTGCTCTGCTTCAAAGAGCTGATCAAAGTTGATGTAGACGTCAAAGTAAAAAGCACTTCACAGAGAATGGAGCTGTTTAGCTCTCAAATGTGTTTTGCAGTTTATCTAACTTGTAACCAGATTCCTGAACTGGCAGATCCTCAGTATTAGATTTTATGTGGAAGTATTTATGGAAGACTGAACATCACTGTGGAAATGCTGTGAGGGATTGAAAAGCAAGAGTGGTCCATGTGTTTTCTAGAGGCTGTGGCCTTTTCCCTCGTCACTGAGCTGCATCCAAGCTAGCAGAAGTGTGTCACACCCCCAGAAGAAAACAGAGAGCTTTTAAGTAGTAGAGCACCGAGATTCTTATTCTAAAGCAGTTTCTTAACAGTTTTGACATAGTTTGGGTCTAAGAAGAGATTTGTAGTGTTAGACAGCAGACAGCATTTCTTTGTTTTTTTCCCCCTACATGAATAGTATTTGTAGAATTTAAAAGGTTATCTGTGGTTTGCAAATAGGAAAAAAATACACAGATAATCAGACAATAGAGTCACATTCCCCTCCTGGTCTATGCCAGCTGATTCAGACCCTACTTTTCAGTAAGTGCAAGCAATTAGTTTTTCGGTCTTGGGAAGTGGTCCCTAGGAGCCTGTTGCCAGGGACAAGCCCTGATGTGCCACAGGAGCTGGTTTATGATCATTTACTTTATTTAAATTATTAAACTGTTATTTCAATCTATGGGTTTTACCTTGTTCCAATCTTCCTCCTCATCCCACAGAGGGGAGAAGAGGTGTAAGCAAGCAGCTGCATGGTATTTAGTTGTCGTATGGGATTAAACTGCTACAAGTGGGATCAGCCAGTGTATGACTCAAATCTTGACGGGTCTTGTTGCATTCCCTTTGCTCTTTGAAGTTTTCACACTGTATTTCAAGATAGAATGTGCAATAGGAAAAAGTGTCTGAAATCTAGTAGCTGAGATTGCCAGATATTACCCAGTAATGCTGAGGATGTTTACATAAAAATAGGATCTTTTGCTTCCTGACAGTTCATATGCTTTTGCTGCTCAGCCACCTGTAACTCTGTCAAAACACTTGCACCACACTTCTTCTTGATGTGTGTCATCTGAGGATCCATATCAGTTCCTCTGGTACTGGACAACAATCTGATGTTTTTGTTCACATTTTGTTAACCTTTCATGACAGCTGGCTGTTAAAAGCTTAACTATAGAAGACTGTCTTCAGTTGGGAAATCAGCTTGAGTAGCAAGTAGCAACGGTCTGGTTTTCATGAGATAAAAATCTAGCACTAATTGGAAGAAACATTCAAAAAAAAAAAAAAGAAGGAGAAGAGAATCCTATAATCAGAGCAGTGGGAAAATAGTCTGAATTCAGTGCTTTTGTTGGTTTCCTCATAAGCATGAAAACATCTTGAATCGTTTTGCTACCATGCATTTTTAATAGCTGAGCCTGTTGCATTTTCAATAGTCTTCCCCTGAAGGTTTTGATTTATTTATTTATTTATTTAAAGCACTTTGGATCTTCCTAATTTTTTTTATGATAGTTTGCTGTAAATGAGCAAACCTACTTCTAGTCCCTTCAACACCTTGTGTTTTTGCTGCCTGTTGGAATTACTCAGGTCAGGTGTCCTGATTTCTAGAAGGGAACCTACTGGGGCTTGGTGAAAAACTTTACCCTTGCATGAATAAAATATGGTTGGGCAGAAGCAGACCTAATATCACTGTAACCACTCCTGCAGGCACAGTGACATTTACTTGTGCAGAGGGAGTTATCCACAAGTATGAATCTGCCAGGGTCTGTTGAAATGAGCAGAAGTGTTTAAAACTAACTAGACAAATGGGATTCCCTATCATTTAAAGAGTTTCAGGTCAACCACTGCTAACTGAACAGAAGGGACCTGGTTTGAAAGGTAGACAGAGCCGCACTTTTGGGCTTTTGTGGAACATGTAGGTTAAGAGCCTACCACTTCAAGCTCTGAAGCTCATACTATTTGAGAGGAGTCTAACATACTGTCCCAGGTAAGCATTTAATTTTCAATCTACGTGCTCTTAATTTTCATTGAAAGCATTGGGCGTTATTGTGTTATGTATCCTGGGTTGTCATATATCTGATGCAAAATACTGTTTTCCATCATTTCATCTTGCCCTTTCTCTCTGTCTTGTCACTGTTGTATTTCATAGTTCTGAAATGGCAGACTGACATACTTTCCTAGTATTGGAACTATTTTTACTGTCTCTGTATTTATTTTAATACTCATCTCATCCTTTCCTTTTACTTTTGAAGAAACCTAAACTGATCTTATCTGTTTCTCCACACCGACAGAGTTTGAACTTAGAAGGACACAACAGTGCTGTTTCTCACAAATATGTATGGTAGCTGTCTTTTCCTTTGAGTGTGAAATTAGTACAACTAAAAGCAGGACCAGGATCTCCAAAGAAACTGTGTGAAGGTGCACTGAATGATTCTTCAACACAATGCAAACATAATGAATAGCAAAATTGTGTTGGTTGGAGTTATGGGGAAAAGAGATATAGTCTAAATACCCTTATATATTTACCTTCATATATTTTGGGTTTTAAAACAGGATTTCCTAAAGAAAGTGGTCCATCTCCTGTAAAGTGTTTCTTAAAATACATGGTTCACTTTAAATAAAGAAAATTAAACTTGTGATAGTTTTATAGTTTGTGTTATATCTAGTGCTCTGATTTTTCTTCATTTTTTCAAAGGTATCTAGTCCTTAATTTCCTTATTCTCTTTCCAGTGTTCCCACTTTATAAAAGGTCAGATAAGGATAGTTTTCAGCTATATTCTACCCAATATTAAGTGTGGAGGACAGAGCTGTGTGTGCTACGGATTTGTTAACTTTTGGAGGTGTTATCACTCTATTCTTTCTAGGATACTACTTGTATTATTTTTCTTGGCCTAGTTCTCTCTCCTTCTCACAAGCCTTTTATGTGGCATGTCAACAGTTACAGTCACGTACTTTGACACTAGCTCTTTGTGAGGTTTGATCTTTGAAGAGTAGTTGCTTTGGACAGTGAATACTTCTGTCCTATCACTTGTTATTTCATAACGAGGCCTTATCTTCTCACTAAAGCATGCCAGACAAGGCATCACCTATTTTCCTGTCACTTGTGATGCCTTAGAAAATCCCAATCCTCTTCTCCTACCAGTTGCTAAAGGCACAAATGGAAGAGAATGAAATCATTACTACACAGATAATCCTGTGTCTCTGTAAGGTCCCACAGTTAACTTCTTGTTTCAAATTCAGTAATTTTGGACTGGTCTTTTACAATAGGAGACAGCTACAATATGAGATTGATTCTCCCATCTCAGTCGCCATGTTTGATGTATTTAGTGCCTTATTCAATGCAATGTTAATGTTTCATTTTGGTAAGTGCCCCTGTAATAGCATAAAATATGAATCTATGATGTGTAACTTTCCGGAAAGGGTTTCAAGTTTTCTTTTTTCTGTATCATCACAAGTAAATAGGAAGCTGTGCTAACTCTAATCAAAATGTTGTAAAACCAAGTGCACTTATCTGATTCCTAGTGATATTACTGTCATTTTAATAAAAGCTTAATAGTACTCTAACATGAAAACATTATTTTGAAACTGAAGTGGTATGATTAAACATACACATCATATTTGTGACTCTAGTATCTCCTAACTCCATTTAAACATAATCAGGAAGAAATGAATACTTATGCAACCTGAGAAGTGACAAGTCATTAGTATGTCATATTGTAGTGGTGAAAGCAAAGCTGGTGTCTGTAGCATCTGTACAGCCCAGCTGTGAGAATGGTCTCACCTTTGAATAGTCTCAGACTCAGCATGCTGGTCTGGCCTTGTGCTGCTACTGCACTTAAATGCAAGTGAAAGGAAAGGAACTAGCCTGTCTTTGGAAGACTTTTCCTTATGTCAGGTGGTAGAACAGCAGTCTTCCCAGGTATTTTGTCAGATGGTAAACTAAGAATTCTGTTAGAGGAAAATCTACCATGCTGGATCCAACAGCCCGAGAGAGATGAGGCTACTGCCTCTGCTTGTCCCAGATTCAGTCAGTAGCAAGGCTGAAGATGTATTGCTGGCAGGCCCGTTGCTACTGATCACACAGTTACTCACAGACCCACACTCTTTCCAGTCTCTGGCAGCGTGAACATCTGGGCCTACTGACCCATGGTGTGACTCCAGTTGCAGCACTCTCAGCCCTGCATACTCTCATGCACCAATAATAGAGGGCCCTCACCCAGGAAAGATAGGAATTGAATAAGACAGGACAGGCTGCACTGATCAGGCACTGGCACATAGTGACCAGCAATTATTTACACCTGACCAGCCCTTTTTATCCCCTTACCGCTCTATTTTCCCACTTGTGCTCTTTGCAAAATCACCTAAACTCCTACCATTTTGTGCCTTTGGTTTCTCCCCTAAGCATCCCATAGTAAGTCTTTCTGATCCCAAACTGCTTTTCCCCCGTATGTTACACCCTATGCAGCAACCCCCTTAATCCAAAAGGTGATCTCAAGAGCTGCTCCAGATGTCTTATGGTGGTGAGTATCATGCTTGGACACTGAAACTAATGGCTCTGCTGAGACAGCGCTGGGACAGACCTGGACAAGGCGTTCATTGCTCAGAATTTGTGTTTCCGCCTGCCAGTGTGCCCCTATCTTCCTCTGGACACGTGAATATATGCCTCTGATGGGCTGATGGACCTGGATGTAACCCAGGAAGGTTATATCCAGGTAATTTGGGCTCCCCCTCCACTTGTTTTTTCTCTGAGCTCCTTTGTGGCTGTGCAGATGAGCTTTATTACGTAACACAGCAAATTCCTCTTCCCTGTGGCAGCTACTAGAAAGTGAGGTCTTATCTCTGAGACTTTTTTGATTCAAATCCGTTCTAAGTCTCCAGTGGGAAAAAAACACCTCTTGACTTAATGTTGTTTTGGATTTGTATTCCCCAGTTTAGCACTCCCACTAAAACGCGGGAGTTGGTCCCCCCTCACTTTGGTGGGAGAAAAAAGACAGAGATCATGGGTTGAGATAAGAACAATTTACTGGAAACAGCAGTGAGATAAGCAATTGAACAGTAACAGGAACAATATTAATAACAAAAATGTACAAAGAGAGGGTGATTTACACACAAAATATGCACCAAGGCTGGGACAGTGAAAAACAGTGGTGGGCAGACACTCCGCCCACCCTTTTGCCACGACCAGAAATGAATGCTCTTTCTTCCTTGAAGGGAAGCCCTTTCCCCTGCCCCTGGTGATGATGTAAGATAATATTGAATAACATTAGGGTCTTGGCCACACCCACACAGCTCCAGGCTGCATCCCATCATGGGTTACTATGAGAAATTAACTCTGTATGTGGTCAAACCAGGACATTATCCACCCCTTATTGTCTACCATCTACATCATGCCCAAATCCTACACCTTCCAACTGTATCCCTATATGCACAAGCACAGATAAAATTTCCATAGTCATAGTCTGTCCGTCCAAGATGTGTGTTGAGTTCATTTGATCCATGACTGTGGGTTCTGTCCATCCTAGATGTCTTCCAGAGGAGGAGAACTAGTGTGCTGTTGGCTGGTTCCAGTCTGCATCAGGAGCTCACAACTGGTGTATGTGCAGCAGTCCATACTGATTGTCTGCGATAGTTATGGCATACAGTGGCAGTGTCAGTCAGCAACCAGTATTATACAGCTCAACATTACAGACTGTTCTGACCCAAAAATCAAATCCCCTTCAGATAAACATTGTGTTTTCCTGTCCTTCTACCCACCAAGTGCACCTAGGTCCTTGAGCAAAAACACTCCCACAGGTAGGTTTGCCTTTGCTTGAGGCAGAACTAATCCCAACTGTCTTCCCTAGCACACTTCTTATATGCACCACGGGGACTTTATCCCCTTCTATGTTGTATAGAGGTTCTGACTGGCCAGGGCCAGCTCAATTAGTAGAGTCTTTAGTGTCAACTAACCAGGTGGCCTTTGCTAAATGTAGATCCTGTTTTCAATGTGGTTTTTAACAGTCAACCATTCAATTTTCCCAGAGGCTGGTGCAGGATAGGGAATATGATATACCCACTCAATACTGTGCTCCCTGGCCCAGCTGTCTATGGGGCTACTTTTGAAATGAGTCCTATTGTCCTGCTGAATTCTTTCTGGGGTGCCACCTTGACACAGGACTTGCTTTTCAAGGCCTAAGATGGTGTTCTGGGCTGTGGCATGAGGCACAGGGTGCGTCTCCAGCCATCCACTGGATGTTTCCACTGATTGTGAGTATGTAGCGCTTGCCTTGGCAGGTTTGCAGGAGTGTGCTGTCATCAATCTGCCAGGCGTCCCCATATTTATATTTCAGTCATCATCCCCCATACCACAGAGGCTTTACCTGCTTGGTCTGCTTGATTGCAGCACACGTTTTGCAGTTATGGATACCCTGGGGGATAGTGTCCATGATTAAGTCCACTTCACGATCATGAGCCCATCTGAATGTTGCATCTCTTCCCTGATGACCTGAGGCATCATGGGCCCGTGAAGCCAGAAATAATTCACCCTTGTGTTGTCAGTCCAGATCCACCTGAGACACTTTAATCCTGGCAGTGCAATCCACCTGTCTGTTGTTGCCGTGTTCTTCGGTAACCCGACTCTTGGGTGCGTGTGCATGTACATGAAGTACTTTTACAGCCAACTTCTCTACCCAGGCAGCCATGTCTTGCCACAATTCAGCAGCTGAGATTGGTTTACCTCTGTGATGCCAACTCTTTTTCCATTGGTCTATCCAGCCTAACAGAGCATTTGCTACTATATCGCAAGGCCCTTGCATCCCAGAATGTTTCATCAGGGACCGTAAATCTGGGCTACAAATGCAAGTCCATGTTAGACTATCAGCTAGGCTTCAGCTATGCCTAGCTCTTAGTTAATAGCTGTTAGCCTTCATCTTCCAGCTGATACTGTCCCATCCTTCTGAAGTCTCTAGTCTGAGTCTTCAGTTTCAGTGCTCAGGGAGAGATTCCAGCAGGTCTTCTAAGGTCATCAGAAATGACAGTGTTGAGAACAGAACTTGGCAGAATGCATTCTGTGCTAATTTTTATCTAAACTGGTGTGGTGGGACCTGACAGGAAGGAAAACTAACCTTGGAAACTCAGCACTCATCTGTCAGGAATCAATGACCTGTTTTTGGAAAAGAGTTCTGCTGGTTTACTGGCTATCATTCCTTCTCCAGCAACTTTTCTTGACTCCTTGCCACTTCTTAAAAGGTTGTCTTTGTGTGTGCTGTACCTTTTTATATATATAACTTTCAATTCCTGTAGCCTCTCACTCTTTCCATGGGATTATAATTAAAAATGAGAATTGTTTTGAAGAGAGCAGGGTCAAAACAAACCTTACCAGTCATCCTATCAGTGACTAAGCTAGATGCCCATTACTTAATGTTAGAAATGCTAATTAAATATTGGGATCCTGGATGCTATAACAAATATTAAGGAATATGAAAAGTTTGGGGTAGAGGTTTTCTTGGTTTTGTTTTCCAGAGGAGAAAGATAATGTGGGTGAAGCTTGGAGTAATCTAGGAAGAAGTCTTGTGGTGTTGGGTATTGTTTAATGATACATTGAATTAACTAGCTGCTGGTCAGCAATGTTTCTCTCTAATCCACCAGTTATTATATTATGAGCTGCCTTTCTCAGGTCTGGGGAAAACGGGATGCCTTGCTTCCTTTTCTGTTGCAATGTTTGCAGGATCTCAGCCAGGATGCCTGGGGAAAAAGAGGCTTTGATAGAAAAACATGTAAGCTTCTCAGTTTGTTATTTTGGCCACTTTTCATGTTTAAATTGATTTGTGTTCTTTTCAGATCAGCTGTCATCACTTGCACTTTCCTTAGTGTTTTGATTTAACCCCGGTAGGTTGTTAAGCACCACACAGCTGCTCTCTCTCTCCCCCAGCCTGTGTGTTATCGACACTGTTTTGCTCACAAATCCAAAACATGGCACCATGCAGGTTGCTATGAAGAAAATTAACTCCCTGCCAACCAGATCCAGTACACTCAGGAAGGAGCTATAGCCTTTAAAGCTTGTGGACATCGTGACATGTTGTCTAAAGAGACTGTGGAAAAAAAGACTCCAGGCCAATTTTGTATATAAGATAAGATAAAAAGAGCAGGTCCTTTAATCAGGCTTCAGGCCCAGGGAATACACACAACATGCACACCCCGGACAGTGGTTCTGTGATTTTATAATAAGGTCCATCCAATCCCAGATCTATCCAGCCCCAGTTCTGCCCCCTGACATGCTCCTTCGGGAACTGGGTTTGGGGTCTTTGGTACCCCTTATTCCTCATCTTCATCTTTTTCACAGCACATACAGTCCTTGGAGCTTCTCTAAGGCCTTAAAAAGGCTTAAAAAGGCAAGAATTTTGCTGTCTTACAGAAACAGTGTCATCTATGGTGTCCAGCCATCAAGTATTTGGTAATTTCTTTTTCCATTTCATTGATTTTCTTTTTTTACACAAGACACTGAGTTTGAAGAAACTTGATGTGTGAGTGGTAGTATCAGGGAGCTGTGTAGCTGTATGAAATGTGTTGTTTCCAGGATTAAGACGTGTCAGGCTGTTGACTACCTTAATATCAAATAGTGCCTGCATTAGCACTTAAATATTGGATACTGTTTCCATAAATGAATAGTGAGAGGGTTGATAACAACGGAGAAAAATTGCCTCTCCACAGCATGGAGCTGTTGTCCGTGCTTAACAGTCCTTACACCACCCACCTATTTCATCAGCGACTGCTACTGTCCTGCCACTGTGACCATCACATTGCCGATATTTTGCACTGTAAGGCTAGTTTGTCTGACAAAAGGCAATGCTCCTAGAAAATTCCTCTCAGGGAGCAAAGAACTGCAATTACACGCATGAGTAAGAAGGTGAGCTGCAGGTTTGTGGTCTGCCTCTGAAAAAAACACCTTAGAGGTATTTACTGTTAGTGTAAGGACAGAATGAGTCAAAGAGAACAAGAACCCTTTTTCTCCCAGAGAAGGTCTCACTAGGTCAAGCTGGTGCACCCTGGTGTATGAGGGCAAGCTTGCATTGCTGCAGCTTCTCTGGAAACTTGCTCTTAGCATACCTTTCAGAAGTAATGTCTTCTTTTCTAATGTCTTATCTTCTACTCCTTTCAAGAAAAGCTGATTCTTGATGACAGAAGGAACCTGGCCAAGATGCCAAAGATATGTCTGACCAGTGGTGAAGGTTCATTATATCATCATAAACTAATTCCTAGCTAGTAGAATATGATGAACATTTTCATTCTGAATGTGAAAAGTTAGAAAGCCTGAGAGAAATTCTCAAGTAATTTTTCCCAGTTTCCCAAACCTTTTTGATTTGTGTCACTTCAGTGGTTGCTATATTAAACAGTCATGTGTGCACACTTCATTATGGAAAAATAACTTCTTCCTCTTGGTGAATTTCACAGTATACAGGCCTGACCATGAAATGGAAGTCAGATCAGCAGATAGAGTTTCAGTCCTCCAAGGATATGTTATTATTTTTGTTTGCACATGAAATAGGAATACAGAATCACCAGCAAGCTTGAAACAAAACAGAGAAGTTATTATGCTAATTAACTATTAATGTGAGAGTAAGTTTAGGTAAGGGTTTAATTGTTTATTAATAAACTGTTACCATGCTGACACAATTTCAATTAGTGTGTTTTCTGTTCCCTTTTTCTTTGTAGGCGAATCTTATTGAAATTATTCAGCCCACTGTTTTGAACTGGTAGGGAAGAGATGCAGCTGGTATTGCTTTTGACTCACATGACAAGTTGCAAGCTGTTGCTACCTTCACCAAGCTGTTAGCTTCCTTGGAACTGCTAGTGAAAAATTCTCTTACAGCATTCAAGAATTTAAACAAAGTTTCAATGATCTTCCATCTAGCATGGTGTTCCTCATGAATTCTTGGAGTTTAGCTCTTAGCTTTGAGATGAAGGGCAGTATTTGCCAAATGCAAAACCACAGACCTTTCTTAGCTGAGTTGGGGAAAGATGTCATATGTTTGATATTTCATTGTCCCAAAACCTAAGTCCATCTGCATGCATATGATGAGTTCAGGTTTGAATGGATTCCCTACATTCCAGTTGGCATGTGCAAAGATGCGTGCATCTCGTAGAGTTTATAATGGCAGAGGTTCTAGTTTGAACAAAGTGGGTTTGCACATTTTGTGCAAGAGCAAAACTGCCTAGTTCAAATATTGCTGGAATTCCATCATTCTTTTTTAGAGGCAGAAATAATAAAAAAAAAGTTTTAATTGCAAAGAGACTCCTTGAAAGAGCTAGAGAAATGTGAGAGGTTTATTGGTTTTTTTTCCCTTGGACACTAGCAAGGTGAGTTTGTTCAGTAGGATAGTAAATGAAGCCAGGAGTTTCTATTATATAGGCTGTTGCAGATTAAATATCCATTGCTGCTAAAATGTAGCCAATTCTACTGTGGAAGATGGCATCAAACATCATGTAGCCACTCTGACTGAACTTTAATACATTACAGAATAAGTGTATATGTAGATGACCACTGAGATTTTTAGAGGTCAGTACCCAGTTGGCCAAATCAGACACTGGTAGTTACCATTATACTGTAACTTGAATTGCATACACCACAATTACATTGTTAACATTGCCTATTCTGCCACAGCATTGTGTTCCCTTATGAAAATACTGATCATAGTCCTGAAATTGCCAAAATAATGATGCCACAAGTGTGGGTAATATCGCTGGTTTTTTTTCTGATGGACAGAAAACTAGCCTCATTTAGTTCTGTGTTTTGTTATACTGGAAAGAATGAAAGTTTGTTATTTCCAGTTTATTATATTATGATATTTTTCTGTTTAGGATAATTTTACATTAGGGTAAACTTGTTTCCTAAATCATCATTGCTATTGAAAGCAGCACCAATAAAATCGACCAGTCCTCATTGTAATAAAAGTTTATAATATTTCTCTCACGGGCCACACTTTGATTCATTTCAAGCATATTAAATATTTTTTTTTGCTGCGAGTGCAGTAGATTTCAAGTTTTCAGCTCTGCAGATTCACTCACTGGGATTTTCTGCAGTTTGTCAATGGCTGGGTGACTCTTCTAGCAGCACAGCAGTATTTTTCAGAGAATGCTGTTTCAATCAGGGCTTCATAGAGAGAATCATTTATAAACCCAACTGTCTGTCTGTGCTTAGGCTGGGAATGTCAGTACCGAACTCAAGCAAACTTTCCTGACTCATGGTGGTACTCCATGTGCCTCTTACGGAGGAAACTGAGCACCATCTCGTGATGCAGCTGGAGATTTTGTAGTGTGTTCTCAGAACATGTGCTAATCAGCCAAAATGCATCTTCAAAGCAATATGATTATTTTGTGTTTGTTGTGTTATTGTTTTCTACCTGTGAAGGGTTTGGAGGTTTGTTCAGGGTGCTTTGTGGAAAGTAGCAAAGGCAAAGATTATGTTCTTTGGCAGAGCTGTGTGAAAAAGGACTTGAATGTAAACAGGTTCTTGACAGTAGCATTGGGCTATTCATATATGTTATGAAGGGGGACTCAGTCTCTGCTAGGCCCTAGCAGATATGACTGTTCTGTGTCTCTGACAGCTGCAGCAAATCAGATCATCCTAACTTCAGTATTCCTTTCTAGGGCTGAAATCCATTTATTTAAAACATTTGTTTCTGCCACCTGCATCTGGTTGCAAAAGTATGGTTCAGGAAATCCAGTGATAACTAAGATCAGGCTTGATGTAATAAGAAATGTATGCTTGTAAAAATATGTCCAAAATATCCTTAATAAAATATATCACTTGAAATACCTACAGAAATGTTAAACAGCTCCAAAAATTGGAAATTTCACAGAATACATATAGAATCGATGTCTTTTCGAATAATTCATATCGAAATGTGGATAATCCCTCATAATACAAACAGCCTAGAGCAGATATGGGGCACCTGACAGGCAGATAGGCTAAGAAGGAACAGAAAATGTTTATTAAACCCAGCTATTGGAAAAAGCATCAGTGATATTGGCATAGCTGATATTCAGTCACTCCTAACTAGGCATGAATTCAGAAAGTGGTTTCTGTGATTAAGTACTGAAATGCCTTGATTTCAGGTAACATCCTTAAAAGCCTATTAGTCCAGACTTGATTGTAGTGGACTGTAGCAGCCATATCCGAATACATAGGTTGTAGAAACCAAGGGCAGCACATGGAAGACATGATATTGCTTTAAAACCAAACCCTCAACTGAAGCAGCTGAAACCTGTCTGAGAATTCTAAGTAGGAGTAATTAAAGCAAATAGATATGAAATCCATTTTAAGCTAATATTATTGGAACTGCATTTGATGTTCATTTTATAACAACAACAACAAAAAAGGACTTTATATCTCTACAAGGTCTTTTGCTTTGCTTTACCATGAATCCAGTCTGATATTATTTGTGCTGAGTCTAGGTAAACTTTAGGAAATCAGTGTGTTTCACCACTGCATAGAATGACTCTGAAATTTGTTTAGGGAGTCAAAAGGCTGGAGAATGTTTTCTACCAAATTGCAGAGTGTGAGTATGTGGGGTGGATTGTGGGAAAGTGTTCCTCTGCATGAGTGCCAGCCGCCTCCCTCACTATGGGAAAAAGAAACATAAAACATACTTTTCTGTTTCAGGTAAACTTTGATGCATCATAAGGAAATATTCTTCTTAATTTTGAGAGAGGTATTTTTCTGCTTTGCCCTACCAAGCAAAGCCCTTCTGTCCAGTTCCCTCAAATGGGGTTAAAATACAAATCTATTTCTCTTCCTTGCACCTCTTTTTATAGTTTTCAAATGGTGTCAATTATTTCTGTGTTGTAAGGGGAAAAGAGCCAGTTTTCTGTCATCCTGATTGCTGAAACTATGTTTTTCAGCATTCCATTAGGAGGTTATTAAGATGTTTTTCTACTTCAGCTCTAATTTGCAGAGGTACTAAGCCTAGTCAGCCCCTGCCAAATTTCACCGGATTTTAGATGCTCAGCATTTGTGAAGAATCAAATCTTAAGGCCCTTGTCCTTAAGAGATCCACTCCCAAATACTAAGGGGAAATTCTCAGAACTGAAAGTTTTCCTCTTGTGAGGTAAATTAAGTAAATGCAAGTTCTTGGTACAGGTATATCTTCATGTTGGCAGGCTTATTGCCAGTCTTGGTGATAATTTCTGAGCCATGCAACATACCTCATGGATCAAGTTTTCACATTGGATTCAAACACCTTGA
Source organism: Cephalopterus ornatus (assembly GCA_013396775.1). Classification (NCBI taxonomy): domain Eukaryota; kingdom Metazoa; phylum Chordata; class Aves; order Passeriformes; family Cotingidae; genus Cephalopterus; species Cephalopterus ornatus. The sequence continues at coordinate 421,753 of VZRE01001521.1, forward strand.
TCTGAATAATCTATGTCTGAGAAGTTTGAAACTCTCAGTCAGTTAACTTTGAATGCAAAAATGTATGTTTAAATGTGTTTATATCTGGGGTTCTATGTCCTGTTGAGGCTCCATGGGCAAACATGAACATGTTTTTATGTAAGATTTCTGCTTTTCCTTATTCTGATTGGACCAGAAATATAACAGAAACATCATTTTTCTGAGAGCTTTGGGAGTACAGAAGAACTTAGAGAAACTTATAAAACTGCAGTTATGATAAACTAAAGGAGGGATATATAGTAAAATATTTTAACCACTTTTTTTTTTTTTTTTTTTTTTTTTTTGTGGAGAAACAGTAGCTTAATCTGCAAATGGGCAAAGACATTGCTTTCTTTTGGCATCTCTGTTTTGGTCACAGCACTGAAAGGGTATTTGATTCTGTTTCATTGTGGGTTGAGATTTAACCCTAAAATTAAAAATCCTTTCTGAGGAGTTCTTAAGAATCTTTTTATCTTTTGAGTATTATACTGATGCTGATGATTTAATACTTACAAGACTGCAATAGTTGTGGCATTACTATCCCCATGGAATTATTGAAGGACAGAAGGTGCAGAAGCAGTAGCAGTGACATCTTGGGCTTTCAGCCCTTCCCTAATACAGCACCATTATCCAAGCACTTCTGACAGTGATGGAAAGCTTTGTTGCAGCTATTCAGCTCTGCTGCTACTATGCAATTTTCAGGAGAGAGAGGGAAGTATGAGCAAAAAGAAAGATTATGCATTCTTACTCACTCTTGTTTCTCACAATGGAAAATCAGGTGGTGATTAGTGTTGCACATTATTCTGCTTTTTGTTAGTTTATAAGAATACTATTAGTGAGCAGGTCATAAAGAGTAATTGTGCTGTGGAACTGCAAGTGTTGTACTGTGTGTTGCTCTATAGAGACAGTTGTTCTAAATCACTTTAGTCACCAGTCCACTTCCCCCACTTCTGTTCCTCTTTGGTTGGCCCACACGTCAAACTTATTTTCATCATGCACCGAGATTTCTGTCTATAGCGTCTAGGGTTTCTGCAGTGTCTAGAGATGGAGACTAGCATCCCAGATAGTGCTCCTCAGTTCTAACTCACTTCCACAGCCTTCTACTGTGGCCAGCTCTTGTATATTCAGAGGCAAGAAAGACAAGAATATTTTTATTTGAAAATGATGAGGCAGTTTTGGTAGGTGAACCAATTGATGTCCAGAACCTGATTACTACCTAGTAATTACTATCTATTTGAACACTGGAGAAATACCAGTATGTTGACATAGTAGGCAGGTAGTCTGTCCTTGCTTTGGTAAAAACATCTTCTTGATGCCTTTGAGCAAAGGATAGTACTACTTCTGTTTTGATATTAAGTGCCTCTGTTCTGTACTCAGATTATCCCTGTTTCGATTCTTGCTGATAAGAACAGTATCCATATATGAGCAGCCATATATATTTACATGACAGCTTAAAGACAGAATCTGCTCTGAAGATTTTACTATCTAAATGAGTTCAAGGATGAAAGGCATAGAGGGAGTATATGGGCATTCACATTTAGTCTAATGATTAATTAAGCAGCATTTAGTTTGTTGAGACTAGTTTCTTTTTAGTCAGTGGAAAGGACTAAGGTCTTCTAGGGAAGAGGGAGCTGCAAGCTAAGTCAGCCTCCTCCAGTGGGCAATGCAGAGCCACCTGCTCCTCCTGGCTGATTGTCAGGAGCATTGCTGTGACATTTCTCTTTGAGGCTTTGGATAGGCCTCTCAAATCAACATCACTGCAACAGTACCCAGATGATAATCTCTGCATAACTCTCCAGTAGCAAGACTTTGGGCAAGTCATTTATTTACCTACTTTTCATCTTTCCAGTGGTGTGCAGCTAATAATAGTCACCTGCTTGCCAGAAGACTTTAGGAACTGAAGTCATGAATGTCTGTAATGCCTTTAATATCGTCAGTACAAAGGTATTGTGCAAACATATTTAGTTCATATGAAAGAATAATGAATTCCTGTTTATTATCCACAATATTACAGTAATAAAGGATATAAAATGAATGTTTTTCAAAATATTAAAGGCCAGATTTTCCTGTTGGTGCAATTTGCTGGAATCACGGCAGGGAAAATTTCCCCTTTCATGTTTGGCAATTATTTTTTGAAAGAAATCAACATCCATGGGATATGTGTAATTTTTGATGTACTTATTTAGATACAGACACCATCAATTCAATAAAAAATGCCACATTTGCAAATAGGAAGAAAAAAGCCAGATTAAACTGGAATAAAGAAATTGAACTTAAATAAGCAGAAAGATGTTGGCATATTTACAAAAATAAACGTGCAGTGTTGTATCCATAGATGATCAAATCTTACCATGGTATTTGAAAGTTATTAGCAGTTGTCTCTCTCCTGTGCTTTGAATTACCTGCATTTGTTAAGAAAAGCACATTGAAAGAGATAACTGTGTTTCTTATACCAGTGCCTACATCTTCAGAAACAGCGCAAAATGATGGACCTGGTCCTTAAACAGCAATAAAACAAATGCTCAGTCTCCTGCATCAACAATAACTGGACTGCTGTAAATGTGGTTAGTGTGTATGGGTTTACAGGCTTGGGATTTATGCACTATACTTCAGACTCAGTCATAATTTCCATAAAAGAGACAGAATAATTAGGACAGAATAATGAGGCTGTCATTAAGAAATTATATTGTTCTCGCACATTGTTACATACCTCTCTGTTCTCGATGGATGCAATATCTGCATGCCGGATAACAGGTTACCTGGTTTATGATATTCTCTCTAAATCATCTTTTCCTTCTTTCATTACTACACGTCGGAACTAGAGAGCTATCTTACAGACATGGCAATCTCTTAGTTGCTGTAGGAAGAAATACTAAAGCTAAAATTTGCTTGTGTCCTAAAAATAATTAATTCTTTAAGTAAAAGGTAAGTGATGATGCTTGTTATAGACGCAAATAAGAGGAATCCA
>VZRE01001524.1:12009-72516 GCA_013396775.1 Cephalopterus ornatus
GGGGGGATTGTCTTTTATTTTTGTTTTTGCTTTTCTTCTTACAGTTTTAGGGTTGTGATTGAGCTTGTTCAGTGACTGCCAGGCCACCAGCAAAACCTTAGCTTTTAAAACAGTTTGGGCCCCTTTGTCCAGTGGTGTAAAGGCTGGTTTTGGCTGTTCTATTTTCTGTTTCAGTTGGTTTAGTCGGCAAGGTGCTGTTCAGTCAGAGACTTGATGATCTTGGAGGCCTTTTCCAACTTTCATGATTTTGTAGCTCTATGACACAAGCCAGATAAAAACGTTGTGTTCATTTGTTGTATGGGACGAGCCATGAGACATCGCTGTCTCTTGAAATCTTTCATTGAAAGAGTGAGAAACCATTTTGCTTTTCTGTTTGGCAAGTTCTGCACTTGCTGAAGAACAGAAAAATCTTTCCATTCTTAATTTCTTTGGGACGGAAACAGGATCTGGGTGTATGTGGGTGTATGTGTTGCTCAGATGGGGAAGGGCCTTGATTTGAAGCCGTATGAGGACACTGAGGGCACTTGGTGCGTTCAGCTGGAGAAGAGGAGACTGAGGGGAGACCTCATTGCAGTTCCAGCTTCCTGGGCAGGGGCAGAGGAGGGGCAGGACTGAGCTCTGCTCTGGGGGGACCAGGGATGGGACCTAGGGAATGGCTGGAGCTGTGTCAGGGCAGGGTCAGGTTGGATCTCAGGACAAGGTTCTTCCCCCAGAGGGTGATTGGGCACTGACCAGGCTCCCCAGGGCAGTGGGCACAGCCCCAAGGCTGCCAGAGCTCCAGGAGGGTTTGGATGATCCTCTGGGGCACAGGGTGGGACTCTTGGGGATGAGCCTGTGCAGGGCTGAGGGTTGGACTGGATGATCCTTGAGGGTCCCTTCCAACTCGGCATATTCTATGATTCTGTGAAAAAGGGACTTCAACACATGGACTGACCGGTGAAAATTCAGTATCCATTCTCTGGTGGTGGCTTTGGGGCTGCAACTCAGCGTATCCTCCTCCCTCTGGGCTGTTGTTTTCCTTTTAATGAGGAACCACCACACTGTTGTCAAGCATTTTCAAACAACTGGTGTGCTGGACACTACCATTTCTCCACTAGTTTTTCTTTCTTTCATTCATTAGAACAGCTACAGTAGATGACATTAATGCTAATATTTTGAAGAAACAGTAGCTCCAAACAAGCAAAAAGAACTATTGAAACAATATTGATATTACTACTGTTGAAAACTTCACTGTTCCAAAACCAGCAGCCACAAAACAGCTACAAATAATTCCATATATTAAAAGCTGAATAGGAATTTAGTTTCCTGGGCAGTTTAAATAGGACTAAGAGGAAAGAAATAAACCTGCAAGTCTTATACAAAGCAGAAAAAGTAGAAAAATAAGTCTCTTAATAAAGTATGAAGCTAAACTTTTTTATTATGGAGACAAAGCACCACCTGTGACCTTTAAGAGATTTATTTTGTTCCCTCACCTGTTCCTCTGTGCAAAGGATTAAAACATTATTCATTCCATAGCTATAAAAAAATCTGTCATCTACACTACTTTTGATTTTCTTCTCCACACATCCATTATGTTTCAAATAAACATTTTTTTTCAACTCCCAGAGTTCTTAAACAACTTCTTCAAACACTCTGGAGAAGTGTTGACAAAACTGTGAATAATGTTCAGCTGAATTGGATGTGTCACAAAGAAACACCTCCCCTCCCAGCAGGCATTTCCCCTGAGACAACATGTTAAAGCCAGGAAATCTTCAATTCTGCAGCTCCCAAGGACACTGCCCTTGCCGAGGTCCAGCAGGTCTGGTCCCACCACAGCCCCCTTCCAAAATAGAATGTTCCCAGTTAGCAGTGAGCTGGATATTCCAGGGAGTGTTTTAAACGGAGCCCGCTGGGATTCATTCCCAAACATCATCACATTTTATAGGTGTTTTTAATCAATTGGACTCATCTAATGTTTATATCACCTTAAGTGCGCAGTGGTAATGATTTCACAGGTTATATGAGGTATGTAATGCATAGTGTCAATGTATCCTTCCTGCCATAGCTTTCAAGGGTTTAATTGTCATTGCAGGATTGTTCCCCCGTCATCTGATCTTTTCATATTGGACTTGCTCACACAAAAAATCATGGAATATCCTGAGTTGGAAGGGACCCTCAAGGATCACCGAGTCCAACCCCTGGCCCTGCACAGACACCCCAACAATCCTACCCTGTCCCTCAGAGCACTGTCCTATCCCTCCTGGAGCTCTGGCAGCCTTGGGGCTGTGCCCACTGCCCTGGGGAGCCTGGTCAGTGCCCAACCACCCTCTGGGGGAAGAACCTTGTCCTGAGATCCAACCTGACCCTGCCCTGACACAGCTCCAGGCCATTCCCTGGGTCCTGTCACTGGTCACCTTCAAATTGTCATCTCAATTGATTATTCAGTAGTTTCCTTCCTCTCCAACTGAGCCGTGTTTTCCATCACAGAATCATTCAGGGCCTGAACTACGGTTACAACGAACCACAGGAAAATTCAGGTGGGAATTTAGAGAGACCATTCCTCGGGGCTTTCTGGTTTGCCAGCAGAAGTTGTTCATCCTTGTTGGACCATGGAAGGAGTAAGAGGAGCTGCTCAGCCTGGTTTTGTTTCCAGCCTTACAGTGTGGCTGGACTGCAGCACTCCTGCTCCTTTGACATGACATTATTGCATGTCTTTGTCAGAGCACGGTCAAACTGCTTCAAACATCCTCTATGCTGCTAAAAAAGCTTTGCAATTACCTCCAGCTCATGCAGGATACAGTAGGGCATTTCCTATGAAGTTTGGGTGGAGGGGTTTTGATCCTTCCCGCTGTTCCGCTGTGCACAAACTGCTTGTTGGCGTTTTGATGGAGTTCAAGGTCTTGGTCTTAATGTTTTAAGCACTTAATAGAGTGGGTCATACTCTCTTGAGGGAGTTCTGATCTTTAGGGATCTTTCATCTCGCCTTGGGAGATCTGAGGGAAAAGGTTAATCGTTGCCAGCGGTAGAAAGGAGGGTTCAGTTCGGCTCCGAGCTTTGTGGTTGTGCCGTCAGATCTGCGAAATCCTTCCTTTCGGAGGAGCAGGCACTATGGACCCGGGCTCTTGAAAGAGGCACAAAGACCTTATTTATCTTTGCAGATATTGGGGAGGCACCTCTGATTCCTCTTGACTCTTTCTTTCCTCGAGGCTAAAGGTTGAAGTAGAAAGAGCTCAGCACAGTCAGAGCTCCGCGTCTGTACTTCTCACCGTGGGGCTACGTGGCAGCTCCTCTCCACGCAGTGAGACCTTGGCTGCTTTCAAAACCAGAAGATCCATGTCGTAGACAAAAAATGGCTCCTACATCCTTCAGGTGGTCCTACGTCCCCGCTGTTTCTGGTGATTTCATATGTTCACATTTTTTACTAGTATTTCACAGAATCCTAGGATGGTTTTGGTTGGAAGGGACCTAAAAGCTCACCCAGTTCCAACCCCTTGCCATGGGCAGGGACACCTTCCCAGAATAACCGAGCTGCTCCACTGCTCTTTGCTCCTGGCACATGTTTTGATTTAAGGCACAGCTCGCTTTAGGCTTAGCAACCAAGACAGTAACCAAATTTAGTTTTCTTTTAGAGGAGCTGTGTTTAGAATAATCTTGCCTTACCTGTAAGACCTTTGTGATACATTAGAGCAGTATCATTCTGAAAGAATTCGAACTTGAAACTACGATTGTGCAATTCATAGGGCTGTGATTTTGCTAGGATCCTGAAGGATAGGAAGACAACAGTCTTCTACTTCAAAACTTAATTTCTAGAGGACTTTGGAAATTTATTCCGTGAGATTTCCATTGACACAATTTTTCAACCTGTCACATTTAGGGTGGAGCTGCAGTTTTTACATCTTCTGTTCTGATTTTGTTTTCTGTTAAAATTCTGGAGGGAAGGCTTCTGTGTGAGCTCCCTCGAAGGGCCCAGAACAGGCACGAGCCAAAAACTGAAGGCTGAGCTGGCATTTGTGCAGGTTTGGGTGTTCTCAGCCAAACACTAAAATTTAGATGATGACTTCAGCATGGCTGATTGAAGTTCTCACTGTCCAGTTTCAAGCACCAGGGACAAGATTTCCCCACTGTAGGATGCTGGAATCGTGGTGGCCTCTCACAGCACATCGACTTCAAGGCTTGGATTGAGCTGCAGTTCAGGAATGCAGAATCTCCCATTTAAGAGAAGCAGGAATCCCCTAAATCATGTTTTATGAAACCACTGTGAGACTCCACACTCAGGAGCTGTTTCCTGTATAGATGCAATCCTGTGGAAGCAATAGTTAAGATAACAATTACGTTTTTTTTTTTCATTATAAGCAAAATAAATAGAGAATAAAAGCTTTGAGTGTAATGTTACAGTTCTTTATCTAATAACTCCCTTAACTGGCAAATAATGTCAATTGATATGGCAGTGAGAGAGGAGATTTGAGATCATGCAATGGTTGTAATCTGAGCTCTGGGTATTCCCTGAACATGGACCGGGTTTGTGCTGTACAGATAAAATTTTGTTGCAACACTTCTCCAAGTCACCACTAACAATTTGCTTACAGTCATCGCACATCGTTTAAACCTTCTAGAGTTTAAAAAAAAAGAATGAATCTTACTTTTTTCCTCCCTCTTTCCTTCTAATATAAACTTTTTCCTGACAAATTATAATTTAATTATAACTCAAACCTCTCTAGTAAAATTCATTTCAGCCATAGACAGCATGAGAGGATCACAGAGGAGAACACTGGTTAATAAGCCAGCACAGAGGAACCATTTTTATTTCTGCAAATGAGTATTTATCGCAATGAGAACAGTGTGTTTATGTTCTCAGTGATTTTATAATCAAATTTATATCTGTGGGTGTGAGGACAGAACTAAAAGTTTACAAGAAGGAGAAGGTTGCTGTAATAATAAGATTCTCTGAGTTTGGAACAAATGGAAAATGTGTGAGATTAATTTACAGCTTCTCCCCGCTGAGCATAGCTTAAAGAATGGGAAAGACAATTAACGTTGAGCACAGAGTCCAGCATTAATGCTATTTACCCTTGGAGTTCAACACCAAGATGATGAGAGCAATCATCTTAGAAATTCTGTTATTGTATCTTGTTTAAATAATATTGCAAACCCACAGTCAATTGTTCTTAAAATACTTATGATTTGGGACATTTTCTTTGCTGAAGTGCTATTCAGATAACTCTTAACCAACCTGTCTATTATTAGCCTCATTATTCATTCTGTTACATGACCAACGCGTTTTAAGCCTGTTTTCCCAGCTTATGAGAAAATAAAAATTTGGAAGCTGAAAAAAAAAAATGGACCATATAGACTTATTTTCTTTATCCAAGGTAATATTAGGATTTATTTGATCACTTACTGGCTTGGGGAGGGGATTACTGATGGAAAAGCACATGAAACTAAATTAATACAATCTAGAATTAGTCAGCTTCACCAGAGGAATTGGGATGAAAACTTCTCAGGGTGAATAAACAACAATAATATGAATTTTCAATTTGAACAACTGACTTTTGGTTGTGGTTGCAGTCTCAGGGATTGCAAATTATTGTCTGCTGGACAATAATAGATGTGCTGCAAGAATCCATGGCGGCACATACTATGATATATGATAAATGATATATGATCCTGATGGTCCTTTCCAGCGTTCAAATCTGTGACAGTATTTTGCAACGAAGTAATTTTCTACAGCTTTCTCAATACCCATTGCGAGTTTGACAGTTTATAGTTGGAACAGAATTTTGTTGGGGGTTTCTTGGCCTATTTTAATTTCTGTGACAATTTTCCTCGCAAGCTGAAGTCTCCAGCCCCATGTGAAATTATGACATGTGAAATTATTAGTGAAGGAAGCAGTGAAAATGAACCATGAGGAAGGAGATGATATTTACTGTGGGTTTTTGTAAGACTCCAAAAGCCCTCTCGATTAAATGAATTCAATGTTTTGATGCAGTCACAGATGTTGCATCCAGATTAGAGCCAACCCTCGAGAGCAGAATGACAGACTAAAAATTGTCGCGGAACAGCAGATCAAATGCAGAGGCTGAAGGTGTATTTCAATTTAATCACCACAAAGTAATTCTTGTGTTCTTTCTGCCCTGTGCTGTTGCTCTTGGCAGCTACCAGAGGTTGTAAACACCCCTCTGGTTGGGCCTAAAGCTGGTTCTTGACTGTAAGGACCAGAAATTGGTGATTCGAGGCTTCGGTACCTTCCTGTACAGGCAATTTCAAGGGCTCTCATGTCACCTTGGGCTTGGGCTCTTGGTGTCCCCTATTTCTTAAAAACAGGCCTCAGGTTGTCCCTCTGTAATCATAAAGCTGGTTTTTAATTAGCACAATGTATGGCAGATACATCTTGAAGAGTTCACTCCACAAAAGCAATGATCAGCAAGAATATACAAGAATATCTCAACCATAATATCAACCAACTATCAGACTTTGGGAGCTACTTATTATTACTATTTATTATTTCTATCAGTGTCAGAACAGTTTTTTTTATTATAAAAACCGTTTCCCATGCAAGTAATCACATCATACAACACCATGGATAATTTCAGTTATCTTATTGAGAAACCATTTCAAAGGTTTAAAAGCTACAAACTTTTAATTTCTGGTATTAATTCAGCTCAAGTAGTATGAATTTTTTTGTTCTGCTCATTTGTTTGTTTAACACAAGTTTGTTAAAACTTTGCTTCCTGCATTATTGTGAATATTCCATCTAATTAAAAAATATAATGCTCTAAAGGAGCAACTGATAAGTCTTTTCAAGTGACAAAAGATTTTTACTTTTTTATTTTACTTTTGTGACTGAAGCAATGAAACAGTAACACAGCAAGTAACAAGAATACAGAAAAATATTCATTAAAAGTTTTGAGATATTTCTTATGCATAATATAAATATAATATTTACGTTCATTCATTGGAAGTTTTATTTTCCTGGGTGGTTTTGTGCAGGAAGAAGGTTAAAAGTTGAATCCAACACAGTAATTACTTCAACAACAACAACAACAACAAAAGGCAAAGTTAAACATACAACTAAAACTGACAGATATTTATAGGAAAATTATATGAAATTACATACTTCTGATAACCTTCAGCATTACCATGATTAATGATTCAGAAAAAGATACGGAAAATTGGAAGCTTCTGTAAGAAGTAGAGACTTCTTAAAACATCCGAAATACATAACATTAGGATGATATTTCTCTTGGAATACTGAAATAGTGTTTTCCAGGTAGAAGACAGCAAATAACCATGATCCACTGGGGACTCACATGTAAAATCACGTAATGTGTCCTTTTAATACTTCATTTTGCAGGCAATCCTGTTCTTTTGAAAGCTGTATAGTAAACATCCACTTAGATTTAAATGTCACCTGTGTGGGAGAATTCAGCACTGGTGGAAAGCAGCATTAGAAGGAAAACATGAGGCAAACCTTACCATAAAAATTAGCTACGATGATACAGGAAAGAAAATAATTAGTACTGAAAACTGGTTTAATAGTTGGGGGGCCCTGGCCTTTAAAATTTAAACAAAAAATTTAAAAGGTTCATTTTATTGAAAATTTATTGAAAATTTAAAATTAAAAATTAAAACCTAAAAAATTAAAATTAAAAAATTAAAATTTTAAAAATTGTTTCTGAATACAATTTTAAGTTTCATTTTATAGACAACTGAATTTCAAAACAGGTGGGTCGGTGTCCCCATTGCAGTAACTCTCCTTGAAGAAATCAAGATACAGCACAAGTCGGTCATAGTGAATTCTTTATAATAATATACATTTGAATATATAATATTAACATGGGATTTATGCTTTGATTTCATGGTTTATTCAACATGAACAGTGTGGGGGGTTATTTTCAGTGGGAAAGGTTCCTCTCATCCCTGTTCACACACACAGTCCCCATCCAGCTGGAGGAGGGAACTGGTCTATTGGAAAGATAATGGACCAGAATTAGTTAAAAAAACCCCATTTGGGCAACAGCTCCTATTTGCATTAATTTTCAGTTGCTGGGACATCATAGGCACAGCTGCGGTTGTGTCTGGGCAGTGATTTATGTGATTGTCTCTGTGTTTTGCAATAAAGAATTTGCTTCTACCTGGAAACCACCAATGTGCAAAATTCCACAGTCAATCTATTTTCACTCTGTTTGGTTTTTGTTTTTTTTTTTTCATACTAAACTTTCTTGCTGGTACAGAAATTGCCTGAACTAGCAGCACTTATATGAGAAGGTCAATAATTCGATATTAACCGAAACAGATTTTCTACAGTTAAGCTCTGGAGGTTTTTATTTTGGGTACCAGAGACTCCTTTGCATTCGAAGCAGACTTTGTTTTGCAGAGAGAGCAATACTTTCTGATTAGTTTTTACTTTTAGCACTTCATTTAGTGGTCACAAGCACATTTGTTTGCAAAGTTAAAACAAAAACCGGCGACATTTAGCGGGTAATTGTTCTGAAAGCCAACACAGAGCAATATAAATTAGAGCTGAGCATGAGGAGTTACTAAAGCTGAGCAGACACAGAGAGATGAAGGAAGGGGATGGTTCTGAGACTGACAGAGCATCATGTACCTGGTTATCACCTGGGCAGCGAGCCTGGGAAGGACCCCTGTGCTCAGGTGTCCAGCTGCTGTCCACAGAAACTTCTGGAGGGGTCATATGCAGACTAAGAAATTACTCCTTTGCAGTTTACCTCAGTAGGAAGATTCCTCCCACAACTCCTTTTGGGTTGTCAGGCATTGGAACACTCTGTCCAGGGAAGTTGTGGAGTCCCTACCCTGGGAGTGTTTGAAAAACATGCAGATGTGGTTCAGTGGTGAACGTGGTGGTAGTGCTGGACTTGATGATCTTAAAGGTGTTTTCCAGCCTTAATGATTCTAAAAGTCCTCCCTGATTTGCAGTGGAGGGGCAGAGGAGGAGCGGGACTGAGCTCTGCTCTGGGGGGACCAGGGACAGGACCCCAGGGAAAGGCTGGAGCTGTGTCAGGGCAGGGTCAGGTTGGATCTCAGGACAAGGCTCTCCCCCCAGAGGGTGGTTGGGCACTGACCAGGCTCCTCAGGGCAGTGGGCACAGCCCCAAGGCTGCCAGAGCTCCAGGAGGGTTTCGATGATCCTCTGGGGCAGAGTGGGACTCCTGGGGATGGGCCTGTGCAGGGCTGAGGGTTGGACTGGATGGTCCTTGAGGGTCCCTTCCAGCTCAGGATATTCTGGAATTCTTTGATACAAAAAAAGAAGGGGGACAAAAGAGGTCATGACTTCAGACCTATCTCTAGAATTAAATAACTGAAACTTCTGGTTTCCATAATAAATGAGGCTTCTCTCCCCAGAATTGTGAACTGACTGTACTGAGCCTTTTTCCAACCAGCAACTCCCAGAATATTCAGCACTTGGGCTGCTTTTGAATGATTTCTTGAGTAATAAGAAACTTGCAGTGAACTTTGGATTTCCATCCTTTAAAGCCATTGACTTGCAGTTAACGTATGAAAAGTGCAATTGATTTCCATTTAGCTGGAATGGGATTTGTGCCTGGGCTGTGAGGAGTGGGGTGAGGGATGTGGAGAGCAGTGAATCACCTCTCCCAGCTCACTCCATCTCAGAGGGACTGGAGCTCCCTGGAAATCAAATCCCCACGTTTCTCTCCAGTCGATTCACTTGCAGGGTTTGTCTGGTGGAGTCACTAAGGGATGATTTTAAGCAGAAACAAGAGGTGGATGATCGACCTTAAAGCTTCTCTAATGAATTAAATTACGGCAGTGATACCTTCTTATTGTTCCAGACAGTAGTGCCTGGTATCTACCAGCCCATGGGCAATAAGCCTGAGGAAATAGCAGGATCTGGCTTGATGTCAGTTATTACTTTCCCATGCCCCCTATCAGCAAAGGATTTTAGAGCATAGATTGGGACTACTGGTCTGAAATACATTTGAAGAGGTCAAGAGGTGTTATTGGAAGTCCCCTGGGAGAGATTTCCTCCTCCTCTGAAAGACAATGCACATAAACCAATGCCTTATTTCAAAGTGCTTTAAAAAGGTCTGAAAGAAATTTTTAGTAACATCTGTCACTTCATTGTCATAGTTTCTATTGCTGGGATTTATTTGCAGGGCAGCAACACTTTGCATGGGATGGGGAGTTAAGTTTTGAATTAGTTAATTTTCCTGCTGTGTTGGTGTCTGAGGTTGTGTGGAATTCTTTAGGCCTTCTGGGCAGCTGTCTGGTTGTTTCCAGGAACAAATCTGGTGTTATGTTCAACAGCTTCCTCCCAAGGGACAGCAGAGGAGCAGCTCTGATCTCTGCTGCATGTGAGCAGGGACAGGACCCAGGGAAGGGCTGGAGCTGTGTCAGGGCAGGGTCAGGTTGGATCTCAGGACAAGGTTCTTCCCCCAGAGGGAGGTTGGGCACTGACCAGGCTCCCCAGGGCAGTGGGCACAGCCCCAAGGCTGCCAGAGCTCCAGAAGGGTTTGGACAACGCTCTGAGGGACAGGGTGGGATTGTTGGGGTGTCTGTGCAGGGCCAGGGGTTGCACTGGATGGTTCTTGGGGCTCCCTTCCAAACGCCATCATATTTTATGATTCTATGATTCCTCCATTCGAGTACCTTGGACACTGTTATTGTGGTTTCCTTATCACTTGAGAGGAAATCCTTGGTTACCAATCAGTTTTGTTCTTTAAAGTCTTTTGACGTTTGTCTCTTTTGTGTTTCAAGCCGAACAGGGAGAGCTCCTCCTTGTCTGTCCTCACTGGGCACGAGGGAGAGTCCCAGCTCAGGATGTTTTACACCAAGTACAGCGAAAGGCACTGTCTTATCTGGGGTAAGGAGTGCTGTGTTCAGTCTGTGGGTGCCACATGCACACATTTTATATTTCAAACCAAATCACTTCATGGTAACCAACCCTTTGATTTGCTGCCTCTCAGTTCAAGACTGGGAGTGTTATAAATACTTGTCGCGCAGAATAAATATTCCAGAAGATAAAATACTGTTCGCCACTTGGCAACACTTCCTTTTATTTGACCTTATAATGAGGTTTTATAAAACCCTAATGGGGTCTGATCCGTGTTTTGTTGATGCCAGCGGAGCTCTGCGGGGTGACTTTGGTGCTCCATATGGAGCTCGTTCCCTGATAAAGGTCTGTGGTGGGGAAGTGTAATGGCATTTCAATCACTGTCACAAGAGAGAGTGCTCAGCCCAGTCATCTCCTCACAGTAATTACACTGAGGATTGGGTTAATTTTTGAGCCCTCTCTCATTTACTCCAAGACACACAGTTTTAATGTACACAGTGACGCACCGAGAGGGGCCATTTCTGAGGGTGATGGACTCTGCTGCCATTAAGTTTTAATGCATCATTAATTTTCCAGGCAGATGTGAAACAAGGACTGTGATATTCTCTTCTTCCTTCCCAAGGTTGACTTAAAAGTCGGTGACCTCTCTTGATTGAGTGGTCATTAAAATAGTCTATACTATAGTCATTTTAATCTTCAGAGCATATAAATATTAGAAGTTAAAAAAAATCACGCAAATTTTGTCTAAAACTCCAGCTTATTAATTTCTACAATAAAATAATGCATAGAATTCTCTCCAAATGCACCTGAGAGAACCTTTTAGATTCCTTTGTCTCCTTTGTCCAAGGTGAAATTCTATCAGAAATGATTGCACAATGCTAAAAGCATTTCGAGCACTTGATCTGCAAAGATTGAAGCATATTTAATTTTTAGGTATTTAAAATATGCTCCTCAGCTGAAATTTGTGTGAAGGCAAGAAGAAAACAGTGGCAGAATATACATATATATATATATACACACATATATACAGGTGGGAATAATAATGCATCTCTGTCCATGGAGGGGCAGGCGGTTGGAATGAGATGGTCTTTGAGGATCTAACCCAAACCACTCCATGATTCTACGTTATGAATTTTGTGGGGTTTTTTGGGTGGTTTTGTTAAGGGGTTTTGTGGTTTTTTTGGCAGTGCTGGGATATATTGGTGCCTTTGCTGTTGATTCTCCTAGCACATGTCGTGAAAGTGAAAATAAATACGTGCAAGTTCTCTTTGCAGCTATGAGAGAAGAACCCCTGGACATTTCCTTGAGGATGTTTTACTGAGAGGGTGGGGAGGCCCTGGCACAGGTTGCCCAGAGAAGCTGTGGCTGCCCCATCCCTGGAAGTGTCCAAGGCCAGGTTGGACAGGGCTTGGAGCAACCTGGGCTAGTGGAAGGTGTCCCTGCCTATGGCAAGGGGTGGGACTGGGTGGGCTTTAAGAACCCTTCCAACCCAAGCCAGTCTGGGATTCCATGATTCTTATGACTCTGTGTCGTTGTGGCTCCTTCATCATCGTCTACTGAGTGAAAATTGGAGTAATTTTCAGTGCTGAGGATGATTATTCTGATAACCCTGAACTGGGTTACAAAACTTGTCCAAACAACTTTAAGACCCAAAGAGAAAGACAAACGCAGGGCGATACGGTGTTCCCAGGGCTGGGAATGGCTCACCTGTTATGTTTTGGAAATACTGGTACATTTTGGGATGGGCTGTCACAGCAGTGACACTGAGAAGTGAAGCTTTTAAAGCTTCCTTCTCCTCCAAGCTGGAGCTGATTTACTCAATATAAACGTTCTGAAATGCCTTAAAGGAGCTGGACAGTGAGATAAGTGGGCAATTTTGAAGTGGGACTGGTAGTTAAGCATATAATATTTACCAAAATGTCTGCATAAAGAGCAAAAGGTAGTTCAGCTTTCACAGCTGGAGTGAAAACACAAGTTCTTTCAGTGAGAAGAAATAGATGTGGAGTCCTTTCGTAATCTCCCCAGGTATTTCAGGACAACAGTTTGTTGTTTTGCAAAGACTGATGTAACAGAAAAACAGGAAGCAAAACAGCACCTCTTCCAACAGTGTTTCCAGGAACTTAACCAGAGATCCTGCTTTGTTCTCCTAATCACATTTCCCAATTTAGTGTCTGTTCTTGGCCTGTTCCTGAGAAGGACCAGAATAATTTTCTTCCCACACGTGTTATTGATTGCTGGTCTCTACAAGTGGAAGGTATCTGGACTATTTGTTTGGGAGTTGCTGTTAGAAATGCATTTTTATTTTGATTTTTTTTCCATTCCACTGTAAAATTTAAGTCACTGTTGTTCTGAAACACAGGGGTGTTACATCTCCCTTACAAGCATCAGCTCCTTGCCCTTGGACTTGTGTTAGGGACTGTTTCCCAGGCAATTTCTAAATGTACTTATTGGTGATTCTTTTTAAGATTACTGGAGGCAGGAGAAGCAGAGAGGGGCTTTTATGGACTGACCAAGACACTCCATTGCCCATCTCCACTGCTGGGGGAGGAACTGGGAAAGAAGGAGTGAAGTGCGCACGGTGGAAGATATTTTAGTTTGTTTTTGTTTCTCATTTCCTAAATACATTTTAGTTGGTACTAAATTCAATTAATTTCCCCAAGCCGAGGCTGTTTGGCCTGTGAGTGTAATTGGGAACTAATCTCCTTGCCTTCAATTTTAATCTTAATCCAGGAGCTTTTTCATCTTCTTTTCTCCCCTGCTCATTTGAGGGAGAGCAAGACAGCAGCTGAGTGAGCAGCTGGCAGCCAGATGAGGTCAACATATATCTATATATGAATATATTTATATAATATACCAATATTTTTAGGGGGCAAAGTTCTGCTTTGAAATCAGGTGTCACAGACCGTGAGGTTTTATGGCATTGTCAGTACAGATGAAGGTGGGAGGAATTAGAGTGGGAGAGTGATGTAAACAGGATTTATTACCGTGCCATTCTTTGCAACACTTTCACCTTTTAGGGACATAAAATGGCCCCGAATTACATTAGTTTTGAGAGTCCCTGAAGGTTACCAGTCCAGGCAGGGAGATTTCACCACAGCCTCCAACAGCTGTGTCCCAAACTTCGTGAGTGTGATGCCACTGACTGCAGCGCAGTTGCGATCAGAACATTTTCTGCATCTCAGCAAAGCTGCAGCTCCAGATGATTAATTGCTTTGACTATATCTGGTTACAATGCTCATGTTTTGATATTTATTACATTAGATAAATAAAATGTTATCTGAAAGTCTAACACTCATTCTAAATAATAATAATAATAATAATAATAATAATAATAATACCAAACCAAGATGCTATTAAATTTTATGGTAGCTATTAAATTTAGAATTTAAATTTCAGTGATTATTTACTGAGCTGAGACATTGGCACAGGTTGCCCAGAGAAAACCTGGACCAGTGGAAGGTGTCTCTGCCCATGAGAAGACTGAGACAAAATGAGCTTTAAGGTCCCTTCCAACCCAAACCATTCTGTGATTCTCTGAAATAACGTATTTATGGGTTGAACAAGCAGGTTACTGTAGTTTCTGTGTGGATGGGATCTATCTTAGCAACGGCCAAAACGAATTTCTGGTTGCCTGGTCACCTGGGAGAACTTCCATCTGCAGCCTGGATTAATTGGGGTGGTGGGACTTTGAAGGTAATAACTCAATTTTGTTACCGGTGAGAAATCTTGATCAGTGGTTATCCCTAAAAGGAGTTGAATCATGTCAGTTTTGACTGATTATTAAAAGAAATAAGCTCGGTATTAAGTAAAATATTCAAGAAAGAATATTCTTAACACATTAAAAAAGACATAAAGGAAAAATCCATCTGTAGGTCAGATAGTCACCAAAAGTGTGTGGCCTTTGGTGCTTAGTTCTGCGGCTCAGACAATGCATGTTTCTGAATGGTTTACCAGCAAAGGAAATGCAAGTTTGCTCTCCTAAACATTCAAACAAAGAATTTGAAAATTGTAATCCTTGCTTTGCATTAGCTGAAGGTCTGTTCCAGTCAAGGTGTTCCTGGTGAGAAATCTCTATCAGTGCTTGTCCCTTAAAGGAGTTGAATTGTGTCGGTTTTGACTATTAAAAGAAATAAGCTCAGTATTAAATTAAATATTCAAGAAAGAATATTCTTAAAAGACTAAAAAATATATAAAGGAAAAATTAATATATAGGTCAGACAGTCACCAAAAGTGTGCACACAGTGAGTCCTGGTTTTTGGTGTTTAGTTCTGAAAAGCTCAGGTGATGAGTATTTCCTAATGGTTTACCAGTGAAGGAAACTAAACTTTGCTCTCCTAAATATCAAGCAAAGAATATGAAAATTGTACCCATTGTCTGGCATTAGCTGAAGGTCTGTTCCAGTCAATGTGTTCCTGGTGTAATGACAAATCCTACTGCAAATAAGAAAAGTGCTTGAACAAGATGTTTATAGCACACAGCATATTACAGCACATTTTATGATTCATGTAGCCTAAATATGAATATAAATTGATGATTTTCTCCTTTCCTGTGCTCGACTGGAAATGTAAGTTGTTTTTTTTTTGTGCTTTAACAACCTACCAATGATTTTTCAGAGCAAAGAGTCTTTCTGTGTCATTAGACTTCGCTTTCTTGTAAATATGTAAATTCTGCCAACTCATAAATATTATCATTTGTCTTGGTGCTGAGGGATGTAAGTACAGCTTTGGGGGATTTGGAGCTGGGGGATGAGGAAAGGGAGGAAACAGTAATAAGGAAACCCTGGAACAAGGTTTTCAAGTTCAAACACTGTAACTAGATGTTTAGAATTAAAATACATGGATGGTTCACTGTCCCTTCAGCTCATGCCCATTTTTAGGCTCACAATCAAATATGGATTTGGTATTTGCAAATCACTCTTTTCTTTCTTTCTTTCTTTCTTTCTTTCTTTTTTTCTTTCTTTCTTTCTTTCTCTTTCTTTCTCTCTTCTTTCTTTATCTCTCTCTTTCTTTTTTAACTTATCCAAGTAGTTGCAATTAGTGGATAAATGGAAGTAATACTTAACTGTTTAGATCATGAATCCCTGTAAAGAAGAGGAAACCAACCTGTTCTTCTGAGCACATGGTAATTTGGAGAGACAGTTATAAATTTACTGAGGAATTGGGAGAGATGTTTCCATAGCTAGACAGATTCCAGGTCATTTATTTTACTGGGAAATACTTCATTATGAAGACTTTCAAAAGCCTGTTGGGGAAATGGCTGCTACAAATTACTTGTGTCCAGCTGATGATGACTTGCAAGAGGAAATTGGACCTGGTAATAGTCTCTAAAAGCTTTGTTTGCTGGGATTATAATTCTCTGTGATGGCCTTGGAAAACAAAACAAAGCAGCACTACCTGGCTCAGGAGATGTGGGCTTGGCCCAGCGTCAGGTGGCACATAAATTACTGCTACAGGGAGTCATTTGTGTGTTTCTGCAGCCAACAGAAAACGTGCCTTATGGTTCCAACCTCTGAAGTAATTCATGGAGGGAAAGGCCTGGGAAAGGCTTCCAACAACAGCAGGAATTGCCAGAGGGGCTGTTGAATTCCCTGACTTGGAGACACTCCAACTTTCAGTGGGCGAAGCAGCCTGATACAGGCTGGCCCCGCGCAGAGCAGGACTGGGAACGGGTGACTCCAGAGGCTCTTTCCAACCTTTATCATCCTGTGATGCTGTGATTTGAAAGGGCAGAGGAAATGAGTCCACTCTGTTCCATACTCCATGTCTGAGCCGGCAGAATCCCCGGTGCCGCGAGGGCCGGGGAGAATATCGCAGCAGTGATTATTTCTGACTAAATCTGAAGCTCTGAGCCAGGCCAGAGGTCAGGGGCACCTCGACCCTCGAACACTTCAGACAGACTTGTATGGTTGTGCTATTAGGAATTAACTTAGTAAATTATGAATTTGGTTAAACCCCTATTTGCTGACCAATGAATTCTTTTTTGTTTGTTTGAGACATCCTAAAATAAACGCTTTTTCACGAGAGTAGGAAGAGTCTTCATGGGGTATTCCTGCCTCTCAGGAGTCTGCTGTTGTTCTCATTTGCATGTGGTTTAATTTATTTATATATTTATTTATCATCCCCCCCCCCCCCNAGGTTTTACATGAGTAAGACCTTATTTCAGGGAAGCACAGTTAGTGGCAATAGTTAAACCAGCACTGCAGCTCTAGTTCTGGGGATAAATAAAATATTCATCCAAAGTAATCCCAAGAAAGCACTTCATTCAAGTGGGGTGACTCGGCCCAGCTCTTTGAAGGGGGTTTGCACCATGAATGGTACAGGGCCTACATTTCTTTAATTAATTTAATATGATTTAATAAATTTAATTTATTAATTTTAATATTTATTTAAACTTATCAATTAATTTTGTAATTTTATTTATTTAAATTATTTTAATGTCCCATTTATTTATATCTATTTTAATCAATCAATCAATTAATTAATTTCCTTAATTATCTTAATTTAATTTATTGCTTTTGGTATGAAATAGAAAATATAATTATATAATAAGGTGATTATAATATATAAAATATATAACTTAATATATAATACACATTATATATTATATATATTACATAATATATATTATATGCTATTTTATATTATAATTTAAAAAATTAAGACTTTCTTCTAGCACCAAATTAATATGTTTTGACTGAGGAGATTTCTTATAGCCATTTTTATACAGGGTAAAGACAAAAAGCAAACATGCTTTGTAGTCATATACAGATATGTACATATATATACATATATTCATATGGTAATACATGGATATGCAGTCATATGTATAGATACATATGATCTCTCTTATGATACACTGAAAATATCCTCCTCTGAGCAGGAGCAAAAGTGCAGGTTCACTCCCAAAATCCTGGAATCATATCCCATAAAAAGGTGTAGTTGGCCTTGTGTGAAAATCCACATGAGCCGCCTTGTGTGGCTTTGAACGGCTTGACAGGCAAACTAATTTAATCTATTTGTCCCCCCAGGAGAGTGAGTGGGAAAAGAGAGTATTTGTTGGGTCGTTTTCAAATTATTAGTGTAGGATTATCTGATTTAATGCTGAAATATCATCTACAAATACAACCTTTACAATGTACACTAAAGGATGTTGGAAAAAATGAAGACCCTTTAAAGAAACCACAGAAAGCATTGAAAAAACTGAGAGATTTAAAGAGTACTATCTATTCAGCTTATCTAAAAGAAGGCTGAAACGTGACTTAATCAAGAAGTAAAAACCCCTTCAATAATAGATCATTTAGCAGAGAAATTTACAGTGAAAGCCAGAGCTCAGGGCAGATGGATTCAGACTGGAACTGTGTTGTGGGTTTGGAATGGTTCAGAGATTCACAAGAGCTGGGGTGATTTATAAAGGAAACAACCTATCAGGAAAAACAGGAGAGAAGTAGGTGTTTTTCACCTCACAGTGTCTTCAGACCAAGTGTTCCAGCAACACGTGGCTCAGTCGAACACAGAATTATTTGGCTCCAAGAAATATTAAGTCCAAGTTAATGGTGTGTGGCATTGGTAGAAAATTATTTCTCCCACCTCAGAGATACACGCACAGAACAATAAGCATTTCATCCACCCCATGTGAGAAGTGGAAAGTCTTTCATATGTTCGGAAATTAAAGCAATTCCTGTTCCAGGAAATCTGCAGGAGAGATTGAAATTGGGAATAAACGTCAGGGGAAAGCAATGCCATTTTTTACCAAAATGCGCAGGAAGAAATAATTTTGCTAGAAAATATCAGGAAATATTTTCCACTTGTGTTTTTCCCCCTCTCTAAAATATAATGTAACTGTCTAAAAGATAGATTCTTTCTGTTGTGCTGATCTGGAAGAAATATTTAGGGTGGGTTTTGGTTTGGGGCTTATTTATTTTTGGTTGTTGATTTTTTTGTTGTTGTTGTTGCTGTTGTGCATTCTACAAACTAAACCAGACCTGAAGTAACTTACTGAGTTCATTGCCTTCATACAATCAGCAACTTTGAGATGTTCATTCTCTTACAGAGAACATCTGGAAGAAAATTTAGAAAGCAACTGCCTTGTCTACCCAAATAATTTTTAATTGAGACCTAAAAAAACCCCTCCAAAACAAAAACACTCTTTTAATTCTTTAAATATGATCACTTGCAACTCTATTTCTTGCTTTCCCTTGGAAATCTCTTTGAAAGACAAGGATCAAGCAGCACTTCTAACACAGCAGTTCCTTTTACAGGACACTGCAATGAACCTTTAAGGATGAATTAAACACCCCACCTGGATTTCTTTCTCAAGCTGCATGTCCAGACTCTCATTAATCCCTCTGAGAAACAGTTATGGGTCTTTTGTACAAACCCTTAGATGAGAAGTCGGACATTCAGATTCTGCTCTTCACTACTGCTCATCTGATTGTTTAATGTAATGGGGTAAGTACAAGATCACAATAATTGTATTTATAATACAAAGGAATGCTTCTACATCCAGAAGTCCCTGAGTGTGACACAGGACTCCTAGGGACCGGTTGTGATGATTGAGAATCAGAGAATTACAGAAAGATTTGGGAAGTGGAAGTGACCATCCAGTGCCACCCCCTGCCATGGGCAGGGACATCTTCCACCAGCCCAGGGTGCTCCAAGCCCCGTCCAACCTGGCCTTGGACACTTCCAGGGATCCAGAGGAAGCCACAGCGTCTCTGGGCAACCTGTGTCAGGGCATCATCACCCTCCCAGCCAGGAATTTCTTCCTCATATCTCACCTAACCCTACTCTCTGTCAGTTTGTGCCCATTCCCCCTTGCCCTGTCACTCCTGCTCCTGATGAACAGCCCCTCTCCACCTTCCCTGGAGCCCCTTCAGATTCTGGAATGTGCTGTGAGGTCTCCACACAACCTTTTCCTCTCCAGCCTGAACATTCCCACCTCTCCCAGCCTGTCTCTGTAGGGGAGGTGCTCCAAAGCCTTTATCAGCTTCATGGCCTCCTCTGGACTTGCTCCAAACAGTTCTATGTCCTCCTTACGTTGGGGACACCAGAACTGGACCCAGTGACCCTGGTGGGGTCTCATGAGAGCAGCGTAGAGGGGCAGAAACCCCTTCCTCGAAAGAAGGGAGGTGGGTTTTCCTTAAGGGGAAAAAGATATTTTTTTCTTGAGGCGGGAGATTTTCTTTTCTTGTGAAAGAACAGGCCAAGAGCATCACAGTAAACGTGCTTTGGCAAAGGAGTGAAATGTGATGTCTGGAAAGCCGGACTAGTAAATAAACCAGCAACTATTTCCTGTTGTTCATCATCTTTTCCTGGTAAAAATGTGAGTAATGTGGAACTGTCCATGTTTTCAGGGTACCTGTGGCAGTGAAACCACAGGTGTTGATTCTACTCATTGCAATAGAACAGAATAAACATAAGGGCATAATAATAAAGAATGTAAAAGAAAAATCTCTTTCTGGCATGGAGAGTAAAAGGAACAATTCAACAACTTAGATAATAATCATTTTATATTCATTAAAATGTCTATCATCCCTGGAAAGGTTTTTGTCATTACTGATAATCTGTACAGATCCCAAAGTTCAGGGGCCCAGGACATTCCTGGTTTTCACATTGAGAGGATTTTAGCTTTGTTAGGTTTGATACCAGTTGTTCAGGAATCTGATGACCACTGTCTCCTCTTAGGTTAGTTTTACTTTCACTTTATAGGGATGAAAAGTAATTCTTCGACATGGATTGAATTGTCTTTGCCATCCAGAATAAAACGTTGTGGGGAAGGTTTTGCAGACACGGGGATCCCTGAAGTCTCTTCCCAATCACAACAGTCTGTGCTGGGTACAGGAATAAAACCTCACATCATTCAGGCAAAACCAGTTTCAGAGGAAACAGAAGAGAGACCAAATAATAGGGACCAAATGAAGAGAAGGATTGTGTTGGCCGATTGTGAAAAGAAAATGAATGTAAAAATCCAAGTAGATCCCAAGAATGAGGAAGAAATTTTGACGTCATCATCCTGGCAAAGAGGAGGAACATCCATGAAATCCTCCTCCTCTCAGCCAAGGCCTCAGGGTGCTGAAAGCTCCACAAACTGAGCAAAAACTCATCAGCCTCAGGACTCAGAGGAGCTCTGAGTGATGACAGGAATGTGGGTCCTGGGAGTTTGAGGCACCTTTAATACATAATATGGCACCTGAAATGGAATCCACCAAACCGAGGCCCAGAGAAGCAGATATAGGACTCTGTGAAGATTCAGTGATGTGACTCTTCTGCTCTTCTCTGTTAATATTGGTGTGATTCATCAAATTCAGCTTTTGTGGTTGAGATTTGTTTCCATGATTTGATGTTGCATTCACCGAATGCAGTTTCTTTGTGCTTGGTTGGGGTATGAGAATCTCAAAGCTGGTTTGTCAACGTGGCCACCAGTGAGCTGCTCCCTGGGAGTTAAATCCCAAAGACTGAACCCCATGACTTTAGAAATAATCCATTTGTGATTCTTCCGTCCCCTGCAATAAGCAAAGGATTTAATTTCCTTCCCACCTCCAAGCTCATTGCCAATGGAAATCTGAATTAAAGGGAGAAGAAGAAAACTGACCTTTTCTCTGCAAGTAATACCAATTATGACACATTCTGACTACTTAATCAAGGTTTTGTAGGAGAATTGGTCTCTGCAAGGATCAGGAGGTATTTTGCTGCAGGCAAAACTATTCAATAGCTATTGAATTACTTAAATTGTGACACTTTATGTTCTTGATGTGGCTGAGCTGGAGTACAGCCCCTGGACCATGGACAGGGAGTAGAGGTGAGGGTCTCAGGAGAGGCTGGACGTGGCAAAAAGCCATCTGACAAAAAATATGCCAAGCAATGCTGACCTTAGGCAAGTGGAAACCCTAAACTTGTATCTTTTTTCCTGCAGAACAAGTTCTAATCCTTCCACTGTTTTGACATTTTTTGTGATGGGAACTGCATTCCTTTTGCTGACATTCTAATCTGGATTTCATTGAAAATTATCGTTTCTGTTTGCTCATTGTTCCTTTTGCTGAATTTAATTAGGGTTTTGCCAGGATTGGCTGAAGGCTGTTTTTTGGGGAGGGAATTTGTAAGGCAAGCTGTAGCAAATTGCAGAAATTATAACCTTGGGCTTTCTGAAATTAAATGAAAGTGAAGGGTAAAAATTAAAAGTATCTTGCAAAAGTATTAACCTCCCTTCACACATAAAAATTCATAAACAAATATTATGCAAGTCTTGTTAAAAGTTAGAGCAAAACAACGTAGTCTTATTCCTTCTACCTCATTGTTCTGTCCTTCAGCTATTTCAGAA
Organism: Cephalopterus ornatus; assembly: GCA_013396775.1. Lineage (NCBI taxonomy): Eukaryota > Metazoa > Chordata > Aves > Passeriformes > Cotingidae > Cephalopterus > Cephalopterus ornatus. Next base: position 34,114 of record VZRE01001524.1, read on the forward strand.
TGAAACTGAGCTTTTTGTGTCTACAGAGTATTAAAACTACTAAAATTAAAAACTACTAAACAAATAAAATTTTTAATGGTAAAAGTTCTTTTTGCAGAAAAGCCATTGCTGAGAATCCTTTTGAATTCCCACTTGACTGAGCTGTTAACCTCTGAGCTAGAGGACAGCACATTGCAAGTTAAATACTGATTTTTACAGGCATTTTTGTGTGCTGAAGATTTTATTTGGGGTTTTATTTTTTTCTCTGTAGTCGCAGCATAGAATCCAGATGCAGCACAGGATCACAAAATCATGTCCAGAAGGAAGTTTGTTATCCTCCTGAGGTGACTGGCTAACGGCTCAGGTGAATTTTCCCTGGAGGTGTTTAAGCAGAGACTGGATGCGGCATCAGTGCCATGGGGCTGGGTGACAAGGTGGGGCTGGATCAATGGTTGGACTAGACGATCTCAGAGGTTTTTTTCAACCTCAGTGATTCTGTAACTTTGAAACTTCAAGCAGACTGCCCTCAATCCAGCCCCTGAAATTTTACTCTCACATTTTACATAAAAGGCAAATTCCCCCCATTTTTTTCAACGCCGCTGAAAGTCAAGATGGTGTAGGTCCTCTTCCACAACCGGAATGCTGGGGAGGGCTTGGAGAGAAAAAAATCCTGTCTTGGCATGGCTTGGGGCTCCCCAGAACATTCTGACTGCGGGAGGAACCACCTCATGTTGCTGATAAATGTGATTATTTGAAGAGGCCTTCAGATCATACAGCTGATTTCATGAGAGAGTGAAAGAAAATGACTTCAAGGGGAGGTTTAGATCAGATATCAGGAAAAGTTTATTCGCAGAAGGTCTGGTCCAGCACTGGAAGGGGCTGTCCAGGGCAGTGCAGGAATCACCATCCCTGCAAGTGTTCAAAAAACCCACGGATGTGGCACTTGGGAATATGAAGATCTTTCAGAAAAGGCAGCAGCTTAAACAAGGACATCTGAGAGCTTTTGTGTTTCCTTCTGAGACCTTTCCAGGGCTGGCAGATGTGGAAGGGACCAACACAAAACTCTTGTCCTTACAAAGTGACAGGTAAAGACAAGCCATTAACTCGCCCACAACATCTTCATCACCTAAAATACTGGAATTGCCTGCGTTAGGTGAAGGCCATCATTTGCTTCTTTGGAAATACAGTTGTAAAAGTAGGCGAAAAAAGTGTCAGTATTATCAGTATCAGTAAGAAAGTGAATTAATGGATAATATTTTAAAAGTTTCTGGGAAGGCTGTAAATTGGGTGAGCTTGCTGTCTGGAACTGGCAGAAATGAGTGTACACCTAATGGCACTAAAAATTAGCTTCTAGATTTTTTTTTTTTCCCCAGTTGCCATGAGCACAGAAATCTTCCTTTATTGCTGTGGTATCTTTTAATGTTCAGTGGGAAAACTGCAGATGCTTTGTCTGGCATGTCACTCCCATCTCCAGCACTTCACTAAAGCACAAGGCATCTGAAGCTGGAGCTGACTGCATTTTTTTTTCCAACTGTAATAATATTTAAATAGAAAAATTTTCCAGTGTTTGTGTTCCTGACCCAATCCTGGCCACTGACTGTGGGGTAAAAACATGATGGAATTACAAAGAAATTTGAATACATTGCTATTGGGTCATTTTAGATCAAAAAATTCTCTTGTCATGCCTTGATCATTTAAACCGCTGTGAAAAAATGAAAGCATGGATGTCGATTAATGACAATAAAAGTCTGATTGCTTTGTGAAGCTGTTTGGAAACTCTAAAGAAAACCCACATTAGTTAATCTGTGTGAGTGACACACGATGTGATGAACTTCTCTTGGCATTGATAAAAACAGAGCTGGTTATATATAAAGAAAAACCTCTAGAAACAGCTGCCAACCCCAGTCTGTTGAAAAAATCCCACACATATTTCAATCCATATCCCCATACGGATATGTGTATATGTATATATATATATCTATGGTCAATACATATTCCTATATTAAGTTTCCTTGAAATAGAGAACCTATTTTTAAAATTTTGAGAAAGTTCAAAAGTTTTAACTGTGTTATCAACATTTTCTGATGCTAAGATTACTTTTAATAAAATTTAAAGCCTGAATTAAAAGAACACGTAGGTCATGCACACACCCTGTATATGTGATGCTGTAAAAGGTTATTGTAAGGGAGGGAAAAGCGGATGCTGAGCAGAAAATTCCCTCTGGGGATGAAATGCACACACTAAAAGTGCGATGAATATTTCAAAGTGAATATTTACAGTGCACGGATACAGGTAAGTTCAGGGGTTGGGAAAAATGAGCTGTTTATTCCACCCTGTCATTATAGAAGACCACGAAGAAGCTCAAAGCAAAATCTGAGAGACGTATTTTTCTCTATTACTACCCTAAAGAGGCAATGCTTTAGTGAATATTTTAGCAGCAACCTACTCACCTGACCCAAAATTTCTTTCTAATATGATTGCTCAGGTGACCGTATTTCTAATAAATTTCTAATAAATACTAATAAATACTAATAAATAAATACTTTTTACGTCCAAGGCAGTTCAAAGCTGAGGGTTGAGGGCCATGACCTCTTCCAAGAGTGAAGCAAAGAAACATCTGTCCTAGGGCACAATTTGTCCTTTTGACCTTGTGTAGCACAAACAAATCAAAGTAAGGAAAACAGAATCCAGATCCAAGTTTCCAGGCACATCTTGAAAGAATGGTAAACAAAAATGAACCAGAGAAGATGAAAGGGAAATAAAATTGATGGATTTTCAGGCTGGTAAAAAGTGCTGTAATTCTGTGCTATTTTTTCAGGCTTATTGTCATATTTTATGATGAAGGGGAATCAATTTTCAGTTCATCTTATCTTTTAAAAATGGTCATAGAGTATGTAGGGAATACTAACATTCATTATGTGCTATAAACAGCAGAAACCACCTGCCTCAGTGACCTTTCCAATGCTCCTAATACTGGTTAGCCAGATCATGTGTCTACTAATTCTAATGTTGCTAAACTATGAAAAAAGGATGAGAAACTATTCTGCTGGAATGTTAAAGTGTCAGAAGACTATGAAGGCTGAAAAGGAAGCACTCTGTTCTGAGTTTAGCCTTATTCCATATTTGTTGTAGGAAGAGCATTAGATGATTAGCCTTGTCCTCTGCTTTATATCAGCATCACTCTATTAATATATATTCTTTTCACTGTTTATATTTAACTTTATATGTTTTCTACTAACAAGCCTAAAAATAAATCATCTTCAGTGTCATACCTGTTTCTGCAGGTTAATGCCAGGCCTAAAAGGTCATGTCTGTGTTTTGTGTTGTAAGTTCATGAGCATTGCTCACATTCCTGAGACTTGCTTGTCATAGCCCAGAGTTTGCAAACCTGTGTTCATTTGTCCCCCAGGCAAAGCATATTCACTGATGGACCACCCCTGCAATCCCAGATGGGTTTTGTGGCTGCCCCTGGATCCCTGGAAGTGTCCAAGGCCAGGTTGGACGGGGCTTGGAGCAACCTGGGACAGTGGAAGTTGTCCCTACCCATGGCAGGAGGTGACACTGGATGGTCACTTCCTCTTCCCATATCCTTCTGTGATTCTCTGATTCTCAGTCATCACATCAACCAGTCACCAGAGTCCTGTGTCAGACACGAGGACTTCTGGATGTAGAACCACTTCTATATATCCACTCCTATATATTAGAAGCATAATTATTGTGATCTTGTACTTACCCCATCACATTTAACAATCAAATGAGCAGTATTTCCCTCCGCTTTGGAAGGGCAGGTATCAGCAAGCATCAAATTTTCCATCAGGTAAGTCATTCCAAAAGAATTATGGCAAGTGTAGCTCAAAATATTCAACTTAGAGGCAGAGGGAAAACTGCCATGAATTCTTTGCCAATAGAAGACCTTATTTGGAAGCCATTTATTAATATATAGTTCTAAAAAGTCTGTGATTTTAGGAAGAATATTGATGGGGTTGGGCTCTGACCAACACGACCAGTGGAAGGTGTCCCTGCCCATGGCAGGGGGTGGGACTGGATGAGCTTTAAAGTCCTTTCCCACCCAAGCCATTCTGGGAGTCTATAAAATATCCATCCTGAATTATCTTCTCCAGTCCCACAATTTATTTCTCTTACCTACTTCATCCTTATTGTCTTCATCCCATTCTCCATACTATTTCTTTCACCTCCTCATTCCCTTTTTTCCCCGTGGAGATGCCTTTACTTCCCAGCTCCCCCAGGAACCGCATTTCAACGTTCCCACTGCACAGCTGATCTGACACACGTCAGGTCACAGAGGCAGAAGGGTTTTTAGAAGGCTTGCTCTATTTCTGATGGGTTCTCGAACAGATGTCTGGCTGCTTTTTGTGTTTTCTCTCCCCCTTTTTCATTATATTCATCAATTAATTTTCATGATTACTGATAATTTCCAAGTCTGATTAGGGAGAAGGTGTTGCCAGCACAAGCCACTTTTATTCCTGAATAAAAAGTTCAGGAAAAAATTCTTGCTGAAGATTTTTCTTCTCTTGAAGACAATTATAATACAAATAAAGTATGCAGGGCACTAAGTTTCAGATTGCCCTGAATGACATTTTTATGTAACAAATTCTTGCTATTCCACCTGTTGTCCTTATTGTTTGCTTCTTCCACCCAAAAAAGAAAAAAATAAATCAAGTTTGGTGTTCTTACAGAAGCAATCCCTGTCAAAGACAAGGTTTGTAATGAAGCAGTGAGAAGATTTGTCACACATTAAATAGTTACTGAAAATGTCAAACTTGCCAGTGCTAAATCCAGGATTTGAACATGAGCTCCCGAGTAAGCTCCTGCTTTGAAAGAAAGAACTGGGATAACACCGACTTCAGAAAAACAGTTTTGAGAAGCATTTTCTCCAAACTCTCTGTCTTTAAATATCTGTCACTAATATGAACTCTTTCCAATTAAACTTGTAGGATGTTCCTTTCATCATGTTTCTTTTCAAGTCCAAATCTAAGAAGAATGATTCTACTGTTGCTTTCTGTTAGAAACTCCTAAGATGCTTCTGAGCATTTACATCTGCTGAGTATATTAATTTCAAGCAGACTTTCAAACGTGGAATATTTGAGTAATTTAAAATTTAAAATTAGGATCCCAGTTCTACTTTCCCCTTCACCTGTGCAGTTTGTGCCCATCATTAATGTCTGACAGAAATACCATTGTTACATGTGAGCAAGTCTTTTCTGTGCTTCCTCTGACACAAAATCAATAGGCAGAATAAAAACAACATCAAGAAATTGTTGAGATTGTTCATTCTGTTAACACTTCTCCTCGAAACAACCTCAGGAATCAGATTGATTGATGACAGGTTCTCCTGAATCAAATCTTCAAATTATCTCACTTCTCCTCTGATTTGTGTCATTTGAGCTGCATTAAATACAGAGAACTGCATGAGAACCAACAAAAATGTCTATTAAAGACATTAATAGATTTCTGGGAATTCATACTTAGAGTTATTTATTGTTATAATTACATGTTGTGACATTTACTTTGGAATTAAGACATGAATGTTGCAGGTATATTTGAAGCTAAAAATGACAAGAAAATTTAAACTTCTTCAAAGTCCCAGTAATGTACTATTGGTATTAATTTTTAACCTGTTAATTGCTCTGACCTCAAGAAAACACACATGCGTTTAGGTAAGTTCACAGCTGACACCAAGTTGGGTGGGAATGTTGGTGTGCTGTGGGCAGGGGGATCTGGACAGGCTGGATCTATGGGATCCACGGGCCAAGGTCAATCGTGTGAGGGACACCAAGGCCAAGTGCCAGGTCCTGCCCTTGGGTCACAACACACCCCTGAAGATCCCAGATGGGGCAGAGGGGCTGGAAAGTGCCCAGTGGGAAAGGCCCTGGGGGTGCCGGTGCCAGGAGCTGGGACACAATCCCAGGTGTGCCCAGAGGGGCAGGAGGCCAATGGCCTGGGCTGGGAGGGCTTTTCCAACCTCAGGGATTCTGGGATTCCATATAAAGTTACCCGTTTTCTTATATGTTGTTACATTAAACCTTGTGAATCGTACGCATTTTCCTTCTCCATAATTGGGATAATCCTGCAAATGCAATCTGGAGATTTTGCTGTTTAATATCAACTTCTCATTTTCCTGTCAGAAATAACAATTTTTCCAAAAGCATTTCTTTGCAGTGCTCTTTAATCCCATCACTGACATGTATTTATACATTTATTTAGTTGCAGCACAGAGCAGTCACATTTTAAAGTCCTGATCTAGAGAGGGGACTTGTACACAGCCAAGCAGAAATGTGATGTATTAATGCCAGGTTTCTGGGTTTTTCTTCCTTCTCTCTGTTCCTGTCAACATGCCTTGTTGGGGAACAGAAATCTGAAATCTGTTGTCATGTCCAGACTTGAAAGGTTTGAAGAATTCCGACGTGCTGTATATCAAAAATCATTTTGAAGCCTTCGGGGGTGAGTATTCAGGCAGGGGGAGCAATTTTCATCTGTCTAAAAGCTGCGGAACAAACAACAAAGAGCTTTGATAAGACATGGACAAAAATCTGCTCCTTTCATTTAATGTATTTTAACCAAATCATCTAGGATTTCAGTGCTGTAAACATGCGAAAACAGAAGGAGAGCCTTTAAAAGGGAATATATCTGTATTCAACAAATTCACCATCTCAGGATCAATGGAAAATCTTGTTATCTCAAGATGTACAGAGAGAAGAAAATTAAAGGAACATCATTAATTCCTTGGCATTGTGGCAGGATTTTTATCAAGTGTTATGGACTTCTCTATTAAATGACAGGAATGAAGAAGCACTTTGAGCTTTGTCTTCTAGTGCATTTGATATACAGATTCCCTTAGTTTCTAAACTGTAGTCTTGATGTTATGTTAATTAAATGTAGTTTTATTTTATCTTAATTTTAGCTTCATTTTAATTTGTTTATTTTAATTTAGCTTTACTTTACTTTTTTAATTTTTATTTCATTTCATTTCCACTTCCCTTGGAATATTCTGTGCAGGATACCTTGGTCCTGGTTGACATCTCTATCTCAGCATTATGACAATACATTTGTACCCTACTTGTCTTATTACCTCTCCTCTGCCACTAAGAATGACTCTTGTAAGTGCTATACATGAGTAAACCTTTTCTTGCTATTCCTAAGCTTGTTGCAAAGGGCAAAATATATTTAATAATTCCAATTATTGTAGTGGAAATCCACCACCCTTGGAAGCATTCAAAAAACACGTGGCTGTGGCACCTGAGGACATGGTTTAGTGGTGAACGTGGCGGGAGTGCTGGGTCGATGCTGGGACTTGATCTCAGAGGTCTTTTCCATCTTTAATGATTTCAAGATTCTATGAAAGAAATCAGAGTTTTGGAAGCCCAGCTTAAGACAGGTTTGAGTTTTCACAAGTGTCATAAATTGCCATTTTCTACCCTGTGTTAATGTTCAGGATTGAAGCTGAAGCAGAACCTGCCCTTTAAAAGGTTCTCCTCAGAACCTGCCCTTTGAAAGGTCTCTATTGATCAGTTCCTTCCGCTTCTTTCAGGATTCATAGTTCACCCTCTGCTTCCCAGGGAGCTTTTTTTTCTCCAAGGGAGAAGTTTGAATTAACTGCTGGAGAAAAGAGTCAAAGACTCTGCTGAGCTCACAGTGTGAGGAACGGACTGGTGCCCACCCCTTCCTGCTGCCCCGTGGCTCTCCCGGCTCTTTGGGGTTTCTTAGCATACTGCAAACAATTTGGTTTTTTTCCTGAGTCTTCCAGGGTCTGCTTCCCTGTCATGTCAGAGAATCATGAGTTGACCACCCAGTGTTTTACAAGGCTGCTCAAAGCACACCATCCTGGCGGCATTCCACAAGCCCCACGACTCCCTTGCTCCTGGATTTGGTCGCTTGGTTGCCCAAACATTTGGGTTCTACTGTTTCACTCATGGAAACACCTTTTCACTCTGCTGTTTCCACTAAAGAGAATATGCATCATAGCATCCCAGAATCCCAAAATGGTCTGGGTTGGAAGGGACCTTAAAGCCCACCCAGTGCCACCTGTTGCCAGGGGCAGGGACACCTTCCACCAGCCCAGGTTGCTCCAAGCCCCATCCAACCTGGCCTTGGACACTTCCAGGGATGGGGAATCTAAGAAAATAGTCTATTGATCGAGAACAAAAAGGTAAATAATAGACACATTTCTATGCACAATATCTCTGTGGAATTTTCTTTTTGCAAGATGATGATTGGATATATTTTTAATATCTGATAGCACCATATTTTAACTTTTATCTCTTGATAAAATGATATCATAGCTGCCTAAAATTAAGAAGACTCAGTATTTTAAGTTTAGCTTTAAGAGTTTTCGAAGTAATAGTAGGCAAATAATTCTAATGAGATAGTCCTGGTGACAACACCCTTTCAAAGCTTCAAGAGCACTCTGATATCTCAATTTTTGATTGTTGTTTTTCCTTCATCTTCAGCCTACGCTACTTTTTCCTCACTGTTTCAGATTTCTGTGAGCTTAATAAAACCTAGTAGTTTGTCATGAAAATGCTTTGTTTTAGAAAACTAATCATTTTATTCCCAATGGCTTCTCATTACCCTGTGTGAAGCAGAAATTTTCTTCCAAGGCACTCTCAAAGAAATTTCTTCAGTTCAAATATTCGTGACAACGAGCACAGAATTTCCAGCTGCCAAATTCTGACTGGAAGGGTCTCAGCTCAACAAAAGGGAATATGATGTGCCTGAGAACACGGCATGTGGCAGCCTAAGGCTCCCTGCAGCAAGGCCAATCACAGCAAATTGGGCTTGAAACGGGGTTTCTTGAGGCTTGACCCTTCAGAGGGGCGATGTAAGAGTGCCACTGTGCTGAGTGAAATGCTGGAACAGAGACAAGTTTGGGATCATACCAGGGAAAATGCCATTAGTAAAGCTACATAGAAATAGTTCTACTGGAGCTGATCAGTCCAGCCCAAAGGCCATGTCAGTATTTCTTTTTTCTGTGAGTGTTGCTTTATGTGTGTCTAAACCCAGTCTAATATGTGCCTTCCTTGACAAAAAGTTCAGTGTCACAAGTGCTTCCTGCAGCTCTTCACAGCTGCCCATTGTCCTTATCCACTCAATATTGCAGCATCTGAAGGACACTTGGGTACTTCTCTGATTTTTCTAAACTGTAGAAAACAACAGGGCACAAAACAGGATTTTTTTGAGATACTTCTGCCATATTTAACACTAAAGGTCTTGGCGGCTCACAGATATTTATGGCAAATGCTCTATGGGAGCTGTGTTTCTCCGTGGGTTAAGTACATCAGAAATAAAATCTGCCTTGATATTGGAAGTGTCCCACTAAATATCACAGGTTTTCGATGTATTAGGAACAGAATTCAGGCGTCTCTATTCCCCAGAATTTATTTGCAAACAGAGGTAGAGATTATTCTGATCTGGGCTTTGTCCCAGCTTTCTGTGTAACATCACTTGTGAAGGAGCAGCCACTGAAATCAGACATCCCAGAGGATGCTCCCCTGGAGATCTGCTGTGCTTTGGTCTGGGATCTGACTGGGCCTTCAAAGGCCCACTCAGTTCCTAATCCTTGGGAAAGACTGGTTTGTGTTTTATACAAGCACAGAAACTTTGATAGCAGCACTTTGTTGTTTCCTCCCAAGTTCATGGTGAAATAAAATCTTCTTACACTCAAAATCTGGTTCCAGGCAAAAGGAACTCAGCAGACACACCATGAAGTGAAAAATTTATGCTTATTTTGATTAAAGTTTTAACAGTCTAATAATGCTTTAATAATCTAAATGTTTTAATAGTCCAAATGATTTAATCAGGACAGAAAGATCTCATTAGTAAGATAGTGAAAATCATTCTATAATAAGCCATCCTATATAAAAAAAAAAAGAAATCCTTTTCTCTGTTGTTGTGTCCATCCTAGAAGGTTTTCACTTCAGTCTTCCTCCAGGAAAATGAGATGGGGTAGGTTGGCAGGCTTTCCATCTCCATGCCACATTTCCATCTCCATGTCTTTGATGGGATGAAAGCAATGTTAAATTAGAGAGAGCTTTCCTCCTCAGGTATTTTGAAAATTACTTTTAGACATTTTCCAAGCACAGTCTGCTTCCTTCTTATTGTTCCCCCGCTGAAAACCTGCCCCTCCATCTTTGGCTGACACCAAGGGCTCATGTTATGCAGCAATTTGTTCCTCCCAGAGAGTTTGGACAAGCAGCACTTCACCCCCAGAATGTTCTCAAAGCAGCTCGGGCCAAGGCAAACTGACCCAAATCCTGGGGCTTTGCACTTCTTGCATCAACACAAAGACTTCTTCACGCTGGGGGTTTTGTTCCTTGAGTGTGACTCAGCACTGCAGACACAGCCAGAGATGAGCTGCGAAAGGCAGCAGTGTCTCAAAAGGAGTGAAGGAGCCTCTCGTTGGAAGAGATCAGATATTTAAGGCCTCACTTGCAATATTGGGGCAGTTTTGGTCACCACAGTATAAGAAAGACGATGAACCATTTGAGAATGTCCGAAGGATGGGGAAGGGCCTTGATTTGAAGCCGCGTGAGGACTCTGAGGGCACTTGGTGTGTTCAGCTGGAGCAGAGGAGACTGAGGGGAGACCTCATTGCAGTTCCAGCTCCTGGGCAGGGGCAGAGAAGGGGCAGGACTGAGCTCTGCTCTGGGGGGACCAGGGACAGCACCCAGGGAATGGCCTGGAGCTGTGCCAGGGCAGGGTCAGGTTGGATCTCAGGACAAGGTTCTTCCCCCAGAGGGTGGTGGGGCACTGACCAGGCTCCCCAGGGCAGTGGGCACAGCCCCAAGGCTGCCAGAGCTCCAGGAGGGTTTGGATGATCCTCTGGGGCACAGGGTGGGACTCCTGGGGCTGTTCCAGTGCAGGGCCAGGGGTTGGACTGGATGATCCTTGTGTGTCCCTTCCAGCTCAGAATATCCCGTGATCCTGTGACTGTCCTGGTCTGACCACATCACTGCTCCCTGGGCTTCAATCCAAGACCTTCTGCTGGTGACCCAGTGTGACATATAGAACTGGGACTTACTTGAGACACCTCTGGGACATTTTGAAGACCTGTCCCTCAGAGGGAGGGACATCAACATTTTTTAAATTTTTACACTTATGTTGAAGTTGAATCTGTGTTTTATTGGGATAGGCTGCTGTGTCTCTGACTCTGGAGTCAGCTGATATATTTCTTCCTGAAGGAATAAAAAATTAAGAAAGAATTGGAAGTAAGGCCTCTGTAGATTATATTTTCAAACAGATTTCATCCAGGTAAATAAAATAGAAAATGTACATCTTTTTTGCTTGTGAGGTATTTTCTACTCTTTGAAGTGTGTGTGTGGGGGTAATTTTGTAGGGTAATCTCGTTACTGGCAAGGAACAGTGCTTTTCCAGTTTTATTTATTATTGTTACTATTTTAATTTTGTTTTTCTTGTTCTTATGGAATGCTTAGATTTTGCAAAAGACACCCATTCTCAGCATGTGTTTTCCTTAATGAATTTGCTCCTCAGACAGTACAGCATACATTAGACCAAGGCAAATAGTTGAACTGGAGACATAAATTCCTTATTCGCTTGTGTACCCATACGGATATAAAAAATTGAGGATATAAGTCATTTTCTTCAGATATTGGCATTTCCTGCACCGGTATCTTACAACAACTATTTGCTGAGTTTTTTTCTAATTTCACAGTAATGAAATTAACACTTTAAATAGTTCATAGATGTGTGTTCAATCAGTAGATAATGACAAAACTATTCATCTTCTGCACCTTGAAATCATTACCTGCTTTCCCTTTGCCTCCCCAAAACCCTTTCAGCAGAAGTGAGCACACAGAAGAGACTCATTGAACGGAGATGTGGTGGAGTTAGTGATGAAAAGAGCTCGTGTTGTTTGATCTAAAAGAGGTGTTTGGGGACACACGTGACGCTCAGATCCCCCATTATTGTTCTGTTTATCACTGATAAGTGATGGCAGCACTCCCAGACAATCACTTTGAGCTCATGGCACATGCTGACATGCCCCAGACTTGCACATCTCGTTATTAGGTTTGTAATTAGGGTATTTATAGGCATTTATCACACCCAGTGACACAGGTTTAAAATTCACCAGCTCTGGCAGCCACTGGGTTCCTGTGAACACATGATCCAGTGGTACCTGGCATAGGGTGAGGATTTATAAAATATTGTTATTATTGCAGGGGATTTTCCAGACATGAAAGTTCTCAGAGCACCCTGTGGTCACCATTTGCTTCTCACGTGTTACAAAGCACTTCACTTTTCATGTGCAAAATAATCCCTTCTTGGGTATGATACTGTGGTATTTAATATTGCCATTATCCCTTTTTGGGTATGATACTGTTGTATTTAATACTGGAATAGTCAGTGTACGATATTGTGCTATTTAATATTGTTGTTTTCGTCCCAGACAATGCAAAAAATGTAAGGATTTTAAAGTAACAGACAAGTACAGGAAAAATTAAGATCCCAAACTGTAATTTAGATGAGGTAAAGAACTGACTTTGCAGGTTATTTGTAGGATTCCACATTCTTTTCTCTTTACGCTGTCCTGTAGTTTCTGCTGAATTTCAAGGTGCAACCTTATTTTTGTCACCTTTGGGAAAATTAGCTCTTTACTGCAAACATTTTCTTTCTAGTGAATTAAAACCAGCGACTGTGCACTTTTTTTCTCCTGCCAGTACCTGCCTTCTTTTGGGGGCAAATGTTCCAGAAGCTGCTATCAAATAATGGATGTTTTCTGCATGCTTGGATGCACTTCTAGAGAGGGATTCATCCTGCTTGGCTGGTTTGGGAATGGATTTATTTCGGTAGATCAGACAGATTTAAACACGGAGTTCATGTATTTCAAGAGAAATGAGTTTGTTTCTATAAGAATCCTAAATATAGATCTAATACGAGATATTTATTAACTGTACCTTGTCTTGGGTAATCCTGAGTGTAAAATCTGATTATTTGAACTGATAGAACCTTATATAACTTTTGTTTGCTTCATTTTCTATGCAAAAAGATGAAGCAGTGCATTTATATGAATTCCCTGCTGTCCTCACCCTCTTTACACCTCTTGCTGTGCACGGAATATTGTTTCACTTCCTAGGACAGCCTTCATCCTATAAAAAACATACATTCTCTGTAATAAATGAGAGCCTATAAATAGGATCTTAAAAAGTAGCCTGGAAATATGACATGTCCTAAGTTGAGAAGTACTTTTTGCACCTGGTTGTTTTTTTTCCACCCCATAATGTCAAAAATTCAGCTTTACACTCAAAACACAACTTGTTTTATACTCAAAACCTCTGTTGACAAAGTGATTTTAAGCTCTTTAAGAACAGTGTAAATTCATTTTTTCTCCATTTACAGCAGTAAAAGAGTGCAGAAAATTCACTCTTTCTGGAAACACAAAAAGAAGGCTAAGATATGGATTTATAATTTGGTCTGTTGTGTCGTGTGGAAATTCTTCTCGTAGTCAACAAAAATAAAGCAAAAATAACCAAAGAGGGGATTTTTCTATTTACTTTTTTTAACTTCCAGCTCCTCACTCTTAACAGCAAGAAAAAGTCAAAATGGCATATAGCTATACAAGAAAAGCTTTGAAAATAATATGTTAGAATGGTTTTTTGTACTTTAAAAATGAAACTATCTTTTTTAAAGGGATTCAGCTGCATGATCAGACCCTAATCTGAGGTTTAGCTGAACAGGAGAAAAGCCTGGATCTGACATGGGAAGTTCCTGGCAAAAGGAAAATGGTAAAGACAGCACTGTGGGCGTTGGTTGGGTTTCACGGAATCACAGACTGGTTTGGATTGGAAGGAATCTCAAAGCCCAGCCCATCCCACCCTCTGCCATGGGCAGGGACACCTTCCACTAGCCCAGGTTGCTCCAAGCCTCGTCCAACCTGGCCTTGGACACTTCCAGGGATCAAGGGGCAGCCACAGCTCCTCTGGGCAACCTGTGCCAGGGCCTCCCCACCCTCACAGCCAAGAATTCCTTCCCAATATCCCATCTAACCCTCTGGTAGTGGGGAAGCCATTCCCCCTTGTCCTGTCCTTCCTGGTCCTTGTCCAGAATCTCTCTCTTTGTTGTAGCTCCCTTTGGGTTGTAATTAGGTCAGGCTGGACAGGAACTGGAACCAAAGGAGCTTTAATGTCCCTTCCCACCCAAAGCAGCTGTGATTCTGTTCTATGATCAATCAGACAATGCTTTGTTTAGAGTTCAAATCTGACGTGGATTTTATTGCAGTGTGCTTCAACTGAACATTCCCTTTGTTAATTAGTCATTAATGCAAGCCTTGCCTTCAATCTTTGGACAAGCTTTTCAAAGAATGAAGCTCTTTAAAGAGCTTGAGGATTCCACAACAGTCAGTTGTGCTTCCCTGTAGTTTTTTTTTCATAGGGCACATGGGTGTAGTCTGTGGGGTAGCTGGGAGCTCGTAAGTGAGGATATTCCCCTTTGGATTTCAACTGACTCAACGTTTCAGCTGTGCCAAGGTTTTGCAAAGTTCCTCCTTGTCAGGTGACAGAAAGCAAGTTTGAGAAATTCACTCTAAGAGAATGAAGACACGCTTGGTTGTTCCTGCTCCATCAGGAAAATGAATGTTTTAGGACAGGAGTTCACCTCATTTCAGACTCCATTACACTCATACAGCACAGCAAAGGACCAAAGCCACCCAGAGCTGTCCCTGCTGACCCTGCTCCCCAGCCAGTGGGGGTAAGGAGGGTGAGGAGCATCTCCCAGGCAGCCTTCCATCACCTCTGCAAAAACCTGGCAAGTTTGCTGTGCTTTTACTGCTCCCAGAGCAGAAACTGGTTGGGGAAAGATGAAGGACTTTGATGTCAATAACAAAGCAAACAGACATCAGGAAGAGAGGGACTGCTGTCTAGAAATATCATAAAGCTCCTAAATTACAACATATCTGGTGCTTCACCTCTCCCATCCCTCTTGCAAGTGTATAAATACCTCCCTCTGCGCTTAAATTTTAACATAAATGCTTTTATTGACTTACTCAAATGTTTACAAAATTCCCATTTATAAATAGGATTAAGACCTCCTCATCTCCTTAACTCTGATTTTTACTCATTTAACTGAGGCAACATTCCCAAAGGAGTCCATTCTAGTTTGCTTTTTGAGCTCTGTGTTGGAGTGTGACATTATGTGGACTTAAGCATAAGAAGTATGGTTTGAAATCCTGTGCCAGATTTTTGGGTCCCTCTCTCTGCATTAGTGAATGGCATAAATTCGAAGTTGCCTTTCTCTGAGTGTGGTGAGATGAATATATCTATACACAAGGGTTTTTTTTTTCCAACATAATTTTGATTTATTTAGGAGCAAAGAAAGCATAACACTTAAGCCATAAATCCCATTTGAGACTTTATAAAAGGATTAATAAGGAGAGGTTAATCTTGAAACTCAGAAACAGACCTGGCAACTCAACCTGAATTTCAGCATTTCTAGGCCAAGAATGATCCCTTTTCTATGGTTACCCCTGCAGATAAAAGATTTTGTTTATTGCAGATTTTATGGGGAGAAACAGCAGTGATTGCTTCTAAAGATGGAGCTGTGCCTCCATTCTGACAGGTCACTCGCAGAGCAGGAGGCAGAATTATCTGCACGTGTCTATAAAAACATGCACAACCGAGGCGGCTGGGAAATGAATGATGGATATTTGAGCCTGCTGAGTCTCGGTGACTCACTGGCGGGCTGTGAGCCGACACACTGTGCACTGCACAGTTAAAAATGAAGCCTTTTCCCTGCTTACAAGACGCGATACAAAAGGTGAACACAAGTCCCACCACCTGCTGTGTCACGCACAGGGCACAAAAGAGCAGATGGTGCTGGAACAGCTCCAAGCTCTCCGTGTAACCCTTGTCCCGCTCCAAAACCTGACCCGATGGAGCACAGTGTTGCAAGGCGTGTCCTCGGTTGTGATGCCTAAAATCAGCTCTTAAAATAGAAGCCCTAAGACTCAATTTGTGGGGTTGAGAAGGCACCATTCCCTTTATTACAAAGTTGGATGCACGAGAATCTAATTCCTTCAAAACCAGAGGTACAAAAGCCTCTTGCTTTTATTTAATTACCTAATTAACAATTCAAAGGATTACCTAGCATTTCAAAGCATTACTTAATTAACTATTCAAAGCATCACCTAATACTACTACACCTGCTTTCAAAACTGTCCCTCCCGTGGCACCACCCTCGCCTCCCAAATTTGAGTCGGAGGTCCATCTCTTCATCTTCTCTTCCTCTTCCTCATCTCCTTTGAGCCAGTATCACACCTGGGTGTGTTTCAAGGCTCCTGAGTAGCTTTGGCTGGTCATATCAAGTGTTCTATCTCCTCCTCAGTACATTTTTACACCTCGTTAAAATCCTTTTTCTGTTGAAATTCTTCACAACAAATGTTAAATGGCATTTTTAGAAATCTTGTACAACGATATTAGCAAGCTAAAAGTACTAGCAATCTATATTAAAACTCATAATAATAACACATATGATATAGGTTTTATAATAATATGTTATACAGGTTTTGTAGCTACAGCTGACTTTTAGAAACAGGCTGGAAGAGTTTCAGTCAGAGCATAAAACTTGACTTGAAAATACCCTTGGAGTGCTGCTCAGAGCAGACAGGATAATGTACAGCAGGTGTTGTGCTATGGCATCCTGAAAATAATCCCACCTGAAGTTAAGTTTTCCAACAGTAACTACAATAAATTGAATAGCTCTCCATATCTAAGTTTTTCAGTAACTACAATAAATTGAATGATAGGTAAAATATTCTATTTTTTTTAGCAATTCTTCTACATTACCAGCTTCGAGTGTGGAAAAAAAAATATGCCTTCTACACCTCCAGATCCATTTCTGGTAGAGATATTTTCTGCTCATCTGACGGGGATGTTTTCTCTACTAGCTGCAAATAAAAACCACCAGCTTGGTCATGGAATCCCAGAATGGTTTGGGTTGGAAGGGACCTTAAAGAGCACCTCATTTCAACTCCCCTGCCATGGGCAGGGTCACCTTCCACTACAAAGAAAGTTCTTGTGAGAATCTTAAGACTCGACTACTGAGGAACTGCTCATTGAAGTCTTGTTTTCACCAGGGTTAGAAACTACATGATAAATCTGTGCCATTGAATTTATTCCAGCAAAATGTTTCACAACACAAACACAGCATCCTGTGCTTATCCTGCACAAAAATGGAAATGAGTCTTACATGGATGAGGAACTCCAAATTTCTCAGAACACCAGCACTGTAATCTGCCCATTCTCACAGGCACTGGGGTCTGTTGCAGGTGAGATGGGATATTGGGAAGGAATTCTTGGCTGTGAGGGTGGGGAGGCCCTGGCACAGGTTGCCCAGAGAAGCTGTGGCTGCCCCTGGATCCCTGGAAGTGTCCAAGGCCAGGTTGGATGGGGCTTGGAGCCACCTGGGTTAGTGGAACATGTTCCTGCCCATGGCAGGGGGTGACACTGGATAGGCTTTAAGGTCCCTTCCAACCTGAACCAGTCTTTGAGTCTCTGTTAATCCTGGCACAGCTGTAAGAGCAGGATTTTATTTATTACAGCCCTAAATCATGAAAATCACGTTCTTGCATACCAGCTGTGAGCTATTGCCACACTCAGTTCTCAGGATTGCTCACAGAATTATTTTTGGCTGGTTATCAGTCTTACCCACCTTAATTCTGTAATGAATGCAATAAAACACTTATATTTCTTCTTGTGGCAGTAACAAATTAGATTTGAAGCATAAAAGATTAAAAAAAAAACCCAAACAAATTTTTAGTGGCCTGTTTCTTTTTTTTTTCCTAATATGAAAGTTTTAAAATATTAAAATCATTTCATTGCCAGTACTTCAGTTGCAGGACTGACTAATCACTATGTTCTCATTACAGGTATAATTATTTACCTAAATATTTTTACTTTCTAACCAAAGCATATGTTGATGCTTTCTTTGTTGAGTCTTTACCAAGGCTGTGTAGGTGCCATGAGTAGATTTGGTTAAGCATCTCCATGAAGATATAATTTCTCCTTGCTACACCTCTTGCTTATGTGGTAACAAACCAGAATAGCCAACATTTTTATTGAGATCATGTAGGAAATAACAGGTTAGAGCAGGTTTAAGTCATTAGTTGAACTGGTTTAATTAATTTCAAGACTGTTGTCCCCTGGGATACATCCTCACCTTTCTGCACATGATTCTGTGTGATCATTTTATTTTTACTTATTTATCACATCCTGAAGAACTGTGTCAAGTTGCTCCTGTCCCAAGGCATGAGGACAAAAGGCTGCACAAGAAGGTTGAGAAAAGCTTTGTGGAACAACAGAGATTCAAAAAAGATCTTCCTACTTATTAGCTTAGTTAATTCTCGCAAAATGAGGTTTTATGCTCTGTTATCAGACCAACCTTGTTGCTGGGTAACTGAGATGTGGAAGAGGTTACACGCCAGACCCAGAACAAGTATTGGAAAATAACCTCTAAATTGACTAGCTTGAGCAAATTTAAGGGCTTGACCCTTGTGCCCTCCTTATCCTGGGCTAAAATCCTGTCATCTGGACCAAAGATACTCTTTTAAAGCTGTTGTCATAGTTTATTTTTGTTCTATCCCAGATGGTCTGATATTTCTGATCTCCAGCAGTTGCTGTTCCTTAAAACCAAAGTACCCTCGTGTTTATACGAGGGAATGAGGAATGGAGTTTCAATCCAGAGCAGGTGGTGTCAGGAAGGGAAAAGGATCAGTCCAGAAATCCTTCAAAAAACAGCTTTTGAAACAGATTTAAAGATGGGAAATCTGTTCATGGCTGCTCAGCCGTTTCATGGGGATAATCTCTCGGATTTACAAACATAATCTAAAAGAGGATTTTGTGGCAAAAGTATTAAAGGACACTGTCTTTCTCAGCAATTACAGACCAGAGAAGAAGTATTTTCTTAACTTTCTTATGGGCTACACCCGGAAATACTCTTTGAGTTTTCTAATTTTCCAACTCCAAAATATTTGATAAAGCTATCCTATTGTTTCCCGCATTGTAAATTAACTCCATAATGACACCATTTGCTACTCAAATTAATTTTTAGGAGTTTTACCTGAGATTTTGCTTTTGTGAAGTGCTCCAGGGTTGCTTCCCATGAAAAGAGGTTTAGGCATTTGAAGACCTGTGGCAAAAAAACCGACTGAAAAAGTCTGTGGATTTTCTTCCCAAGAAATAGCTGCTACCTCTGAACTAGTAATCAAGGTTAAATTAAAAAATTCGTTAAGTAAACATGATTTTTTACCGGCAAAGTCTGGCAAGTAAAGCACAATAAAACACAGCCCTTTCTAATTTTACCTAATAATATCTAATCACATCTTTTAGAAAGATATGCAACTAAAATTACGATGTGGCTTTAATGACTTCCCTCTCTGTGGCTGGATTTGCTGGATGTGGATTTCCTTAATTACATCTCTCCAGTGTTGTGGGTCAGCAATTGCTTCTCTGCTCCTCAGAGGAACTGGAAGGGCAGAATTGGGCAAGACCTGTTTAAAGGACTCACTTTAACATTATTTGAGTCACCAACACCCAATTGCACCCAAGAGAAACAGGGAACTCACGCGTCTAACTTTTTCTGGAGATGATTGTACTCTCTGGGAACTCCTCCCACAGGTTTATGGGGATATCAAATAAAAGTACCTTTTCTGGGAAGCCTCACAGAGTGACACCATTTATATTAATATTTAATAATTTTTAAATAATATATATTTATATTATACTTTCTGACATGGAAGGACTTCCAATGTCACCAGCTTCAGACTTGCAGCCTAAATTTGTAGCTCAAAGTTGCAGCCTAAAAACGCTCACAGCAGCGCCAAATGCTGAAATATTTTATTTCACAGACAGGTCCCCAGACTTTCTCCTGCCTGTTTTAAGATCCCATATTACAACAGATTGCAAAACTCCAACCTTCAAAATGCTGGTGCTCAAGGAAAATGCACGTTCCCTTATGCATAGAGAGGGGTTATTCCAATTTTTGCAGACAGGTTCAGGCACAACTTACTCACTTGCTAATGTGATGCAGCAATTTTAATGTGTAATATTTAATAGTAAAAAAAAAAAAATCTAAGAAGACAATTGATTACTCCAATTGGAGCAAAACTATTTTAGAATCATGGAATCTCAGAATGACAGGATGGTTTGGGTTGGAAGGGACCTTAAAGATTCCACCCCCTCCCATGGGCAGGGACACCTTCCACTGGTCAGGTTGGTCAGAGCCCAACCCCATCAATATTCTTCCTAAGATCACAGACTCTTAAAATCTACTTAATAGCAGATTATTATGAAATAATTTAATTAATTCTATTAATTTAATAATAATTATATTACATATTATTGCATAGATATTACACACAAAACATATAACATATTATATATATTATACATTATCTATTATAGATTATATTATATTATTGAATTTTGTTTGATTTTATTATATTACACTTAATAGAATTTATTTCATTTTATTATCAATTTATTAAATATTAATAAAATATTTATTAATCTATTATTAAATCTATTTATTAATAGATGGCTGTCAAGGAAGGTCTTACCATTGCCAAGGAAATCATGGCATTTTCTTCCTTTGCCTTTAATTCGAATATTTTGAGATGCACTTGCCATAATTCTTTAGGAATGACTTTCCTGGTGGAAAGTTTGACACTTGCTGATACCTGCTCTCCAAAAGAGGAGATAAATATCTTAAGTTGCACCTCCTCATAATGAATCGAAATTGTCTTCAAAGCATGAGATGCACAGTAATGCACAATTAAACTCTACAGGGGATTGCAAGTTAACTAAAATTTTAAGGATTTTACAGCAGAGTGGTTTATCTTTTCTTATTTATAAAAGATAAATTTATTTGTTATTTTTTTCTGTCTTAAAAACACTTCAGTGCTGCTGATGTTGCACATGTTTAAGATAATCAATATAAATGTGTTGTATTTATATTAATTGTTCTATTTCATTCAAACATCCAAACCTTAATGAAACTTAAACCCAACCGTATATTACCTCTTTTCACAAATGCTTATTAGAATAATATTTTCTCCTTAAAACATAACCTTGTACTAGCACAGAAAAAAAGCTACATTTTGGGCATTTCCTCTTCCTTTTAGTCAAAAAAAAAAAAGTGGTTTTTTTAGTGGTTTAATAAATTTTGAAAATGCATTTGTCATAGAGGAAAGTGATCTATAGTTACTTAGAAAAAAATCTTTTAAGAAGCCCGAATGTGCTGAATGGAAACTCAGAGTCTCTAAAATCTGCTCCAAACATGGATCTCAGCACGTTTATTCCTGCTCTCAATATCTCTTCTTTTATTTTCCCAGTGTCTTTATTTCAATTAGCTGTGTGAGATTGATTCTCTTGGTGTTTTCTTGTTATCAGAAAACTCATTTAAGAGAAGAAAACGTGAATTATAGCCCTGTGGGATGTGGCTGTAACCAATGGCCCTTCTGGAAACTTAGAAATGAACATTTGTCTGCCTTATTCAACATTCTTTGTCATATTAATGGAGGGATAATTCAGTAGAACATGTAAGAATTGGAGGTGTCTGATTCTAAGATGATAAATACAAACTTTAAGTCAGTTTTTTTTTTTTAATATTTTAGGATTTTAGTGTGAAATAGATGATCCCCAATGTGTCTCATTTCTGAGCTCTCCAGTCCCTGCTGCCTTATAGACATTTAATTTATCCTCTCCTACTCTTTAATTTTGCATTTGCTACTTTTCATGTGCTTCTTCTTCATCTCCCTAAACTCCAGTTTCCCCAGATCACTCCCAGTGCTTGTTTCCCATCAGAGAAAGCTCCCTGCAAGAGCAGCAAGAACAGAGAAATTCAGTGGTAAATAAGGCCAGACTCATCCCCTGCTGCAGACTCGGCTTTTCTTGCCCTGCAAACTGTCTGGTACCAAACGCAGGGGAGGCTGAAAGGACAACAGGCTGCCTTTGGAGAGCAAAGCTCTGCTCCCAAGGAGAAAGGAGAACATCAAAACTATTTATAATTTTAATTTACTGGAGAATGGCAAATTCATTGTGCAGCCTGACCTTTTTCTGAGGTGAGGTGGCTCTGGATGTCTCTGCTCATGTGTGAACGAAGCACAAGGATTTGCTCTGAGGCTTTATGTTAAATGGTTTCTGAGGGTGCTTTCTTGGCTAAATTAATTATTGGAAGTTGATCTCTTTTCTTGATAATGGCTGGTAAGTGATGGTGCCCTTGTGCTGCCTTTGACTCATTTGATAAAAACAGCACCATGAGATATTTCTGGGAGTTTGCATCTGGTTGAGTTGAGCAAGGACAGAATCATGAAATCATAGAATCTCAGAGTGGTTTGGGTTGGAAGGGACCTTAAAGCCCATCCAGTCCCTCCCCCTGCCACGGGCAGGGACACCTTCCACTATCCCAGGTTGCTCCAAGCTCCATCGAACCTGGCCTTGGACATTCCCAGGGATGGGGCAGCCACAGCTTCTCTGGGCAACCTGTGCCAGAGCCTCCCCACTCTCACAGGCAACTATTTCTTCCTAATTCTTTACCTTCCTCTCTTTCTGATCCCTTTTCATCCATAACTGTGAATTCCATGTTCCTCTGGAAGCTGCTGGTGATAAAGACAGAAGAGGTGAACTGCCTGACCTAAGCATTTGAGCTCTTAATTCACAAGTCTTTAATTAAATTTGATTTGATGTCTTTGACTGAGAAATCTTTGTAAAATGAGAACTACTTCAGCCTTTTTTTGTCATCATTTTGCTCCTAAGAATTAATTAATTTTTAGTCCACACACTTTAGTTACTGATGCCAATATTTCACCAGAAATTTTCCACCACCTTTAATACATGTTATGTATGTACGACTGATTCTTTGTGAAAGTCTTCATTTAATAACATTAGATAGGGAGAAATAATGTGAAAATAATCAGATGAAGTCTCCTTTAGTTTCAAAAGATTGAGTCCTGCTCTGACTTACAGACTTTAGCTGAGTTCCTGGTGAGGGTGAATATGAGAAGCTGCTAGTTACCTTCAGTATTGGAAGAAACAACATCTAATAAACTTTCAATTCAACCAGAATGCTTTAAATGTCAAATTTCTTGCAATGTGAAGCTTTCAGAGGGTTTAGCAGGTGTAATGTTTTTGCTTTGAGTCCTTTCAATAAATTGAATGGCTGAACTGAAGAGATGATGACTCTTAGTTTTTCAACAATATAAAATGTGGGGACTGTTTCAGTTTAATGCTCAAAGCAAAAAACTGTTCAGGTTGCAATGACAGAAAAGAGGGAGGGGGCTCAGATAAAGGTCTTTACTGATGGACAAAAATATTCCCTATTTTGGTTTGGGGTGGTCAATTCTCCAGCTGGGACTGCCTGGGGGAAATTACTGGGTCTCTGTGATTCTTCATCCTGGTGTAAATTAACATATTTAAGCACAGAAACACTGAGTACCAGTGGTACCTGTAGGGCACGATCTGGAAGGAGACCATCTCTTGTTTCCCAGAGAAGCTGTGGCTGCCCCATCCCTGGAAGTGTCCAAGGCCAGGTTGGAGCAACCTGGGACAGTGGAAGGTGTCCCTGCCCACGTCAGGGGTGAGACTGGATGGGCTTTAAGGTCCCTTCCAACCCGAACCATCCTGGGAGTCTGATTCTGGGACTGTCTGAATATTCCACCTGGAGCGATCCTGGGACATGTTTTGTTGTGGAGGTGGCAGGAGCTCAGCCAAGCACTTTGCTCACTGTCTCAGGGCTGTCCATGGTCTCCAGTCCGTTGGCTGGCTCCCATCAGCCCAGGGAAGAGACACTCAGGGAAGGCCCTGGAGCACCCAGGGAACTTGTGACTGAATGTTCTGTGTACACACACCAGGAATGACCATCCCACAGACCTGGAATGCAGCCTTCCACCACAGCTGTAACCTCACTGTCAAACCTCCCGCAGCCCACGAACAGTAACAAGAAGGTTGTTTTGCCTGCTGGGGATGCCCAGCCTGAGGTTGTTTTTTTCACAGACTAGAAAAAGCTTGTTCTTGTTTAAACGACTCAAGGAAATTCGGGGAGTGAAGCCACCTCACTCATCGCTGCAGCTTTCCTGAAAACTGTTCATATCTTCCCTTGCCTGAGGAGATCAACCCACATTCCTCCAGAGGAATGGCCAAAACACAGGCTATAAATTATTCTCAGAGAGTAGCACATTTTGTCAGCCTTGACGGTTCATAGAACAATCCGTGGACTGTTCATTACATAGAAATCAATGTCAGAGCTGCTGGGTCAGAGTGGGAAAGACAGAAAGTGAGATGGAATATGGAACTGAGAAAAGAAGGGATCTGGCAGCTTCCAATTTCAGGGACTTGATAAGTGAGGTGACTCATTTGCTGATGTGTAATTGACTGGGAAGGAGTCATCCAGATGGTGAAGGAAGGCCAAGGAACAGAGACAAAAAGGTCTTCCCCCAAAGTCTTTCTACATAAATGTAATTTAGGGTTTTTTTGCTCTGTTTAACCAGTGCTTTCCCTCTCCCTTCTCCATTTGCTCCATGTAGCTTCTACACTCCTATTAAAATACAAACCTACAACCTCTGAACAAATACCTAGAAGAGACATAATTCTTGTTTCCTCATACCTTTACATCCTCGCACTCCTCCTGCAGTCCCCACATGCTGGCATATGGATTTTCCTGCTGCTTCTTTTTTAACCCGGATTTGTTCGGCTCTTTGCATTCCCATGGATTCAAGAGACCTGGTGTGTCTTCCGTCCAATCCACTGAAAATCCAGCCCCTTCTGCACATATTTTTCTTTGATTTCAAGCCTCAATGTAAGACTTTTTTAGGACCTCCAGGCAGAGATTCTCTGACTTGGAGAAATTGCTGCTCTGATTTCCACCCCCCCACACCCCATTTTAATTTGGATTTTATGAGAGGATAAAGCCCATTAATCGAGGTCAGGATGGTTTTCACTGAGCTTAAGAACGAGATGCTCTTATCTGATGGAAAGTGTTGTTTTCTTTAACTTGGCTTCTACTTTTACAGGCAGAAGATGCTGAGGATTTAACTCAGGGCAATTTATATTTTAAACACAGTAGACTGTGAAAGATAATAAGTATAATAAATATTAAATATATCCGATATTATTTAAAAAAACTCTAAGTCAACTCTAAAATGATAAGAAACGAAACTTGATTTTTCTAATGAGAATTAATTTTCTTATTATTTTATATCTATTTTAGCTCTCAAATTATAAGGAAGGGTAGTTGCTTAAGCCAAACCCATTTTTTTATGGAATCTTGGAACTTTATTAATCCTCTTTAAGTGGATTCTAAACTGGGAAAAATCTAGCCCATTAATTTAAATTCCAAGAGTAACTGCACAACCAAACACGACTGGAAAAAATGCCTCAAGATATTTATGTTATATATCTTTATATTATATTATATATTTATATTGGAAATACAATGGAAATAATAATTTCAAATATACTTCTATCTAGAACCAGATACTCTCAGTATATTATTGATCACCTTTTGGCTCCATAATGAAGTATACTTTGAAAACACATTTTTTTCAGAAGTTTAATTATTAAATTTCTTTTACTTTAATTTTTATAGCTTTCATTGATTTAACCTCTGTATTTCATTTAAGATAGATGAAGAAATGTTTTTAATTGAAGACAGATGCAAAATACAGGCTAAAGAGCTCAATCATTTCTACTGATCTTATTTTTTATCCAAAAATAATTTCAAGTATCCTTCTATCTAGAACCAGATAATATTGATCACATTTTGGCTACACACTGGTGCATGTTTTGAAAATACATTTTTTTTCATAGGTTTAATTATTAAATTTATTTTAATTTACTATTCATAGATTTCATTGATTTAAGCCCTGTTTTTCATTTAAGACAGAAACAAAATACAAGACCTTAACCATTTCTACTCCTCTTATTGTCATTTTCTATGAAATAATAATTTCAAATATCCTTCTGTCTAGAACCAGATACTCTGGTATGCTAAGTGTATTATTATACTAATTGTATTATCGTATTATTATACTAAGTGTATTATTGTATTATTATACTAAGTGTATAATTAATATACTAAGTGTATTATTGATCACCTTTTGGTTACACACTGAAGTGTGTTTTGAAAATACCTTTTTTTTCAGAGGTTTAATTATTAAATATATTTGATTTTAATTTTCTTGGGCTTTTGGAATTGGCACTTTACCAGTGTCCTGAACAAATCCTGGCCTGTCTGGGCTGGAGTGAGTAGGAGTTTGCTGGGAATGGGGGGACGTGGACACCTTTGAACCTGTTTGTGGCCCACGGGGGCAAATGGGAATGGAAATTCATCTGTCAGAGGTTCTGGCACTGCCAAGGAAGTGTTTGAGGAGCTCTTTGTGTGCTCAGCTCTTCCAGCCAGACACTCCAGCCTGACCCAGCCATGCCAGGCTTTTAGGGAGTTTTCTCCTGGATCAGAGTTTTGGGAGCTCTGTCAATCCTGGCACCCCCTCATGATATTTTAGCAGGAATCGGTCATGCTGGGATCACTCAAAATCTGCCCCTTGCGAAAGCCTGACAGTGCCTACTGTGAATCTCAGCGTGTGTCCCTTAATTACCTGGGAATCAGTGCTAATTGCACTCCATCTCCTCTCCTTTGGCTCATATTGGAGGTTTAGATTTTAAATTTTATATTTAAAATTTCAGCTCAGCATGGAGAATTCCATCCTTCTCACACTACCAGTCCATGTGTTTTTTTTGGCATAATGAATTCCCATCTGAGTAAGAACCTTTCAGCTCCTAGTGTTAAATATAACTCAGTTTTGCACTAAGATATTACCAGCCTCGGTGGTTGATGATATTATTAACTGATACTGTCGATGTGCTTTCTAAATGGACTTGTATAACTCCATCTAAACAGTTATCTGAGTGCTGCTTTTTAAAGATGATTAACAACCTGCAGGTGACAGCAGTTCCCAGAAAAATCTGTGAAGACCTTGCACTTCTTTTCACGTAAAAATGCATGAGATATTATTTTAACAGTTAGGTAAGACATATCTCCTTCATGTCACCAGACTATTAAATATCTACTTAATTAACCTCTTCCTCTTTATCCAGAGCTTGTCCAGACTTTCTGACAGTTCTTAAGAA
Source organism: Cephalopterus ornatus (assembly GCA_013396775.1). NCBI lineage: Eukaryota > Metazoa > Chordata > Aves > Passeriformes > Cotingidae > Cephalopterus > Cephalopterus ornatus. The sequence continues at coordinate 61,242 of VZRE01001524.1, forward strand.
ATAAAAGAATAAAATACTAATTTGTAATAATCCAGTTTAACAGAAATCACACTTCTCTGATTCCTACACCTTAACCTGCTGCAATGTGAACGCGGTCAAATGACTATCTATCACTATTTGCCTTCATTTTTGCTTGTACGGGTTCAGACTTGGTATAAAGGAAAAGATTTTTCTTGCAAGCCTTCCAAGAAATAATACTTTATGTCTAAAGCACTGAGCATAATAATGGTGGCCATTATCAGGGGATTATGGGATCCCAGAATGGTTTGGGTTGGAAGGGACCTTAAAGCTCACCTCATTCCACCCCCTGCCGTGGGCAGGGACACCTTCCACTAGCCCAGGTTGCTCCAAGCCCCATCCACTCCTTGAACACTCCCAGGGCTGGGGATTAGGAACAGAAGGTTCTCCCTAAATTTATATTCTTTAACAAAAGGCAGATAGAAAGAGGAATGTGTAAATTCCATTTTAGGACAGTTCAATATCCACCTCATCATTAGACTTGGCTGACCACAGTGCTTGAGATCAGATTCCCAAATATTCACCCCCAGCTGTGTGATGACGTTTGTGACTCATCCTTGGTGGCAGAGCACAGTGCGTGGGCTGGGATAATAATTCCCAAGATGCGTTTGAGCCCTCCAGTGGCCACTGTTGTTGTTTGTACTTTGAAAACTGCCAATTAGAGCATCAGTGTTCACTAAAGCAGCCCCCATGTCTCTGGGCGCAGTCAGCAATATGTTTCTGTGAACCTGAGCTGACAAAATATTTGGTTATTTCTCCTGAAAGAGCGAGGCAATCGTCTGTCACAGCAGCAAAGTCCGTGCTCCCAATTCTCCCAGAGTAGCACTGCCAGCACCACTCCTGCATAGCTAATTTCCCTTCTCCTAACACCCACAGGATGTGTTTTCTCTGGATGCTGCAGCCAAAACAACCCTTCCCCAGCACAGGAGCGAGATCTCTGCTCTCTGTGCTGCACTGCTGGGGTGGACAACACGGCTCCCCTGGACATGGGACACCCGGAGTCACAGGATGTGTTGAGTTGGAAGGGGCGCACAAGGATCATCCAGTCCAACCCTCAGCCCTGCACAGGCCCATCCCCAAGAGTCACTCCCTGTGCCCCAGAGGATCATCCAAACCCTCCTGGAGCTCTGGCAGCCTTGGGGCTGTGCCCACTGCCCTGGGGAGCCTGGTCAGTGGCCAACCACCCTCTGGGGGAAGAACCTTGTCCTGAGATCCAACCTGCCCCTGCCCTGGCACAGCTCCAGCCATTCCCTGGGTGCTGTCCCTGGTCCCCCCAGAGCAGAGCTCAGTCCTGCCCCTCCTCTGCCCCTGCCCAGGAAGCTGGAACTGCAATGAGGTCTCCCCTCAGCCTCCTCTGCTCCAGCTGAACACACCAAGTGCCCTCAGTGTCCTCACACGGCTTCAAACCAAGGCCCTTCCCCATCTCCGCTGCCTCCTTTGGACACTCTCTAATGGCTCAACCTCTCCCTTCCATTGTGTCCCCCCCAAAACTGCCCCAGTGTTGAGGTGAGGCTACCCCAGGGCAGAGCAGGGTGGGACAATCCCTTCCCTGATGCCCCCAGGACAGGGATGTCCCTCCTGGCTGCCAGGGCACTGCTGACCCACAGCCAACTGGCACCCACCAGGACCCCCAGGGCCCTTTCCCAGCACTGCTTCCCAGCCTCTCATCCCCAGTCTGTCCATCCATCCGGGGTTGCCCCATCCCAGAATCCAGCACTTCCCCTGGTTGAACGTCCTGTGGTTGGTGACTTCTGCAACTTTCATTCACAACAGGGCTCTTCCTAACCTGCTTTCTAATCCTAGAGGGCTCCAATGAAGCTTTTCCTGGTTTTAGGAGGAGCAGAGGAAGTCAGTGCTGTTCCAGTGCTGGGTGTGTTCGTGTCTGTCCTGTTCTTGTAAAAAGCCCTTTCCTACATCCCTGAAATCCGAGTGCTTGGCCACACAAGTAATTGATAAATTGGAACAAACTGGCTGCCTGTGCTTTCCCCAGGGGCCTGGGCAGCTGCAATTTGTGCTGCTTTAGAGATCCTTCATCAACGTGCTGAGCACCTTCTGAGCTTTGGAGACAGACAAACACTTTTCCTATAAATCTGACAGCTCTGCAAACCTGCATTCTCCTTATGACCAGGGGCTCTTCCATCTGTCCCATCCTAAGACCTTAAAACAGACTATGGTGGGGTTTTTTTCCTCTCTCCTTTTTCTTTTTTGCTTCTCCTGATTGCCTGTTATTCAGCAATTCAGGAGGCAATAATGGATTTCACAAGTTACAATAAATTGGGTATACATTTAGTAATCTTTGCTTATTTCCCCTAAATGTTTTTGAAATTACTAACACAGATCCACGAAAGCAAGGAGAGACATTTTCTTTTCCTCTGAAGCTGGGAAAAACATTTATCTCACCCCTTTACCTGCACTATAACAAGAAAATGAAAGGTTGCTTTTTCTGCAGATCTCACTAACCTGTAAATCTCAATTTATTAACAATGTAGAGGTATGGAATCATAGAATCCCAGAATGGTTTGGGTTGGAAGGGACCTTAGAGGTCCAAACTATTCCAGGATTCTATGGTTCTATAAACAAAATCATTCCTTTTACGGCCTGTGAGTGTTATTTAGGGTTGGTGTTGGCATCTTAAGTACTTGCTTTGGACTTGATTTTATCAAATTTTGTTGCCACGAAACCTCTACTCCGTTTAGCCAAAAAGACTTGTGGAATCCATGCCCACCAGTACAGCACAGGAGTGGGGTTTACAGTAGAAAGTGGCATAATAGAACGCCTTAAAACCATGGAAAAATACAAGTATGTGAAATTTCCTTTTTTAATTTGTTTTCCCCAAGCAAAACGCATTGGACGCCCATGGATGTGATTTCCCCAGAGGTGTTCATGCTTTCTCTTTCTCTGTCAGACTCAGCACAGGCCGCTCCTGTCCTTGCTCATCTCATCCTCAGGCCAACCTCCTTGATGTTCCACACCTCCAAGGCCTATTAGCAGTTGCCACGGGGTTTTCTATCAACATCTGCTCTGAAAACATGCTACAAACATCATTTGGAAGCTTTTAAATCAGCAAATTCATCTGTTACTTCTCTGGAAGCAATTCCAGGATTAACTCAGCCGGTTAGAGCTGGACAGGTGTGTCCAAGGCCTCACGTTTCTGTGTGATGCTTTGGGGGGGGGGCTTTACTCCACGATTTCCTGATCCTCAGGCTGGTATTTCTGCTGCTCTAAGACGCATTAAACAAGTTTTAGTTTCCCTTTTTCCTCTATTTCATGCTGGAGTAGGAAGATGCATGTCCAAAGGCAACACCTTCTATTGACATAAGGTCTCCAACACCCTAAAATGGCATAAGGTCCTCACTGAAATCTTCCCCGAAGAACTGAGGTATTGCCTGAGGTACCTGACGCATCGCTTATCATGATGAACAAATCCACAAGGCAGACAATTCCCGTGCTGTGATTAAAAGACCAACTGACAGGATGAAGAATATCAGATGGGCACCCAACACAATTCCGTGGCCATTTCCAGGAGCCTAAGGAACTGAAATAAGATTTAGGGAGGCCTGGAGATCTTTTTGTTTCCTTCCAGGTTGGTTTTCATAGCAATGAATGTTGGATGTCGTTATTTTTATTTTTAAAAGAAATGAGCTTTCCACATAATCATGTAACTTATTTAGTATTCGGTCACTTAAGGATAAAACACCAGATTTGAAATCTGAAGATAAAGATAATGAGGCTTGACAAGACTTTATTCAATAAAGGCAGCAGAACTGGAGCATTGCATTATCCAAAATCTAATATCATTCAATATCTATAATATTATGCCATATTATCCTGTTATCTATATTGATGCAACAGAATCATGGAATGATTGGTTTGGCTGGAAGGGAACTTGAAGATCTTCTAGTTCCAATCCCCTACAACGTGCAGGGACACCCCCGTCCCACACCCACCCTGGGCAGGTATTATAACAAAATTATACAAATTATAACCAAAATTATAACTGAATTATAGCTAAACCTATCTGCTGCTGTGGTCCAGAGGAGGGGTATCTGCTGCATTTCAGTAACCAAAGTTTGCAGATTCCTATCTTGTAGCTGATGGTATCAGCCAAAACATGTGGATGATGTTTGATATTTGCTATTTGTCTCAGAATAGTTTGGGAATATTCATCCCTGTTTTTAGAACAAGGTGGAATTGTTCCACACTGCTGGGCTTCTACATGATAATTTCCAAACCCTGTGTCGCACAGAGCCAAAGCAGAGGCCACATATAAATTAGAAGTTCATCAATCAGGATATAATTAATACTACTTTGCCTTGGAGCCAAATATTAGCATATTAATATATTCCAGTGTACAAGTGTTTTGTAAATGTTATGGCACAGCCAGACACGATGTCTGAACATTTCAAACAGTTCTGTGAGTAATGGGACAAGCACAGGAGCAAAGGTGTGTGTAGGTGCACGTCAGGGGCCTCCAGAAAATAACAGCTATAAGATAAGGAACAAGATAAGCAAAGATGCAGGACATCTTCCCCAGTACTCAAGAGGCTGAACTGCCAAAAGCAAATACAAGATAAGGAGCACCAGGAGAAGCTGAAATCCCTCTTTTGGGAGGGATAAAAGCACAAAACAGAAACATCTAAGGGAGCAAGGGAGAAGAAATCCAACAGCCTGTTGCAATTCTGACTCCTTTCATCAAAGAGCTCTCCAGTCTCATCACCTTGACCCCTCCACTGCTAAACCCAGCAAGGACTGTGAGCCCTCTGTGCTGTCCCATCACATCAGCTCTGGGTGTTCAGCTTGGAAGGGGTAAAGAGTGACAGTGATGATGATAATTAACTGCAAATACTGTGATTAATAAGAGCTAACCAGTCAAAACAAATGTGTTGTAAACAAATTCATTTTAAACTGTTTAGTTTTGAAGTCTAAAGCTGGCCTGAGCTCTTGGTTTTCTCAGCACACCAGAGTACTCTAATCCATAACTGATCTCCCTTACTCCTCACGCCAAACCCTTTTATCCCATAAAACAATCAGGTTGATCAGGCAAGATTTATTTTTGGTAAAATCAGTGAATCCATGCTGATTGCTCCCAGTCACCCTCTTCTCTGTCTTGTGTCCAGAAACAGTTCCATGAGGACTCACTCCCAGGGAACGAGGTGAGCTCCCTGAACATCCTTCGAATCCATTTTAGGGTGACTGTAACTCTTCCTTCTCCTCACTGGTGGGAGACCTCCCCTGATCTCCACAACCTACTAAAGTGGGTGGTGTTGCAAGGACACCTTCCACAGTGGATCCCATGGGGGTGAACTTCCATGGGTTAAAATATCTTAACTAAACCCTGAGTCTGTCCTCATCCACTGCTGTTAACTCTACTCCCTGAGCTCCTTCTCTAAACTCAGGGATCTGAGAGACCTTGCTGGTGCTGGCTGAAGGCAAACGAGGTGTTGAGTACCTTACCTGCATCCCCTGTCACTAATCCCCTAACACCACATTTGATTCTCCTTGGACATGGTGATGCTGAACTCTGGAATTCCTCATGTGTTCTGAGAACAGAACAGAAGCAGAAAAACAACAGCATGATCTGAACTTTCAAGGTGTATCACAAAACCTGTGCAAATATCAAAATACCGCATTTTTTTTGTCACTTGAGTCTCCCTGGAAGTTTGCAGAAGTGTGCTGCTCAGAGAGGTTGCAACTGTGGGTTCATAAATTGATGTGTAATCAGAATCTGGGGTCTCTTTCACATAAAACAGACATTTCAGTGAAAATACACTGGAGCTAAGCCAGCAAATTCCCACTTCAGCACAGACAGTCCTTTCACCTTCATCTCTTGGCTGTGACTTCCCTCTCTGACCTTGTGCTTGGAGCTGATCCAGTTTGCAAACCAAATGATTTCATTTTGCCAGGTCAGGTTTTATTTTTCACCAGTCCAGCAAGTCGTCCTGATCGTGCAGAGGCTCCAATGATTGCTGACATCGAGAGGAGAGGGAGAGAAGAAAAGAAACCTCCCTCTTTTAGGAGCAGTGAGTTGTGAGATGGACAAAGCTCTAATGAGCAGCTTGGGCTTTAGTGTCCCAAACTGCTTCAGAAGCTTGTCTGCATTCAGAGAAATTCTAACACCTGGTAAAACAATTTTAAGGAATTTGTATTCTCCATAACTGTTGGCATATAAAATTATTTCAGTTCTTCAATTAATTGTTAGTCCACTGCTTAGAAAGGTCACAAGCCCATGAGATGCAAAAGCCATGAGAGGCTTCAAAGTGACAGGTTTTGTAGCACCTTGATAAATATTGCAGCTAAGAGCTAAAAATGCTCATTGTAAACCCTGCTGCATCATTTATTAAAAAATTATTAAATGAAGTCAACAGACTTTCCTCTGCATTAGGCAACACTTGTCTGTACCACTGACAATTCTGCAGCAATCACAGAGGGCTTTTTCAGGAGTTGCTTTCTGTTCCCTTTTCTCTTCTTAGTTCTCCAAATTATTATTCCTTAATGTCATCACTCCCTCCTTGCTCAGTGCACACCCTCTGCCTTTGCTTTTAATCCAACTTCTACCACAGGAGAGTCTTTCAAATACAAATATGACATCATGTGATATAACCCTCTAAACAATTTGTGACTTTACGTTTTTTTTTTCCACGGAAAATTGAAAGGAGAAGAATAAAAATCCGCTCAACCACTTGAGTGCCTGCAGCTGGCACTGGGAAAATTGAGGTTTCAATTTCTGCAACTCTGGAGTTTGACTTGGGCACATCATTTGAGGCACAGAGGGCTTTACAACCTGGAGTAGCGGGATTTGCACACAGGTAGGGATGCAAACAGGCAGGAAGACAGTGAATGGCTTCAAACTCCCAGAGGGCAGTGTTAGATGGGATTTTGGGAAGGAATTCTTCCCTGTGAGGGTGGGGAGGGGATGGAATGGAATTCCCAGAGAAGCTGTGGCTGCCCCATCCCTGGAAGTGTCCAAGGCGAGGTTGGACGGGGCTTGGAGAAACCTGGGCTAGTGGAAGGTGTCCCTGCCCATGGAAGCACGAGATGGATGAACTTTAAGGTCTTTTCCAACTCAAACCACTCTTTGAAACTCAGAAACACATGGATCCCCACCCACCACCACTCACAGCTGATACCATGGCAGGTATTGCTGAGTGAGCTCCACCTCCCTCCTTCCCAGGTGGGCAGATGGACCTGTTTTCCCTTTCACATTACCACAAAAAAGTGAATCCATAAGAAAAAAAAACCCACATTTTTCTTATGGATTTTGAGGTTTGTTAGATTCCATTATTGCCCCCCTCAGAAATGTTTGAGCACTCTCAGTATCGGGCCCAACACCATCAACCAAATCTGAGAAAGATTTGTATACGGACTTAAAATTCGACTTCTGAACCCCTACCAAGCCATTTGAAGATGTGACCCAGAATTACCAGTGTAGCTCTATGCGCTTGCTTAAAAGTGATTAACAGAAAAGAATTTGAAGAAATATGTGGGAAAAACTACTGAGTGTCAAAAACTTGTGAGTGGGTCGATAGCAAAAGTTTGGGGTTTACTCCACAACTTGCTGCACTCCTCTCTTAACTGAGAAACAGGTTTGCTGCCAGAGGTAATTAAATAACAAATGACACTTGACTAATTAGAAGATTGTGCCATCTAGTGACTGGACCAGCTACATGAACGTTTTGCTGAGGTTTGAGGACACCCTTGGAGGCTCCAAGTAGGAGCTGAATGTGATGAGCTCAGAGCAAGTTTTCCTCTCAGCACACAGTGTTATTTTTCCAAGCTGGAACTCATTTGGTGTCTCTCCAGCATTATTTGCTATAGTTGCTGGCAGAGTCTTTATTTATTTACTTTCCTCCCAATAATAAGCCTCTGGAAAATAACCAACATCTCTCTGCTACACCTTTATCTTTAACCTGTCTTTTTTTGTTTTAAAACGTCAGTTTTCTAGGACAGCTCCTGACAGGCAGGTACCAGTATGATCCTAACAACATAACTATATGGCTGGAACATGTTATTCTGTCCCTCATGGAGTCTTCAAATAAGAGATTAGAAGACAGGTAGTTTGGGATGATCACTCACTCTCCATTTGCAGCATTTCTGGCTGGGATGTTTTCTATGCCTTGCTGTCTGAAAGCTGAAGATTTCTTCAAAATTATTTTCCATGTCTCATTTTAATATTTCCTCCTCCCAACATCCACCTTCACATTCTCTCCCCACCAGTTTTGGGCTTAAAAATAAGTCATGCCAGCACCAAATTTGTTCCTTCAAAGACAAGTTAGGATATGCAGCAATGTCCTCGTTGGAGTTATTTCTTATTTTGTTGTTATTGGCCTTAAGGCAAAGGGTGTTTTATCTATGTTTTCTGTTAAACGGAGACATCTAAGAGAACAGACCCACATTTTATAAATTGTAAAATAAAACTGGTATAAAAATGTACTCCTGTTTCAGCAGTATTTTTAAATATAATCCAAACTGATCATTAGTATAAGAAAAAATATTTTAAAAAATCTTGACAGCTTCATTTTCTGAAGGCATTTGTTGCTAAAATGAAGTCCTGGGAATCATGTCTCACATTGCTTGGAAAATCTGACTATTTGGATTATCTTATTGGTGTTTTATGACAAATAGAGCTCAGCCTTTGGAACATACAGACAATAAGATCTCTTTTAAACTGACCTCGATACTGGGTTTGCAGGAGTGACTGCATTAGAGAATCCTGGCATCCCAGAGTGGTTTGGTTTGGAAGGAACCTTAAAACCCATCCAGTCCCACCTCCTGCCATGGGCAGGGACAACTTCCACTAGACCAGGTTTCTCAGAGCTCCATCCAACCTGGCCTGAAGCTCCTTCAAGGTTCATACTGAAAAGGGACACTGAAATTAGGTGACTTTGCAACTTTTATGCCAAAAGAAGCCCTAATCAGGAACTCAAGTCAGCCACAGAATTCACTCTCACAGTAAAACAGAAACAGACCTGATCATTGTTGGAGGACGAAAACCACCCTAAGGATGATCCCTGGATTATTTTAACACTGTTACTCCAACTATTTTTGTGAGATGGATTTCCAGTCAAAAAATTGCAGCTAATTGTCTCTGCTTTATCCTTTCTTGTTGGATATGAGGAGGAACTTCTTGCTGGAAAGGGTGGTCAGGCCTTGGCAGGGGCTGCCCAGGGAGGTTTGGAGTGCCCATCCCTGGAGGTGCCCAAGGAAGGCCTGGCCGTGGCACTCAGTGCCCTGGGCTGGGGACAGGGTGGGTATCGGGCACAGGGGGGATCCATGGGCTGGGAGAGCTTTTCCAGCCTAAACATTTCTGGAATTCTGGGATTTTGATACACCTATGGCACTGCAATGTCAGGCAGTCGGTTCTATTCTATCGTGCTTGAGTTGAAGCAGTTTGCCGTGATGAAAATGTCCTTTGGTACTGCTGGTCTGAGCTGCTGGTGGAGATCTATCAAAATAATAAAGCAGCTTTGAAAGGACTCACAATCACATTTGTATTTACCCTGCTACACACAAAAAAAAATCAGCAAAAAAGACAACTGGAACAAATCAAGCACTTTAACCCCTGTCTTTTGCTGAAAGGCAAGTTAGAAGAACACACTCAGACTTAGAAATAGATGCTAATTTCTGGAGGACCGTGCATATCTCATTATTGTGTGTTTTGCCAAGAGCTGCCGCTGTTCTTGGAAAACTCGCTGTGACTCCTTCAAACGTGGAGCAGCGTGCAAACAGCAGTGGGGCTGCAGCAGAGACTGGAATGGTGCTACTCACATCGTCAGTTCACAAATGGAATACTAAGGAGGAATAAAACATACCCCTTGTCTGGCCCCAGAGGCGGTGAAGCGGCAACTTGCATGGGGAAAATAACAGTGAAATGCCAACATCCTGCAGCTGCTGAGCCTTGGAACAGTCTGGTCCACTCAGGAGCTGTTTACCAGTTGTGGTGCTGATATTTCCAGAGGAAAATGCAGCACCTGAGGAAAAACCCACTACTGAATACCAGGGTGCTGTGCTGGGCTTTGCTGGACTCTGGATTCCTGTCCAGACAGAGCCCAAAGCCATGGGCTAAATGAATTCAACAGATATTTTGTGGACATTTTGTGGCCTTAAACTGAGACAGGGGAGACTCAGATCAGGTATTTGAAAAACTTTTTCACTGTCTGTGTGGTCAGGGATTGGAAGAGGCCCCAGGGAGGTGGTGGATCACCGTCCCTGGAGGTGTTCAAGAGGTGTCTGGATCTGGCACTTGGTGATGGTTTGGTGGTTTAGGAGGTCGCAGGAGCAGTGCTGAGGGGAGGGTTGGACTGGATTACCATAAAGTTCTCTTCCAACCTTGATGACTCTGTGATTTTGAAGGGGTTGTCCATAGACTAAGAGAAGGGTATCTGTGTATCAGAGCAAAGAACAGGAGATTAATGGGTGGTTAATGAGGTTGTACTGAATAATGTAGGACCTGAAGAGTTTGGAATAAGGGGTGGAATGTGCTGGGTTGGGCTGGGTGGAGTTAATGTTCCTCCAGTGGTTGAGGGGAGAGGGGACAGGGGACCCCAATGGACCCAGGGGACATTCCAGACCATGTCCAAGGGATATTCCAGACCGTGGGACATCCAGCTCAATGTATAAAGAGGGGACAGAAGGAGAAAGGGGTGGGGAGGGACATATGGAGTGATGGAGTTTCTCTTCCCAAGTCTCTGTTCCCAGGATGGGGCCCTGCTCTCCTGGAGCTGTGAACCTGCTGCCCATGGGAAACAGGGAATGAACTCCTTGGTTTCTTGGCTTGTGGGCAGCGTTTGCTTTCCCTGTTAAACTCTCTTTATCCCAACCCACGAGTTTTCCAGCTTTTACCCTTCCAATTCTCTCCCTGATCCTGCTGGTGGGGGAGTGAGGGTGAGGGAGTGCCTGTGAGGGGCTTGGGGTTAACATAGAAAATACAGCTCTGAAATATTTTGTCAAATTTTTGTCAAATTCTTCAAGACTGAACAGTATGTTTGTCCCCACAAAACTTGCAAGTGGATTCCCAGGCTACTCCCCTTGTTCTTGTTTTAAAGAGTTCCCTTTCTACACACTTGTGTAAGTATAAAATTATAATAACACAATAATATAGATAAAAATGTATATGTGTAATAATATGATAATTATTTTATTATATAAAATAATATATTGTTACGCATTATATATGTGTATGTTATTTATATCAAAATAATTATATTGTTAGACACACAAATAAAATTTATATGTAAATTATTATATTACATAAAATAAT
>VZRE01001524.1:72525-156841 GCA_013396775.1 Cephalopterus ornatus
AATAATATAATAAGTTATATATAAGATATAGATTATATATTGTAATTAATATTGTACATTGTAATTAATATTATACAATGTCGTTGATAATTATTAATATTGTTATATATTTTCTTAGGTATTATATTATCTATTAATTAGAGATAATAATTATCCAATATGTTATCTATTATACCTATTATATATAATAGATAATATATGTATGCCAATGTAATAATATATAAGTATAATATCATAACAACATACAAGCATAATAATAAAATAATAAACTATTCTATTGTAAAATAAATTGTAAAAATACTATAATAAATAACAAAAGAATCCTATTACTGTGATATTTTAAGGTTTATCTCCCAATATTGGAATTTTTTTGGATGACACGTACTGCCTGACTCCCGAGTGCTCCCAGTGCATGTGAACATCATTTCTTACACATCCTTTCTCAAAAATCAATTCCTTCCCCCCACCCCTAAGTTTTTGATTGCAAAATTAGATTGTGAATCACTCACTCAAAAGTATTTAAGCTCCTTGGCGTACAGAGCTATTTGTTTAGTCTGTCCAGCTTGTCTTGCTAATGGCGTTTCTTAATTTTTCTTAGCTCTTACAAGCAGCAGTTGTGGAAAATAAAGCGTTGCAAATAGCTCTGTACAAAACCTGCTTAAATCATCAGGGCTATTTTTCAAATCAGCACAGAGATGTTTAATCAGTGCAGGTCACCTGTCCAGTGAAATGGAATTTTTTTAACAAATTTTAGTGAGCTGTCATCTGTTCTCAAGTGCAGAGCAACCAACATTCCTTAGCTGGACTGGGAAAGAAAAAGTGTCCTTTTAGCGCTGCAGAGGAATGGAGACCTAAATGCTTAAGCCTCCTAAAACCAGGTCATTACACAGATGAAATCAGAGGTGTTCAAATCCCAGCTTATTCTTGCAGCACTTACCAGAGAAGTTTGTGTTAAAAGAGAGAAATAGCTCCAGCTTAATGGAAAAATACAATTAGAAACCTGAAAATAAAACAAAAATATACATCTAAACACATGCATTTGATTATTTTTTCCAGTTCCACTGTTTTTTTAATACCTTTTGTCTTGAACAGCCCTTTTTCTGGAAGCTTTGCTGTGTAATCACTCAGTGGGATCTGTTCCTCTCTTCCAGTAAGGAACTGTAACATCAACTCTTTATGTACCTTCTCCTGCATTCAGCATATTCCAGGCTGTCCAAGGATCAGGACTTCTTAATTCCCTCATCACTGCTTGTTTCCTGGCCATATTTGTACTCTGTAGATCAGTAATTTCTATTTTCATTGGCAGGAGATTTCTAAGGACTTTGTAGCTGTACCTTTCACGTTTCTCTGGTAAAACCCCAATTTTCTATTTACATGGTAGGGAAAGGTAATTAGTCCGTGTTGAAAAGAATATTTATGACTCACAGAATGCAAGGAAAATAATCACACGGTAATCGAGGGAGGGTTTAAGTGGGAATACAGGATGGGATGTGGAAGAGCTCAGGGGTGGGGGTTAAACACGGGGCTCAGACTGGCACTGGAGACCTCAGGTCTAGAAAAGGTCAGAAAAAGAAATGCTGACCCAGGAGTTGAGCAAAAACACTCTTAGAGGCGAAAAAAGTGGCCAAGGTTCATGTATTCGGCCTACTTAAGGGCACTCAGCATATCCCAAATCTGGCTGTAATGCAGAGCTGCAGGTGGATGAAGGAAGATCAAGGCATTGAACACATCAGTGAATGCTTAAAACTGACTCTAATAGTGCTTGGGGTGAGGAAGAGCATCATACTCCTCCCCCTGAAGGACCTGGGGGAGCTGACAACGTGCAGCGCTTGCCTTTCTGCCACCCCGAGGTCACCAAGCCCAGGACACAGGGTGCAGGGGCGAGGGAGTGTAGGCAGGGAGGCAGGAAGGGCACAACAGTAGTGTGTAAGCAGCAATTTTAGAGTTTAAATTGTTGAACGCGCTTTCCCCCCGTTTATATTCCTTACACTACAGCATTATGTTAGTCATAAATATTATGTTCAATAGAGATTAATCACTTTTCACTTCAATGTACCTTGAATATTCAGATTCCTTCCTTCTTTCCTTGCTTCCTTCCTTCTTCCCTCCCTCCCTCCCTTCCTCTGTAATAGGAGTGGTTCAATGCAAATCCCTGACAAGGCTTCAGTTATACCAATAATAAGTTCCTGTCCTTCTATGTAAGTCTTATTTCCTTTCAGATCATATCCAAGATTTTAAATGTAAAACATTTGCAGGAGTTCTGCTTCTTCAGGAGTGTTATGAGAAAGCTGTGGCAAGCAGTACCAGAGGGGCAGGCACTTCATCAGCCCAGCTATATGACCTTTGTGATCTAGAGTTGTTTAGTCCTTGTTACATTTCAGAACCCCTTTTTCTATTCTTTCACAGCTGCTAAGTCTCACCCTTCAACCTAGGATTTGTATAACGGGAAAATGAAGCAGTGAATGAGTGTTTTGTGCTGCAAGCACTAAAATTTTCAACATTTGTTTCCAACACAACTGAAATGTTCTTTCCTCAGGTATATTATGGAGACAATTTCCATGTTCCAGACATCTTACAGATTAAATGGCACTGCTGAGGGTTGAATGAGAGGTGGGAGAGCTGAGAAAAAGTGTTAATATGAAATGCAGTTATGCATAAAACATTCCTACTCAACTGTGGCTGTGAACATCCACAACACCTATATGGAGTGCAGACGTATATATATAAATTAATAATTTATATGCATGAATTAATATTACAGAAGAACAGGTTGAGAATCAGTCACCCCCAACCAACTGGCATCCCAAGGTGTTTAATTACTCTGCTGGGCCTCAGAGAAGACCTAGACATAAACCTGGTCAGACATTTGTGCAGTGTGTGTTTTCCTGTGCAGATACGGACAGTCCAGTCAAGTGAAAGGGGCATTTTCCTGTATGTTCAAGGTGCATTGAAGAATGCCAAATGTGACCGAAAAAAAGAGAGATGTTCAGAAGCTATCAAACCAAAGGGCTGTTTATTAGCTGATGTAAACCAGTGTTTGCAATCAGAAGTCACTGACAGTGCCGTGGAGACCAGGGCACCAAATTCAGGGACCACAACAAAAAGTCTCAGGAGCAGAAACTTCCTTCACTCAGCAGAGTGGGATAGAATCAGAAAAATTACCAGGAAAGAAGGGTGGCTTTGCCGAGTGAGACTTTCACATGACAACTTTGACAGGGTTTCCATTCAGCTAGCAAGGCTAATTATCCCAATTTTTATTCCACACCCTTCACTTGGGGAGCTACTCTGAGGAACAGTCCTCATCTATTTTGTGATGAGAGGATCAAGGTAATTGTAAGTACCCTGCAAAGCATAACAAAATGAGATGAGATACTGCAGTAGGTAAAATAAATTTGGAGATAAAGAGCTGGAGCAACACCTCACATATCCCTCAAGCTGGTTTGTTAATACTCATAGGCAAAGCTATTTGAGAGTCAGTTTACAGCTTGAAGGTTTAATATCTATCTATCTATCTATCTATCTATCTTAGCTGCTGTTTTCTTTTTCATGCTGATTCTTTGGTATGAGATGTGTTTCCTCATCTCAAACACAGTTTAAGCTGAAAAATAACTACAGAGGATAATTTCTTTCATGGAATCACAGAGAGGTTTGGGTTGGAAGGGACCTTAAATATCATCCAGGGACCTTAAATATCAACCCCCTGCCATGGGCACCTATTTAAAAGAAGGGAGAGCAGAAATAACTCAGACCCACAGAGCTGCAAATGTTTTAAGTGAGGTTGTTCTATGAGGGAAATTTAGAACGTTTTACCTAAACTATATTAATGCTAAACAATCATCAATAATGGAATCATGCAAATAGACAGAAAATGTCTTCTTTACCTGCGGCAATCAAGGATCATTTTTACTAATTATAGCTTATTCAAGCTACATAATTTGTCAAGGAAAGCTTTGGACAATTGACAGATGGGTTGTCACAGATGGTATTATGAAACCAATGAAAAATGATCTTTTTGTAATTTATGGTAAATCTCACTGGCAATCCAAAATACCAGGAAATACACTGAGAGATTCAAAAATATCTAATCCCTGTGTGTTTCTAGTGCAAAGTGTCCCCAGATCAATGGGGAAATTTGTTCTGAGGATATCACTTAAAAGAATCCATGCAATTTATACGAATCCAATCCTTAGGTGAGTTTTGCAGTTGTCTCTGTAACAGAGTAATCCAATGACAAGGAGAAAAAAACGTGGATTACATCCTGCTTCTTCCTTTACTTTCTCAATCACTGACTGGGATACGAATTTAGTGTTCAGTAAATATTCAGGGAGAAAATTGACCGGGATGAAGAGATAATATTGTGCTCATGAGTGCTCAGAGGATTTTGAATTGGCATCCACAGTAGGAGCTCTCAGACACTTTTCAGCACAGCCACCTCCATTATATCTTTACATTACAGGCTATTAAAGGCCCAGTCTACTCCAAACAGGATAATTCAAGCCTCTGATTGCAGCAGTGTGTGCAAAATATACACTTATTGGTGTTCAGGAAAATGGTGACGGTGATCTATCTGTTCAGCAGGGGCTCCAGGGACTCTCTTGGCTGCCAGATGTACCATAGCATGGCACTTCTGAGAGGGGGAAGTGTGGGAAGGAAGCTCAGGGAAAAAGGGAGACGAGCCTGTAACGCAGAGGCAATGGTATGTAAATATAAAATGTGATGTATAACTGGCTGAGCAGAAGTTTCAAGCACAAGACTTTAGTTGAGGTTGGTCCTGGAAGTCTGTGTGGGATAATAGGAGGAGCAGGACTGAGATGATAATCCTGAGTGATGGGTGCATAAAGTGTGCCCTCAGCTCTGCTGTTTGCAGCTCAAGAATAGAGTTGAAAAATCAGCCGAAAAGAATGTTTGTGGAAGATGTGCCACGGCAAAAACACCCAGGAAAGTCTGACTTCTCTAAGAGAGAATAAATAGGTGAATGGATTAATGTACAGACCGCTCCATGAGGGAGAGAGATGGGATGATAGGAAGCAAAATCTCTTGGCAGAACAAAACTGGGCAGGATCTGGGGGATTAACACCAGTAAAATTAACCAGACAAAGTTGTGAGGGCCAGTGGGGTCTCCCAGGGTTCTTTTCTTACAATCAATGATGGGGCAGAAAGGACCAGAGAGAGGAAATTCTGGTTTGGAAAGAGTTTGCAGCTCAGAGGAGACAAGGCAGAACCTCAAGGTATGCAGTGGGCTTCAAGATCAAACCTCTTTCGTGCCTAAAGATGGCCCCTATAAGTATGGGAACCTATTTAGTCAGAATCTCATTGACATCTTGAACATAAATGTTAATTATTCACTCCCTGTGTTTCCTGGCTTAATATCAAAACTCTGCACAGACCTGCAAACCCACCACAGACACAGAGGACATAGACATCTTTATTACCTCCTTGTGCAGATTAAATTCAATAAATTATTCAATTTCTTTTCCAAAATTTCAAATATATTTTAACTCTACAAACCCAAATCATAATGGATGGTTTGTTAATTCTCCAGAGAGCTTGAATAAAACTTTCAAAGATAGTTTTATTTAGTACCAGCCAAAGTCAAATTAAAGAATCGAGACACCCTGAATAAACCAGCTTTAATATTTTAGTTTCTACTGCCTTGAGGCACATTTGATTAGCAGTCACTTCATGCTGTGCTTGAAAGATCAGCCCATCCACTGCAGTTTCTGCAACCCAGAATACAGATTTATGGGTTTTTTCTTTCTCCTAAAGTTCTTAAGTATTCTGAGGATGTTTAATAAGAAGCAGCCATGTGTGCTCAGAAAGTTTGAAAAGATAAATCCAATATTCCTCTTTTTTTTTTTTTAAACAAACATTCTAAATGTGGATGGACCAAATACCAATAGAAATTGCCACGATTTTGAAGAATCTATCATTATTCTGTAATAAAGCACTGGCTTACTAATTTGTTCCAGAGACCAGATGCTGCTCGGGTAATTTTCATAAAATTAAGAAATTAAAGTTATAACCATGTGCCCTCTTTAATTTAATGCAGAGAGGAATCAGAAATAAACTCAGAGTGTAGTACTTAATATAATATGACATTCACATAACCTGAAACCTTTCCTCCAATAAAACTGATATATAAATAGAAATGTCATAAATAAGAATATTTCAATATGATTTTCAAATAACTTCATAATGTTCAGAGTCTGGTCTCTGGTCTCCTCCCTCTCTTTTCATTTCATTATATTAAAATAAAGTAGTGGATGCAAAGAAAGAAAACAGAACCAGGGTGATGCCTTTAGTGTGAGGAACCAACTCAGGGACAGGGTGGGATTGTTGAGGTGTCTGTGCAGGGACAGGGGTTGGACTGGATGATCCTTGTGGGTCCTTCCAACTCAGGGATTCTGTGACTCAAAGCACTTATTCTCAACTACTCTTTCAATTCTGCTGGGTTTTATGACTCTCAGATGTAAAGAAAAGGTGTGATTTTAGAAATGCAATAGCTATGGCAACTTCCCATTAAAACTCCAGTGGTTTTTTATTGAACAGTTGCTTCTCTTTTGCTTCTTTTTCCTTTCAGCTTACATGGCAAAAGTTGGGGGTTTTTTTTAAGTTTTCCAGAGTCTCTGATTCTTTTGTGTCTGAAGATGATGTTCATGTTAGTTCTATTCCAGCAGCAGCTGCTGCACCTCCTGAGGAAGGAGACCTGAATCCCTCTCTTCACCCCCAGAGTGGAAAACAACTGCCCTCAAACATTTCTCAGTAAAACCAGAACTCTAGTTTACAACAGGAACTTATTAATCATGTGCTGCATCAAATCTTCAGAGGAAACTTCAGAAAGCAGATTTTTAATTGCTGAAATTGGGATTTGGCCAGGACATAAGGTTAATAAGCTAATTCCTCAAAGGGGTATTTAACCACTGCACACCATCAATACTTGGGCTTTGCTTTCCATTGGAAAGATGACCCTCAGAAGCAACAGAATTTCCTTAAATAATCCCTGAAACAACTTTCAGAACTGACTTACAGAACAGAGTCCTCCCCCTTGGCTATTAATGACACTGACAGAGGGCTTCTATTTCAGTGCCCAGCGCTCCCTGAGTATTTCTTTGCCAGTGTTCTTCATTAGTAGTTTCTCCATAAATCCTGAAGTATAAAACAAGTTTAAGGGGTAAATTC
This sequence comes from Cephalopterus ornatus, assembly GCA_013396775.1. Classification (NCBI taxonomy): domain Eukaryota; kingdom Metazoa; phylum Chordata; class Aves; order Passeriformes; family Cotingidae; genus Cephalopterus; species Cephalopterus ornatus. Next base: position 79,705 of record VZRE01001524.1, read on the forward strand.
TGAGTGCCTTCTCTACTAGTCAAAATTTAACTGCACCCAGGCCTTTCTGGAAAGAGGAGGACACTACTTACAGTGAGAAACAATAAAAGCATCCTGCCTGTTATCTAAGGTACGGTAACAAAGAAACAAATTCTTCCAACTCTTTCTTGTGTGATATTTTAACCTGTTTTGCCTCAGACTAGAAAGCCTCAACATACAAAATGGAAGAAAGTAGGTTTAGATGGGATATTAGGAAGATATTCCACCCTGTGAGGGTGGGGAGGCCGTGGCTCTGGTTGCCCAGGGAAACTGTGGCTGTCCCTGGATCCCTGGAAGTGTCCAAGGCCAGGTTGGACAGGGCTTGAAGCAACCTGGGCCAGTGGAAGGTGTCCCTGCCCATGGCAGGGCTTGGCACCAGATGGGCTTTAAGGTCCCTTCCAACCCAAACCGTTCTGGGACTCTGTGATCTTATGACTGTGCCTCACAAAATGACACTGAACTTCTCCCCCTCCATCGGTGTGAGAATCACTTGTGCTACAGGAGGTCCTTGGGTTCGAACTGTGGGTAAGAACATGTGGAAATCAAGGTATAATTCCCAACAGCCACCACACTGCCAGCAGAGAAAACAGACTGAGAGCTACTCCCAACACTTCTTTCACACAATGATACGACTCCTATTTGTCTGGCCTGACAGGATGAGTAATTTCCTGTTCGGCATGTTCGTTAATGCAAAATTAAAGGTAAAATCTGTGACTTGTTAAGTAAGGGAGATGTGTACTTAAATAAAACCAACAAGTAACAGTACTGTCCTGTTGCTTCAGGGACACTTCCTGCTGCTTCTGCTCTTCCAGATACCTGGATCTCCTTGGGATCCATGTATCTAGATGATCAGACATTTTGGCACACAGAATTTTGCGGTTTTATGGTGCTTCAGTGTGCGCACAAACCTCAAGGTTGTATATTGTCATTTTTGCTCTCTGGTTGGTTCCAGAGAGCAAAAACTGTTGGTTAACAGTCAATTAGGAGTGAGAAAGGGACTGAATTCTTGAGCCTGCCTGCTGAGCAGCAGGTGGAAGCACTGGCAGTACTTGTTCTACAACAAGACTTACCCAGTGCCTCCAGTCCTTCTGGCCTCTGCACATGGTGGTCCAAGTGCAGGCTTGGACTCCTACGGGGTGTAAACTACAATAGGTAGGTGTTCCCCCCAGGAAAAAAGCATTTTCACTATTTATTTCCTTCTGTGGTTGGCAAAAGCCACCAATGGCCACTTGGCCAGGCGCCTCCAAAGTGAACTCTTTGACTCTCTCCGTATTTAATGCCAGTCATCTTTTTTTCTCTTTCACTGTCACATTTTAGGTCTTTCAGTGTGCCGGTAGGTTCAAACTTTCAGGAATGTAGTAGCTCCGAGGGAAAATGAAGCTGAAAATAATGAGGGCAAGAACTGTTGCATCCTCCTGCTTTGATTAGCATGGGCATGAACCCCGAAATAGTGCTGGTGTGGAGAGTGCCAGAAAACAGGAGAAAGATGGCATCATTTAGGTTAGAACTGCCATTCCTAAGAGTCCAAATCTCTTTCTTCCCATGAGGATGGGGAAAATGTTTAAGTTAAAAGAATTAATTGCAGTAATTGAGGCTTTTTTTCCTGGAGAGGTGAGTTTTTTCTTGATTTTTTTTGAAAAATCATCTGTTCAAACCACCTGCTCAAAACAGGCCCAGCTCCTACATTAGATCAGGTTGCTCAGGGTAATACCCAGCTGAGTTTTTAATAAACCCAGCTGCATTTTGAATATTAACTAATAAATCCTTCTCTAATTTGCTAGAGGGAATTTGTAAGACTAAAATTAAGAGATTCCAAGACCTAATCCTAATCATATTGAAGTCAATTGGATCCTTCCTGCTTAACAGAGGTGTCATTTATTCTTACCAGGCTTCCTGCAGAGAGGTTTCTTGAACATTCCTAAGAAGTAGAAGACAATAGAAATAGGGATAAAATGAAAGGAAGTCCACCAACAAATCTTTCAAGATCATTAACATCCCATCTTTATTTTGCTCTGGTTTCCTTACACTGAGTTAGCAGGCATTAGAACTGGGAGATGATAGCACCTATCAATTCCATAATTTCCACGTGCAAATTTAGCTCTACTGTCACTTCCTGAGAATAATGAACTGCTCGTCTTCCTTTCTTATACTTCTGTTTCCAATTTAATCACTAAAGCTGGAACAAGTCTAAAATGAAGGTGTTCTGCTCAGATTTTACTGTTCTTTTGCAATGTATTTCTCGTCTTCTGTGGAGGCAGTTGCCTTGTGCAGAACAATTTTGCAAATGGATCACCCGAGGAACAGAACACACCATCTGAACCTCCCTGGGCAAGGATCTGGATTTCCGGGAAACTGAAACTAGTCTGTGTGATCTTTGTTACTAATTTTTTTCTACTGGGTTTGGACTACAAAATCCTGTCAACTGTGAGTGAGAATGGTTCCCAGGGGGTTGATAACACCACTTTGAAGGAATTGAAACATTTGCCTGCATCCCATGGGAAACTTATGGAGAAAGAAAAGTGGGGTTGATTTTAAGTTACCTGACTTTAGTAACGGGGCTTTTATTTTGTTAGGGTTTGCACAGGTTTTGAGATCATAATTGTTCATGTTCCTTAGTTAGACACTGGAAAAAGGCACATTGTGTGGATTATTATACCACTTTTTATCACGATTGAGACCAGTAGCCTATTTTCATTACCTTCTTTAAAAAAAAAAAAAAAAAAGGAATAAAGAGAGATAAGAGCTGATAATGAAGAATTATCAGTGCAAACAACTGACAGACAGAGTGGAAGGGAAGAATGTGGAATGATCTCAGCTCTTTAGAAAATGAACAGCAAGAAAAGAACCGAAACCTACTGACAGTCCCCGAGAAAGCTCATAGTTATGCTGAGACTTCCTCAAGACATCTGATGTTAACAATAAAATATCAAATCTGATGTTAGGAAAAAGCCAGGAGGCTCTTCTGAGGGAAGGATATAAATATACTAAACCTGCTAAATTGCTAAACCCGTCTGTTAAAGGGGTTTTTATCCTGTGACCACTCTTCCAGGTGGAAGAGTCTATTGCTCATTCCCGCTTGGGCACATTCCGTGAGCACAGTGCCATCCAGGGACTTGGAGTGCATCCATCACTGCCTAGACAAACATCCCTCCCACCTGAGCTGCCTGACTGGGAATCTCAGCTCAGGAATGGAAAGGCTGAGAGAGAAAACAGTGGAGGGAAAAAAAGCTCGGGTGCAAAGGAAGAAGGAGAAACGACAGAGCAGAAGAAATGGGAAATGACCCAGAAGAAGTGATGGATCAAAAAAAGGAGAAAAAAAAATTTTCAGGATTAAAAAAACCTCTAAGGAAATAATTATGCTGGGCGGAACCTGAGTAGAATGTAAATGTTCTCACTGAAATCCTTTTTTTCCCCATAATAATATGTAAATACATAATAATACATAAATATACAAAAATGAATACATAAACCCCGCAAATAGTGAAAGAACTGGTTCAGGGCTCGGGCTTGGGAGAATAGGAATTTGGGAAATTCGTACATTTGTGTAGGAGCTCCCTGAAATGTAAGTGGTGTTTGGAAGATGACAGGCAGATTCTATATTTCTAATATTTCTTATAGCATGCAGAGGGAATGTACACTGGGAACATGATGAGAAACAACAGGAAAAGAAGATCACCATTCCCAGGTTTTTAAGGTGAATTGAATGGTATAAATATTAAAAGTTCAAAGGAAACATTCTGAAACACTAAATTTTTCTACATCAGAAGTTATGAATTCACAAGCATCACTTTCTATCTATTTCCTGATAAAACATTTAAGTCCTCACCTTTGGATTCTGCCTTACAGACATTTCAGAAAGTAAAGCAAAAACCTGCACAGGCAACAAAGACCAGTGAAGTTTTTTTTAAAGCCACTGTTCTGTAGGTGTTTATGAAAGATGAACAACGTATTAGTGTTCTCAAATAACATTTTATTGATAACAAAGCAATAATACTTTATTCCTTTCTCATCAAACTCTATATTTTAGGACATTTTAGTCTTTCTCTTGTTTTTTTACCAATTTTATGAAGAAAAATTTGTATAACATACTGTGCAAGATACAATAAAATCTATAATACTCCCAGAAAATTCCCTTACGTAGTGGATGGAAACAAAGCACGAAATGATCTTCAGGTAAAGGAAAAGGGATTATTTCTTGTGAATCACCAAATCAAACACAGCGTTTCCAGCGTCCCAAGTGGAATTATCAATGCAATTGAAATAATTCCTGGGATTCCTAATTCAGATATTCAGCTCTCCTGCCAAACTTTACTAGAAAGGGAATAGTGACTGGTTGCAACTCAATGGACCTAGTCTGGGTTGATGGGAATGAAATGGGCAGACAAAATCCATCAGCCTCTTCTGCACTTAGGTTTTGCTTCTTTGCACTTTGCTACTGTAATGGTGCCACGAAAATATATCTGTGTAGAGCAATATCGTGCAGTGGAATGCCAGAACTCTTGTTTTCTTGCCACAATCCAAAGCCAGTTCAGAAATCTTTCACTATTATGATTTCTTTTTTATACCTAAAGCTGCAAGAACATGGAGTAAGAGAATAGGAATGGTTCCTTTAGGCTCCATCTGAAGATCTCTTTCTTTTTAATAATTTGTTGCCTCTGTGAAGTAAAATTATTCTAATGTTCATAATGTACAAGAGATTTCTGATCAATGTATTTTTTATTAATCTTACCACAGTCAATGTAAATTGTATTAAGTCCCTTGAATGATACGAAATTCTGAACTTCAGAGATATTACTTCTTTTTTCTCCAGCCATTCATTTCCATTTCTTTTGTACTGGGCTAATATTCTTTGTGCCAGCGTGACAGTTCCATGTACAGTATGAACAAATTAGAATTTAAGAGTTTGCCCTGTAATATTTTCATTTGATAGAAACTGTATTGGAACAATTCATTGCTACTGACATTTTTTCATTAAAAATACTTCTGTAGCTGTATAATAACAATGGTGGACAAAAGCTTTTTCTTCCTTCCCCCTGGCTCTTGCTCTGGGGAAGGTTCTTGGCTGTGTCTCCAAAAAGAGGCAGATTCCAGGTAAAGGTGGTTTCTATGCCAGGGAAAACAAATTGATTGGAAGAAAGGAAAAGTGGGTGGAGGATTAAACAGTACCTCAGTGAAGTCCTCTACAAACCCTTGGAACGAGCTCATATTTCGTGTTGCCTGGATCAAGGGTTGGAATTGATGATCTCAGAGGTCCCTTCCAACCCGTATGATTCTATGATTCTAACGGAAAAGGTTGAGGGGGGGATTCTGCCCCTCTGCCCCTCAGGTGAGACCCCCCTGCAGAGCTGCCTCCAGCCCTGGGAACAGCACAGGGAGGACATGGAGCTGCTGGAGAGAGTCCAGAGGAGGCACCAAGATGAGCAGAGGGCTGGAGCAGCTCTGCTGGGAGGAAAGGCTGGAGAATTGGGATTGTTCAGCCTGGAGAGAAAAAGCTTTAGGGTGACCTGATTGTGGCCTTGAAGGGCCTGAAGGGGCTCCAGGAAAGATGAAGAGAGACTATTGACAAGGGATGGAGGGACAGAACAAGGGGGAATGGCTTCAAACTCACAAAGGGCAGGGCTAGGTGGGATATTGGGAAGGAATTCCAGGCTGTGAGGGTGGGGAGGCCCTGGCACAGGCTGCCCAGAGAAGCTGTGGCTGTCCCGGGATCCCTGGAAGTGTCCAAGGCCAGGTTGGACGAGGCTTGGAGCAACCTTGGACAGTGGAAGGTGTTCCATGGCAGGTAAGTTGGAACACGATGATCTTCAAGCTCCCTTCCAACCCAAACCATTCCATGTGTCTACCTTGATTCTGTGGTAATTCCATGTTCCTGCAGGCTTCCAAATATGGTTCCTCTAAAAGACTTATTAGGCTCTATGTTTATACTTCAAAGGAATCAAATTTGGAAGCTTTCAGGAACATGACAGTTTATACACTTGTCTTTGCACATATATATAAACTGAGCATATTATATATATATATATTCTCTCTGAAACAAGCAGTTCATAATACATGGACAAAGACATCAGAAAAAAGACAGTAAACTCGAAGTACATTCCCTGAAGGAAGACTCTTTGTGAAAATGCAATTTCCTTTATTGTTTTTAAGGTGCTGAAATTTAAGATGTAATAAAACATGAATACCAATTTGGAGGCATTAGTTGCTCCTGGCAACCTTGAGAATGCATTATGTTTCATTTTTGCCTCCCCACCATCCCTGCAAGAGCTGAGCAAGAGAATGAGGAACAGCACGTGCCTGCTGAACCAATATACAGATCTGACCTCCTTTTCCCCTTCTCAGGAGCAATAAATTACCATTAAAATGATGGCTGTAGGTATGATCCTCTCCAGCAGAGCACCTCAGATCAGTGAGAAATTCACCCTTGTGCTACCATTTGACATTATAAAGCGGTTCATTTTAGCCCCAAGCCAGCTGAGTGTATTTCCCACAGGACAGCTCTGTTTGCATTTTCAAAGCCTGGCATAAAGATTAGCAAATTAATAAAATATTTTTAACATAAGTCAGCATCAATTGAAAGAAAATCCAGATCCCCTTGCACAGAAAAGGGAGTAGAGCAAACTGCATAGAATGGAGAGAGAAGTTAAGAAATTATTATTGTGCCAGTGGGGTGTCAAAATTGCTCTTTTAAATACATTTGAGAAGTTTGCTTCATTTCTTTATCGTACAGCTAATTTTTCTTCTTGTCTTCCTCTACACCACTCAGAACTGCTGCAGCTAAAGTTGCAAGATATGTACATGCCTGTAAACTCCAAGAAACACTTGTCAAGCCCCACTGCAACATCCAGTCATCAGTTTAATTTCCACTGCATTATTCATTAGATATTCAGAGTGAGCAACAGAGTGGAAAGAACTGGGAAGCTGTATTAGGTCTAAGTACACATCTGAAAACTCACACTTGAAAGATTTCTCTGCTGAAAAGCAGGAGGGGAGCAGTGTTGCCATTGATTGCTGCGGGGTTGCTGTTTCACAGCAGATATTTAGGGAGATCTGGGGAGATTTCTCCTCACTCAAAGCACCAAAATCCCTTCACTACGTTGCGTTGAGCAGCTCCTTGTGGTCTGTGAGCTCTGACTGGGGGGTTATCATAGAATCATAGAGTCAGCCGGGTTGGAAAGGACCTCTGAGATCATCAAGTCCAACCCTTGATCCAACCCTGCTCTGGTTCCCAGCCCATGGCACTGATGCCACATCGAGTCTCATCTTAAAAACCTCCAGGGACAGAGAATTCTCCACTTCCCTGGGCAGCCCATTCCAGTGCCAGATTACCCTCTCTGTAAAGAATTTACAAGAAAGGTGATGAAAGACCATTTACAAGGGCTTGGAGGGACAGGACAAGGGGGAATGGCTTCAAACTCACAAAGAGCAGGGCTAGGTGGAATATTGGCAGGGAATTCCTGGCTATGAGGGTGGGGAGGCCCTGGCACAGGTTGCCCAGAGAAGCTGTGGCTGCCCCTGGATCCCTGGAAGTGTCCAAGGCCAGGTTGGACGGGGCTTGGAGCAACCTGGGCTAGTGGAAGGTGTCCCTGCCCAGGGCAGGGGGTGGCACTGGATGGGCTTTAAGGTCCCTTCCTACCCAAAACACTCTGTGATTCTGCAGTTCTGTGATAATCCAGACTCAAGACACTGATGGATGGGGCAGGGAAGGAGCTGCTCGTGCAGAGTCTTGCGGGGCTCCACTCAGAACTTGGCCATTGACCGAAGGAAGGGGAACAAGATCATTGGAAGTCCCACTGGAAAAACAAGCTTGAAGCATAATGGGAATTGGGAAAACTCTTATGGGTAAGGGCCAAACGTGGAGGAAAGAGGCACTGGGGTGTAAAGAACCCAGAAAAAATGACAGGAGGGGTGGGGGAGGTTTGTTGACAAGACATTACACATGTACTTCCCACCGAGAGAGGAATAAACACACCCAGTGCTTTCACAAACAAGTCCTGTGGGGAAAAACCCTTAAATAACTTCAGTGAGAAACTTTTAAATATTTTTGATGCCTCTTCATCAAGACAGACAGAAAGAGTCACACCAATGCACTACAAAGATTTTCTTCAGCTCACTGTCTAATGAGACAAATCCTGGGGGAGACACCATCCCTACAACACTTCCACTTCAGCTTTTCACATTTGAAGGGCCTGAAATCTTAAAACTGTAACTTACGGGTTGCTATTTAAGATGTATTTCTGAATCTATTAAAGGCTTATGAAAGACCAATCTACAAAGAAGGGGGAAAAAAGGATAGAAAAATACTGTAACAGCAAAAATGATGCTATTCCTTGTTATTCCTCTAAACTGTGGCAGTCATTTCTCCATCCTGCCACTCTTCTCACTGTGGGAAAGAAAACAAACAAACAAACAAAGGTTTTAAATTTCGTACTTTCTGCTTATTTAATTCGCAGCAGCATAAACAAAAACTAAGTGTTTGGAAGACAATCCCAGTGGAACGATTTTCTGGATTTTATTCATGGATGGAGGTTTGGGAGTAAAATAAATACATGTAGACCTTTTCCCATCGATACAAGTTACTTCAAACTAGTTCAGCTCATTTGCTAGGTGTGATTTCCTACATGCTCAGTGCTATTAAAATAAACCACCTTTCAAGGATTAACACTATTATTATTTATTTGGGTTTTTTTTTTTTTGGAATTACTGAATTCCTTCACCAATCTTCCTTTTGCTGCCAATATACCTTTAAAAGCCCTTTTTCTTGCTCCTCACACCCCTTTCAAATTCAACTCCAGCTACTTAGCTTTCCTAACCCCATCTCTTGCTCAAACTGGAGCCCCCTTTGGGGTATTAGGAATGTAATTACCAAAATTAATTGTTGAAGTCTGAAAACCTTACAAGTTACTAGCAAAAAAATATAACAAACTTCTAAAATAAGAGTATATCTTGTGTGGCTGGACGTCTCTGAAAGGGCTCTCCCAACATGTCACTAGATTTAAAATCACACCTTTAGGTTTCAATTGAAGCAAGTAAAAATAAATTAAAAAAAAAAAAAAGCTTTGAAGTATGTCAGATCATTTTCAGCTTTCTGGGAATCAACTTCTTATCTTTTCTTTCACCAGAAATCATCAGAAATAGATGATTTAAAATTTTAATGATTGATCAAAGCCTGTCCTCATTTTTCCACCCAACATGCAGTTTTTCCACTAAATCAATTATTTGCCCAGACCTGCTCACAGTGTAATACTATTTCTGGTTTTAGCTAATTAGATTTTGCCAGGTCTTGTGCATTTTCAGTTGTTCAATCTCTATCAATCACTTTAATTGGAGCAAAGAAGTAGCAGTTTGCATGATCTTACTATTCAGTCTAGTCAGCTGGGCTGTCAAATAAGTCAGATTTTGCTTGTTTTCCATTTTACCTATTTATTTCAAGCAATATTGGTGAAATTGTAAGAGCTGACATGATTTAGAGCTGCTGTTTTGAGTGAGCAGTTACAGGCAAATGAATGATTATTGCAAGGTAATATGGAGCAGGATTTTGCAGGTGTCAGCTACTATTTAAAATCCCCAGAAATTGGTAATTTCCCCCTTTCTCTCTGCTGCATGTATCTAAAATACAATAGGTAACCGAAATTAGACATTAAATATTTCTACCATATATTTCTACCCCTTTTCATGAAGTTTGACTGCAATCAGACTGCTAAAGTACAAGCCAGTTCTAAAACGCTATTCAGTCACCTGAACTGCAAAACCACGGTGTGTTGCTCCAGATCACAAATTCTGCCTCTTTATCAAGGCAAAGAAACTGCCCGGAATTGTTACTGCAACTCTCTGTCCTCCAAATGCTGGGAGTTAAAAGAGAATAATTGCTGTGAAGCTGAATTAAAAGTGTTGTGTGAGGTGGTATTGGCATTTTGCGGGGCTGGTTGTTCAAGTGGCTGCTTAAATTAATTCTCTACCTATTCCTCTTCGCGGACTTCTTCTCTCAGTGTTCAATTTAAACTCATTAAATGCTTTTCCAGTGCCTGGCTCAATTCAAAACGGACAATTTACAAAGCTGAGGTTGACAGAGTGTCAGGGAATTCTATGGGGGAATAATCATGGACAACAGCGTCCTGAAGGACATCTAGAAACAACATATTCCAAGAAATAACCCTTCACTACTACCCTACTAGAAAGTATCATAGCATATTTCATGCCACAAGTGCACAATATCAGGTTAATTTAAAAACTGTCTGGATCCGTTTTGCAGCTAAAGATAAACAAGCTCAAATATGCTGAAGTTGAGTTGACTCCTGGAACACTTGGGAGAATTTGGGAAAAAAACATACGGTGGAACAGTATGGTGCATTAATTTCAGGGAGAAGTTTTTCTCACAGATTAAAAGATTGTATTTCCCAATTTTCCTCTGCAAAATTAAAATGTTTGCCTAATGCGTGAAGTTCAAATAGTCTTAAAACTTCCAGAACCAAGAACCTGGGAATTCTGAGTTACAGTTTCTTTATATTTCACTACCTCCCAATTTTACCACTAAAAACCCAACTCTGCCACCAGTTCTGTTCTCCAGGATTCCAGTGACCCTTTGCTGACTCCAGCAGACTTTGTCTTGCACTGTGAACCCAATGACCTTTATTTCCTCATCTTTTCTCATTTAAAACATATGTGACTTCCACAAGTTTATCAGGCCTACAAGCAATTTTCTCCTCTTAGTTTCTAACAGCAGTTGACATTTATGTGTTGGATTGTGTAACAAACTCATTAAAAGTTCTAGAAAGATTCTCTAAACAAAAAAAAAGAAACTTTGCTGCAAGGTTAGTAAAAGTGGATGTTCCAAAACTTAAGTTCTGGCTCTGCACATATTCCATATAGAATAGGATTTCTAAGGGTTTTCTAAAGGGTGTATGAAAACAATAAAGTGTAAAATGTTACCTGAGAGTGAAGCTGCACCGAGTTCTTAAAATATTTCAGATTTCTTTTGGAATCTAAATAAAAGAGGGGGTTTTTTTATTCTTATTTGGAAGGTCTCTTATTTGGACGGGGCCCTGAGCAACCTGGGATAGTGGAACAAGATGAGCTTTGAGATAGATCCTTTCCAACCCAAACCATCCTGGGATTCAGTGATGGATTCTATGATTCTGTGATTCCAAGATCTGTTTCTATGAGTCCATGCACATTTATACGCACACAGACACACATTACATATATATTATATATATGTGTGTGTGTGTGTGTGTCTTGTCTGCAAGCATGGTATATATAATACCAGGTCCTATGGTGACAGTTGAAGAAAACAGATGTCAGAGGCCTTGCAAGAAGTTTGTACGTAATGTAAAGTCATCATTAGCAGAAATGAACAATCTCAAATTAACCTGTTTCTAAACACAGGTCCACTCACCTGACAGGGTATTTATTTCTTGCCTCTAAAAGTTGGAGTAAAACTGTGTGCGTTGTTGACAACTATTGATTTATTTGTTTATGGGAGCCACTCGGACAACTGAACGTTTTTATCCAATATATTTCTTCGTTGGGGGGTGAGGAGAAGTTATTTATCAACCGAGTGACATTTGAAATCATGTATTAAAGAACCTGCCCAACCACAGACAGGTACGAAAGTCCACTGACACAGGATCTACTGAGCAAATAAACTGAGAAGTCGGTGATGTCTTGGAACATGGGCTCAGAATTCCCTGGGGGAGCCTTGTCAGAGCCGAGATTTGCTGGTCACTAACACGGCTGTCAAAAGGTTTGTGGAACAACTCCATGCTGTGAGAGCAGAGGATAACCAGCTTACAAACAAAAGCTGTCTTTGCTTTCACATCAGGTTATTTTTGTTATTCAACAACAGGTTTTCTTGCTGGGGTAAAAAAAAAAAAGTTCTTCCCAGTAGAGCTGTTTCAAAGGGTGACTCCTCACTGATTTTATTCCAGTGGTGTGGGGAGAGTTTTTTCTTGGAAAATCCTAATGCTGGTGTTTCTGGAGTGTGATGTAAAATACATCCCCTTTCTGATCCACTCCAGCCCCAAACATGGGAGCTGTGGGACCTGTTACCACAGAAAAGTGTAGGGAATGGAAATGTAAGGCAAAGTTGAGCAGACACGGTGGAGAGAAGAGCGGGGAAGGGCTGTGAGAGGTGCTGTAGTGACGTGTTTTCCCTCCTGAACCTCTTCGGTTGGAGATTGGGGGAAAAAATACATTTCGAGGAGTATGTACCATGGGTTTTTTCTCATGTTCTCCCCTCTGAACCTGCTTTTACCCACAGCTGAATAACAGACACGTCCTAAAGGACCACTGGGCTGATGCACCACGGTTCCCTTGAGGGTTCTTAGGGAGGGTCAGTGAGAACCTCTTCAGTTCACTCTGTCATTGCACCACTCGGCTCAGAGTCCTGCCTTTAACCAAAAGAGCTCCGCAATCCACCTTGGCCAAGAGAAATCCACGTATTTTTTAAAAAGTGGCTCTGTCAAAGCTCAAAGCCCTTTCCTACAGCCAAATCCATGGAAATGCAGAGCAATCTATATGTGAAAGCATTACCTATTGATTAGAGAACCTGAAATCATCGGGAGGCAGATGTTTAGAAACCTGAGAATCAAACTAGTTTTAAAACCAAATAAATTAGACTTCATGAAATCGCTTCTTTAAAAATACAATTCCCAACTAGTTATTCTATCTCACACATTGTTTGCCATCAGCTCTACGAGCAGAGAACTTCAAAAACTGTGCCTTAAATTATCTGTAAGCATTGTTACCACCGTGCTGGGGCCATAAAACTGGTGGAGAGGGACACAGCCCTTGGTGGCTCTTGGTCAAGCAAGAACCTTTCAGGCCTTGAGAGCTCTTTGAGGAGAGAAGTTGAAACCAACATAAACTTTTTTATTTTCTACTCTGATTTTTCACTGTTATATTTGTCATGTTTTTATGTTTCTGCCCAAATCCCCAAAAGTGGAATCTCAGCTGTTCCTCAGATGAATTTAAGTTCTTGGCTTCACCAAACACCCTTCTGGTCTGTTGGGTGGAATGTTCTGCCCTTTTGCTGTCCCTTATGTTCCTCTTTTTCTCAGTCTGGCAACTTTTGAACACTTTATGTTTCCTATTTGTTGCTGTCTTGCTGGGCACGTTGTTCATGCTCCTGGAATAATGTGTCTGGATTTGCTAATTACCTTGTGAAATACTTATTTTCTGTCCCTGATTACACTATTTTAGTACTATTTTTGTCCTAAGCCCGAACACAGTAATTATATTCTGTCTAGATATTACAACCTATATTATAATTTCTATTATAATAGAATTTTGGCCTTCCCATCAATCCAATGAAACCCTTTTGCACGTGGGCACAGGGTAAATCCCAAGGGATTTGAGGGATGCTCTGTCAGTTGATCTTGCTAATGTGGACACAACCCAACAGATAGAGAGCTTGCAATTTGTCTTTTATTCAAAGGGTATTGACTATAAATCTCATGAAATACTTTATTTGCCAGGAAAAAAAAAAAAGTTTAATTGACAATTTAGAGCATTTGTAAGCCCCAGAAGTTCAGTCATTTTCACTATTTATTCTTTCTGAAAAACGACTTTTCTACTAACCCAAAACCAGGCGAGAAACCTCTCCAGAACTGTTTAATCTGATCTATAAGAAACTTTTTTTTTCCTTCATTCCTTGCTGCCAGGTCTGGCTGGCTCTGCCAGGCGCAAATACTCTAAATTTATTCCTCTAGCTGCTCTCTCAGGCCCTAGAACTTCATTATGGCTGTAACCTCCAACTCTCACCATCTAAATTGCTAATTCTTTGGATAATTCCTTTTTGAAGAAGATAAAGAAGCTCCTCTCAGAGACCATAATGGGATATAAAGTTCCAGTCAGGGATGTCTTTTGTGTCAGTGGTTGTGGGAGCAGGGGGTGCAGGGCTGCCCTGCTGTGAAAATACAGTTAAGCAAGGGGAAAATGTTTGCACAGGCAGAGAAGGGGGAAAAGGGACAAGAAAACTGCGGATGGGAAGAGCAGAAAAGAAGGAGGGGGAGAAGATTTTCCAGGTGCTGGAGCAGAGATTCCCCTGCAGTCCATGGAAGAGATCCCAGTGCTTCCCTGGAGCTTGTGGAAAGGACCCTGACCAGGAGAGAGCCCACAGTGGAGCAGGATTATCCTGAAGGATTGCAGCTCATGGAGAGGACACACCCTGGAACAGCGAGGAGGAAGGAGGGACAGAGGTGAAATGCTGTGGAGTAATAACTCCCCATTCTCCTTCACCTCTGGGCTGTTTGGGAAGGATACAGAGAAGCTGGGAATGAAGGAGTGGGAAGAGGTGGGGTTTTAATTTATTTTATTTCTCACTACCCAGCCCTATTTTAATTGGCAATTAATTGCATTATTTTTCCCCTAGTTAAATCTGTTTTGCCAAGGAAGGTAATTGGTAAGTGAGCTCCACACCTTTATCTTGACCCAAGAGCTTTTTAATCTCATTTTCTCCCCCAACCTGGCGAGGAGATGGAGGGAGAGGGTGGCTGGGGGCTGTCTGGCAGCACAGCTGAAACTGCACAGGTTTGCTGACCTAAAGAAAAGGCCCAATTGGAGAATCTGGAGAAGGTAAAACTTGGTCCAAAGGTTTCTGCTGGATGTTTTGGGAAAGGAAGGTTCGGGAGGGAAAGGGTAAAGGGAAGGGTTGAGTGTGTCCCCAGGGAACTCAATTATTTGTCTAACACAGGTTGTGCGGAAATGTTGCCTGAAACTTTAATTCTTCTGTTTATTGATGATACTTTGTGTTCATCACCTTCATAAACACAGAAGTTCTTTCCTTCCAAGACTTCTCCAAGAATTTCTGTGTGTGGATTTTACTGTCAATCTCCTCTTTCATGCCCCTTGCCCTCCTCCTGCCTCCCAGTCTCGATTCTCTGCCAAGTCATCCTGAATTCAGCATTTCCTCATTTCCTTCAGTGGTGAACTTCAGGATGCTGTGCCCTGAAGGTGAAATTCCCTTCATTCCATTCTCTCACCGTTCCTTCCTTTTTTCATACTTTTCCTTATTCAAGGTGAAGAGCAGGAGCACATGTTGGAAGTGAAAATTCCGTGTAAGCCCTCGGTGCTTCACAACCTGAATTTTCCTGTTAGGGCAGCTGCCAGGGCAGAGAACTGGTGGTGTGGTCTTACAGGAGATTGTAATATTTAAAATCCGTTCATGAACTTGGGTAACCTTTACGGCTTCTTTTCTCGCTTCTTTTTATTTATTTATTTATTTGTTTTTTATTGTTTTAACGGGAAGCACATCAATGTTGCCAGGTAATAGCGAGTGTTCATTTAAATGGTGCCAGGGATGATTTCTCAACCAATAAGTCAGAGCTGCACAGATCTTAAAACCCAAGCACGTAGGTTTTGTTCTTCCTCACCTTCCTGGGCTCACAGGTAAATGTAAACTGTACTTTCAGACGTTAAAACGTGATTGGTACATAATGTTCTCTTTTCACTTGAATTCAGTAAGTGCAAGACGAGAAGTGGGTTCTTCAAAAGAATGTAAAGGGGGGGGGGAAATCACAGTACATTTCAGTGTTCCTTTCAGGGGGAATTAATAGACATGAGATGTACTTGAAACAACCACAGGGGAAGATTAGTAAAAGGAAAAGGAGTAAAATAAATAAATAAATAAATAAATAAATAAAGCACAGGAACAAAACCTGCAGGTTTTAAGCTAGAATTTTTAGATTTCTTCTTCTTTTTTTTTTAAAGATTTTTTTTCAAGTATTTCCTGTAGTTTTCTATTCAGTTTCTAAATATGACCAATTAAAAGAATATATTGAGCTATTCCTCTGCTTCTATTTGCTGCTCATCCTAATCTCTCAGTAGCCAGAAGGCAAATGTATTTAATTACCTGGCTGGTGCTATGGATGCAACCAGTTGAACTTAAAGACAGGAACTGTTGATTTAACCATTGCTTTGTTATTTTAATGTAGCCATTCCAGCTATTTTAAAAACAGTTTAATAGGTGTTTAAATGTTAATGCTTCATTCCTACTTTGCAATTAATTTGACATAGTGTCCTTGATGAGTGAATTATTAGGGAAAACCAACACATTCAAGCAATAATAAAATGCACTTTCTAAACCAAAAAGGGCATCACAGACCAGCTTCTCTATTTGTTTTCTCCAGAAAAATGAGGAAAATCAGATTAGTAAGGATGAACTTCAACTTCATTTATAATACATGGAGGTCCATTGGATGAGAATCTTCTCCAGTGCACAACATCAACATTCTTCAAAAATACCAAAGGCATTCTGTGTTAAGAACAAAACAATTGGATTTTCATTCTTCTGAATGGAAATTAGGAGAAAATATGAGGGACAATAACAGCACACCCACGGATGGGTGTTCATGGTTAACTCTGGGGGATCTTCTCCTGCTTAGAATCCAAGGGCAAAGTTCTTGATAAGATCAGTAATTTCTCACTGGATCAAGGCCTAAGAAAGGAAAAGAAAGGAAAGCAGGTAGGAAGGAAAATAGGGTTTGTAATGATAGGGGACTCAGAGCCATGGAGATAAGTTAGAAAAGTCAGAGACATTTCTCAAAAAAAAATAGGTTTTCCTGACAAATTTCTTGGACTGCAGAACAGGTCACTTGGATCTTGAAAGCCACCAAAGATTCAAAAACTCTCTGCAACCCGCTCAAATGTTCAGTTAACATGATAGTTTGGGTTTTTTCACTTTATACCCACCTGGAACACCCACTCCAGCAATTTATGACCATTGTTTCCTGTTCCCATGCCAGGCATTTCTCTGTTCTCTCAGTAACCTCCTTGGAAGTACAGGAATACTGGTATCAGACCCCACCACAGCCCCTGAGTTGCCTCCCTTCCAGGCTGAACAAGCCCAGATCCACTCCCTCAGCTGCTCCTACCAGGGCAAATTCTCCAGCCTCTGACATTCCAGGGGGTCTCTGCTGTACTCACCCATTTATAAACATTTTCCTTACACTGAACAGGGAAAGGGGATACAGGTTCCAGAATCCATCCAGCAGTCGCTGAGCAAAGACCTCAGAATGACAAATAAATCTTTAATCCCCTTCAGTGCCCTGGCACTGCACCTCCCTGCGTGACTGCACCATGTGCACTCCTGTTCTGCCACAAGGTTTCTCCGGAATCACTCTACAAAGGAATCTCCTCAGGTCTGTCCTGATGAAGTTCTCTACATTCCTTGCAGAGTGTTTAATTCCAGCATTATACTTTGCTTCCCAGGTGATCCATGGCAATTTACAGTTCCATCCCGGCCCAGTTCTCAGCAGCATTTATTGTCTGGCACTGCAGACATCACACACACCTGGACACTGCCAGAGATCACTGGTGTTACCCCAAAGGACCTTAAGCCTGTGATTTTGCCTCAGATATTGCTTCATAATTCCCCAAGTATCCATATCTGTACTTTATTTACCACCTTTTGGTTTTATCATTCAGTTTTACCCTAAAATATTTACACTTTCCTGTCTCGTTGTGGCAATCTCAAAGGTGGATGTCTCAACCCCTGTTATTTCACTTTTCCTGTGATTTCCTAATTTATTTTTTTTTTCTCTATCTTGCAGTTTCTACCAATTTTTTTTTTTTTTTTTTTTTTTTCTTTTTTGGTGGTTTTGACTCAATCACCAGGATCAATCCAGGCTGGGGATACGCAGATGGAGTATCCCTGGGAGAAGGCCCTGGGGGTGCTGGTGGGGCAGAGGCTGGACATGGCCCAGCCCAGAACCCCCCATGCCCTGGGCTGATCCCCCAGCGTGGGCAGCAGGGCAGGGGGGGATTCTGCCCCTCTGCCCCTCAGGTGAGACCCCCCTGCAGAGCTGCCTCCAGCCCTGGGAACAGCACAGGGAGGACATGGAGCTGCTGGAGAGAGTCCAGAGGAGGCACCAAGATGAGCAGAGGGATGGAGCAGCTCTGCTGGGAGGAAAGGGGACACAGCTGGGATTGTTCAGCCTGGAGAGGAGAAGCTTTGGGGTGACCTGACTGTGGCCTTGCAGGGCCTCGAGAGGCTGTAAGAAACATGGAGAGAGACTATTGACAAGGGATGGAGGGACAGGACAAGGGGGAATGGCTTCAAACTGCCAGAGGGCAGGGTTAGATGGGATTTTGGGAAGGAATTCCTGGCTGTGAGGGTGGGGAGGCCCTGGCACAAGTTGCCCAGAGAAGCTGTGGCTGCCCCTGGATCCCTGGAAGTGTCCAGGGCCAGGTTGGACGGGGCTTGGAGCAACCTGGGATAGGAGAAGGTGTTCTACTCTCAGTTTGAAGTCATTCCCCCTTGTCCTGTCCCTCCATCCCTTGTCAATATTCTCTCTCCATCTTTCCTGTAGCTCCTTCAGGCACTACAAGACAATGAAGTCACCTCAAAGCTTCTCCTCTCCACGCCGAACAATCTCGATTCTCCAGCCTTTCCTCCCAGCAGAGCTGATGATCAGAGCCCTCTGATCATCAAATTCAGCCCCTAAAGGTTTGTAACCCCTTCTTCTTCAATGTAGCTCTTGATTGATCAATCTGGAACCAGACTTTCAGCTTTGCTATACAAGTGAGGGAAAACTCTTTTCTTTTTTGGCAGTTCCAGGATTAAGGTCTAAATATTTGCATTTGTCTTGTAAAGTTTGCCATGTAACATAAATAAATGAAAACACTACTGAAAATTAAATGTTATGTTGCAACTAATTCATTTGCAATCATTTAACAGTCACTAGATTTTACACTAATTGCTTTATGAGATTAATGAATTTTCAGAGCTATTTGAGTCTCATATTTCTTGGCAAAGCGCGTTGTAAGAAGACAATAAAACTGGTTCACAAGCTTCATGTGATGTGAGACAACTTCAAAACATCTGCCTGGAGGGAGTGCCAGGCAGTGAAGATTTTCATGAGTAGACTGTCTCCAATGTAACAGTTAAGTCAGAATTGTTTACTGGGAATTTTCTGAGATTTCTTATTATTTTAGTGGACTCAAGGAGGGTCAACACATCCATCTTTACAGTATGTGCTGTGTTTTTACATTATCAGGGTGGAGGACTGAGTCTCTGCCTTTTTGGAGAATACATTTTAACAGATCTGTTCATGGACAAAAAAACTCCTGAGCTTTAAAAATTGCAGGTTAGAGAAAACCTCTAGATTTGGTGGGGTTTTGGTAGAACACAAATGGTTATGTGTTCAAAATGAAAGACTTTTAGCCCAAGTTGCAATTCTATGACTCCTGGTTTTACAAAGAAATCATTCATATTTAGATAAGTAACATAAAGAACCATCCATATCCCTGAGATTTAGGGCTAAATTTAGATCACTGTTTTTATTTCTATTGGAGCTTTTCTGTTTAAGCCACCAGGAATTCATTCTAAGGAGCCGTGGGTAGGTGTGTGTTGTATTTAATGTGTGTGTATGTTCTCGGTGCACCTGGCAGGAATTTTGGAATCAGAACAGCAGCATGTGTGCAAAATCTTTGTTTGTCAGGGAGTCAGGACTGCCAAAAGGAAAAGAATGTTTGTCTAGGAAAGCCTTGTAATAATGGGAAATTCTGGGGCTTGTGGGGTTGTTTGGTTCTTGCCTGTTCAGATGTAAATCTTGCATGGCAAAAATGACCCTGCAAGTGAGTGGCACAAATTTCCCTGATTTCTGTTTCAATACTCTGGATCCAGAGGCATAGGAGAAGTTTTTGACGAGATTAAATGGAACATTTAGATTTCTCCATGTGTTTTGGCGGCCTTAACATTTTCAAATTGTTGTTTCCTAAGCAATTAGAAGGAAACAGGCAGATGATGCATCACGCTGGGGGCTCTGAGCAACCTGGTCTAGCAAAGGGATCCCTGCTCACGGCAGGGGGTGGAACTGGACAGGCTTTAAGCTCCTTTCCAAACTAAACCATTCCGTGATTTTATGATCCTATGATCAAGCACAGCATATTTTTTACAGGAATCCCACATTGTTTCCATTGCAATTGCCCTTTCTCTTGTAGGTTGTTGGCTTTTTTTCCTGCAGAGTCTGGCTTTACCTACAGGAGGCGACAGCCTGTGTAGGGGATTTATATCCATATTTCCCCCCTAATCCTCAGGTCCTTTAGACAAAGGATGACTTAAGAAATGCCTAATTAAAAGCTAGGGATGAAGGGCTTGAGATGCAGAAGAGGAGTGTAGCTTATCATTCTGCATGCAGTTTAAATGGCTGGTTCTGCACTAAAATGCTCCTGGAAGCTCTTTTCCATGGTGTTTTCATAGAAATCAGGAGCTTCTTTTTTTCATAAAAATCAGAAGTTTTCTCTCTCAGCAGAAGCAGCTGATGGCTAAATGGCTTAATACTTCCTGCCCCTCGTCCTGTTACCTTGCTCCTTAGAACGGTACTTCCATTTATTATTGACTTCCAATTTAATATTAATTTGCCACAGAAAGAGCTGATCAAAATCATACCGGGGAAAACAACTCCTAGCTCAGCTCAGTGTCCCGTTGCCTTGGAAACTGAGAAGAGCTGAGGTTTACACAATTACCGAAGTCTAGAATGATTCTGGATGTCATTTAATGTGAGATGTATCTACATGTCTGAACACACAGACACATCCCCACATGGACAGACAGAGAAAATGTCCTCGTGTAGAAGTTGTTGGCCATGATGAGAAAATGACACTCCTTGTAGCTGCCTCTTGCCTGGATCACAATCTGCTGCTGAACCACCAGGCAACGGGCATTTCTGATGTCTGATCAGGTAATTCTTATTGCAGAGCCCTCAAATCTGTAAAAAGCCTGCAGTGATTCCATGTACATCAGGCAGGACCAGGATTTCACCTTGAGAGTCCTGGGGTGCTGCTTTATCCCACTTCCAGCTGTTCCATGCTAGACAGGTTTAACGTATGTAGAAAGTAGCCTAGAAGAGCAGAATCCCCCAGCATTCCTGGGATCATCATAAAAAGAATTACTATGCTCTGGAATATGTCAGATGAGGACATGTTGTTTGAAATTCATTCAGTTCTCTGCTGTGCTTTCATGTTCTGTGTTTAATCTGCCAGAGAATCATAGAATTAAAGAACCATTAAGGTCAGAAAAGACCTTTAAGATCATCAAATCCAGCCATCAACTTATCACTACCACCACATTCACCACTAAGCCAGGTCCCCAAGTGCCACATCCACATGTTTTTGGAGCACTTTCAGGGGTGATATTAGTCAGATTAAAAAGCCTGGAGATAATGACATGCTGAAACAATTAATGAAAAGGGTTGGATGGGCCATCACCGTCACTGACCTCAGAATCAAGAGGGAAGATTTATCTCCCTCCTGAGGAGCAAACTCCTCTGTGCATGGAACTATATCCATCCATTGTGTGGTATTTGCTCAATTCCATCTTTCCACTCTTCACCCTCTTTTTATACTTCAGGTGGTCCTTTGGGAGTAGGGACAATAAGTGTGTCAATATTTTGAAGCAGGTCATGTGTTAAGGTTTGATTATAATGGCTTTTCTATAGCAGTTCTGATAATCACGGTAATTATGAAATGCTAAAAATCACAGTATCAGAGTCCCACAATGGTTTGGGTTGGAAGAAACCTTAAAGATAATCCAGTTCCACCTCCTGCCATGGGCAGAGACACCTTCCATATCAGACCAGGTTGCTCAGAAATTATGTGAGTACAAAGTACACCCAGTTTATGTTACATTTTGCCATTTCTTCCATCACCACTTTCCACGGATGTTGATGTGATTGTGATTCTTCGATAAAGTTTCAAATTTTTACTGATTATTATATCTTCCTCTTAATTATCAACATTAATGTTGTTAGTGTAGCAGCATTGACAGTGATACGACTGAGGCAGGTGTCAAGCTGTCCTATCTGTTTTTTCCTAAAAATAGTAATAATCAATTCACTGGAAATCCCAAGCAGAAATGCCAGTAATATTATTGAGTAGAGGAAAAAAAATCACATTTATTTGAAGGTTTAACTGAATTTTTGCTTTCAGTTCCATCCCTCTCCCAGATTGTGTTGACATTTATTTATTTGTTGGGTTGTTTATTTTGCAGTGATATGTGCAAACAAAACACACCTCAGATAGTCAGTGAAGTGAGGAAATTTAATTCATGAGTGATTGTACCTCAGTGCATTGCAGAAAAAAGGCTTTTCATAACTTGGCAGGCATAAAGACATAAACATTATCCAAAGCTGTTACTCAAATCTGAGTGGTATAGAGTGTAAAATATTGTTGTTTTATTCTTCCAAAGCACAAAAGTCTTTCAGGGAAATTAAGCCTATGAACAGGTCATAGTCGTGTTCTCTTGTTCAACTGGTTGGGAGACGGTTTGGATACGGACTGAGAAAAAGGGATAGCAAAGAAAACTGCCTCAGGACTCTGGGATGCATCTTGTCAGGTCTCATACACTGGTGTATGTTCAGGTTCCTCAGGTGGTCAGGAACTTCAACTTTTCTTGCAGTGAGAGGGATTTTGCTCCCCCATCCTGCCCCTGCTGTCCATCCACTCCAGAGGGGTGGGAAGAGAGGTTTTTGTTGAAGACTGAGGCAAAAGAGTTGTTGAGCACCCCAGCCTTCTCCTCATCCATTGTTCCCAGTTTCTCAGAGTTGTTTATTGGGGTGCAGCACCTTCTCTGACCTTCCTTTCCTCGTTAACACACCTGGAGAAGCCCTTCCTGTTATTCCTTGTGTCCCTTGCCAGTGTCACTTCCAGCTTCGCTTTGTCCTTCCTCACCTCATCCCTACAGAACCCAGCCTCATCTCTGCACTCTTCCCAGGTCACTGCCCTTGCTCCCACTGCCTGTGCTTTTGCTTCTGTCCCTTTAGTGTGACCAGCCATGTCCCTTGCCTTCCTTGCCCCATTTCTTGCTCCTGGGGATCACTTGCTCTTGCACTCTATGGAAGATTTCCTTAAAGATCTCCCAGCTCTGTTCCACTCCCTTGTCTCTGAGGGCAGTCTCTTAAGGGATCAGGAAACACATCCCTGTGTCTGTGGCTGTCTTGTGAAGTTCTCCTCCGAGAGGATGAAGGAATGCAGAGCCACACTTGTCCCAACATCACTCAAACAATTCCACTTGAACAATAAACTGAACAAATAAATGTACATAATATCGTATTTTAGACAATTCTATTGCATGGAGAACTGTGCAGATTCTGTACCTAGAGCTTTCCAAACACACAATCCTCCTTCATCTTTGTTAACTTCAAACACAGAAAGGAGTAGAAGCACATCTGAAACAGCAACACAGTCATTTTAACCAAGAAGGAACTAAAAAGTTTTAGAAACTTGTATAAAACCCTCCAGGAAGTTCTCAAATTGCACTGAGAGAACTGTATCTTATGGAATTTTGTAATTCTTTTAGTGCGGGACCTTTTGTTAAAAAAACCCATATTCAATTAACTTTCTTAAGAATACTTTTCAAAACATACAGTTCAAAACCACATTTCCATACATTTCCAAAAATATGTGCTGTAGCTGTATATGTCCACTGTAGTGACTGTATTGTCGGAAAGGGTTCATGACATTCCCAATTTTAAGCCTATCTATCCTCCATCTGATTTACTCTTCAATTAAGTGAGGGTCTAATATCTTAATTAACTGAAAACTGAAGTTGTTTTAAGCTTGTAGTAAACACAGATGTTTTTGTTTAGAGTAAATACAGATGTTAGGTGTGTTTTAAGGAAAACTCTCTCTATTTTTTAACTATATTTATTTAGAGCATTATTTCAATCTGAATTCCATGAAGAAAAGAAGCCCTTAAAGGCAGAGGGGGGCAGCCTGCACATTTATGATACAAATTTACTGCTTAGAGATAGCAGGACTGTGTTAATTGATTTAATCCATTTTTGCCACTGTGAAGGAAAGACACGAGATAAAGTAAAATGAAAAAAAAATATATATTACAAGTTGAAAACTGTCCCATTTTTCACACTTAAAATGTATCCAGCCTCATAGACCCTTTTTTATCCCCTTAAAAAACCCTCAGATGAGTGATCAGGGCACTGCATGGACTGCAGGTTTGGAGGCTGTTGAGTTGGAGACAAGTGGAAGCTGTGAGTGCATCATCTCTCACTGATGGACGTGCCAAAGTCCTCAGAGCACAACAAGTTAAGGCCTAAGTAAATAATTGATTTGCTGCCAACCTTCTTGGGCATCCTTATGAAAAGGATTAGTGAGAGCCAAGGGCCGGAGAAGTAAGTCATGCTCTACAAACACTCTTTGAACCAGGACAAAAAAAAACTGCTGGGGAACAATCTTTTCATTTCAA
Source organism: Cephalopterus ornatus (assembly GCA_013396775.1). Lineage (NCBI taxonomy): Eukaryota > Metazoa > Chordata > Aves > Passeriformes > Cotingidae > Cephalopterus > Cephalopterus ornatus. The sequence goes on from VZRE01001524.1 coordinate 103,922, forward strand.
AGGGGAGTTTAAAGCAATGGAGGCTCAGAAATGGCTGGTTCCCTTCACTCCTGTGCTTTTCAAAATTAGCCTTTCATCAATAAAGAAAATAGATCAAAAAATTAGCAAAGGTATCGATATGTTTCTGTTCTACTCATTTAAAAATAGGCAAGTGATATGCGGGAAAGCAATTCCACAGGTTTGGATAGCAAATGGCCAGGTTTCCACCTGGCTGTGGAACCAATTATATTTGTATTTAAACAAGTGTGACAGACAGAGGGAATGGAAATTCTCCACATCTTCCTCCTGGCTGCAAGCAGAGCTTGCTGGCTCATCCCTTATTGTTCGGTTTGTTTGTGGACTTGTTTTATCAAACATTAATTGCTGGAGGGACACTGGAGCAACCTGGTCTTGTGGAAGGTGTCTCCCTGTGCTGGGCACGGCTGAGGCCCCTCCAGGGCTGTGTCCAGGGCTGGGCCCTCAACAAGAGACACACGGAGGGGCTGGAGCGTGTGCAGGGAAGGGAATGGAGCTGGGGAAGGGGCTGGAGCAGCAGGAGCGGCTGAGGGAGCTGGGGGGGCTCAGCCTGGAGAAAAGGAGGCTCAGGGGGGACCTTCTGGCTCTCATAACTCCCTGACAGGAGCGGGGAGCCGGGGGGGGTCGGGCTCTGCTCCCAGGGAACAAGGGACAGGAGGAGAGGGAACGGCCTCAGGCTGTGCCAGGGGAGGCTCAGGTTGGAGCTGAGGAGGAATTTCTTGCTGGAAAGGGTGGTCAGGCCTTGGCAGGGGCTGCCCAGGGAGGTTTGGAGTGCCCATCCCTGGAGGTGCCCAAGGAAGGCCTGGCCGTGGCACTCAGTGCTCTGGGCTGGGGGACGAGGTGGGCATCGGGCACAGGGGGGGATCCATGGAAAAGCTGGGAGGGCTTTTCCAACCTCGGGGATTCTGGGATTCTGTATCAGAGAACGCAAGAGGAGGCAGAAGGAGTTTCAGTAGCAGGAGGTGTCAGATACACCCCCGTTTAGAACAGCTCATGACTAACACTGGTTCTCCTCCGCCGGTATTCCCATGAAGCACCAGCCTTCAAACAGGCAGGTCTGGCACAAGAGCTGCTCGGCAGAGAAGTTCTGACCCTCTGCTCTCCCCACCCCAAGAGAAAAGGGAGGAGATGGAGGCATAATGCGTGCCCTGTTTCATGTAGGTTGAGCCAGCAAAAGAAGGAATAATGACAAGCACAGACATTTCCCTTCAAAGGTTTTTAGAATCTCTATTCTTGCAGTACAGGCTAACAAAAGGGGGTTTAGGGGTCAAGAGTGGGTTTGGGGTGGCACTGGGGGTTCTGGGAGATCTTGTACTTTGTCAGGAAACTCGGAAAAAGACTATTTAAAAGACAAAGGTCCTTATTTCTTCCTTCCTGTAAGTGAAGAGGAAAAAAACCCAACCAACCAACCAAAGAAAACCCACCAAAACTGAAAGTGACCTTAACTCAGATTCAGCGTCAACTCAGAATGATATTTTTAGGGTTTTCATTTTCACTATTATTTTGAATTTGTTATATGCAGGAGAAGTAACCTGTGGTTTGTTCTTTTTCTCTGCTTCCCAAAATGATGTTCACCCATGGTGAGCCACCAGCAGGGACATTTTTCCATGATTATACCCAGAGGCTTAACGTGGCCTGGAGAACTTCTGGACTATTTAATGGGCGACCTGGTTGATGCTACTGCCCAAACTACCTCTGTTTTCTTGTCAATGTTTTTCAGGACTAATGGAGCAGAGGTTGAGATTTATTTTTAAAATCAGCACACGTGTTATAGGAATCAGTGGCATAAAAATTGAGGACTTGCTTCAAGCCAGTTTTGTTCAGTACAGCTTGTTGCACAGCATTTGCAGTCCGGGAGTTGTTCATAATAATTGCTCACCTAAGTTCCCTGTATAAAAACACAAATCATTATCTTCTGCACTTACATTAATTGCAAAAGACAGAATGCGGCAACTTTTCTTCCCTTTTTTCCTTAATTTCTTCCTTTTTTTTTTTTTTTTGCTTTGGGTTAAGTCTCTTTATTAGGATTTGTAGAAAACAGATGTGATTCTACTTTAATGCATTCAGACTTCATTGCTTATTGAAATATTTGCATTACTTTGAATTTAGAAAATAAGCTTAAGCTGTTAATGGACTTTGAATACAAAGATACAAAGAATCTGTCTTCCGTGTTCCCTACTAATTACTAATTCTGTTTCCATAAGAAGGTTTAATGTTTCTGCCTAAAATTACCCATGCATGCTTTTCAGAATGTGTATTTAAAAGAGTTCCTGCTGTGCAGTAGGATTTTATTTTGTAGAATTCTTGTAAACATGCAAAAATTAACTTGTACATCTGGTTTGAATAATGGAAAATCTCTGCTATGTGCAGACACAAATGTGTGTGCACACAGAGACACTTATATACACATATACAAATATCATCTACCTGAACAGAGCAGGAGTTCAACTCATGCAAACTTAACATACTAATTTCCAAGCATTTTTTATTATATTAATAAACAGCATTTTGTTCCTTCCTTTCTTAGCTTGTATATGAACAATCCCTCCAAGTTATAGCTGTCACCTGAATGTCATGTGGGAAGCTGGCATCGTGACTTCATTTGCAAGAGATACCAGATATCCACATTTCTGTCAATAATCCTTCTCTCTATGTACCAAACTCATTCATCTAATCTATATTCAATTTATTTATAGCTAAGTTATGTATCCTTTTGTACAATGAAAGTCCCCCAGACTCTGTAATATGTGTATACAATATGTAGTACTCATCCAGTTCGGATGTAGCTTTCAACCCAAGCGTTATGAAACTCCTAAAGACAATGTTCCTAAAGATCTCAAACACTTATGAATATGTGGCCAAAATCACCTCAAAATATGATGTTGGCTGCTCTTTGTATGCTTTGCCTTTAGCCTTTGGGTCTCACTGATCACTGGCTTTTTAGAAATCCCTACACGCTGTTTATCAAATAGAAAGTGCTCCAAAATAATTAAAAATTAATGTAGCATCCAGTGCCACCCCTTGCCATGGGCAGGGACACCTTCCACTAGCCCAGGTGGCTCCAAGCCCCGTCCAACCTGGCCTTGGACACTTCCAGGGATCCAGGGGCAGCCACAGCTTCTCTGGGCAACCTGTGCCAGGGCCTCCCCACCCTCACAGGGAAGGATTCCTTCCTAATACCTGATCTAAACACCACAAACAAATCTATTCTTTGGAGGCAGCACAGGATTGAGCACAGAGGGTTGTGGGATGAGGTGGAACTGGTGACTATCTCTCAACTACCCAACATGGCCTTTGGTGGATTTTTACACCTCAGGTGCCAGAACACTCCCAAACACATCCATGGATCAAGCACATCCATGGATCAAGTTCCATTCAAGAAAACAGAACATGAGCCGCTACATTATATTTTTTTCTTTTTTTTTTTTTTTAAATCACAAGCCATTTCCAAGAGGAGTTAGTGGACGATTTTTAAGCTTTAGATAAATTAAAGATTTTTATTAATCCCGTTCCCTACAGCACTCAGCACTGCTCCCGAATCCTGACTTTCCAGATGCAGCATCCCCTCTCCAGCAGCACATAAAACCAGTGTGGTGATACTCTTTAAAGCCATTCTCTACTCATCCCTGTGTTTTGCTATTTATTTCCAGCAGGAGGAAACACGATGCTATGGAGTTTAAGGTCCCTTCCAACCCAAACCACTCTGTGAGTCTTCGATTCTGTGCACACAACACCTTAAAGACACAGGTTCTGGGAAGGCTTTCTGTGGAACTATTTTGACTGCGTTGCAACTAGGTTTTTCTGCAGTCGAAACAACTGCTTGTGTACTCACGAAGTTGTTCATAACTTAATTAGACCAGCAGCAAATTCCCAGCTTCACACACATGGTGTGTTCCCTTTAGCCCAGAACATGAGCCGTGCAGGTAACAAACTCCAGTATGTGAATATAGAGGAAAAACCAGGAGGTGCTTTACACTGGGCAGTGTTCAACAGAGCTCTGTTATTTTATTTCTGTATCAAATAAGAAAAGACAAAAATGTTTCCTCTAAAAGAAAGGTAGGTTAGCAAAGGCGAAATCCTACCAGACAAAATCTCTCTGCGAAGCACAGTTGTATAATGATCTAGATGCTCATTTCTCATTATTTATAAAGCCTTCCTGTTTCCTAAAAGCCACATATGGATAATTTTCTTCCTTTTAAATATTATATCTTTCTCCATTGTTCCTAGGAGGCATTTAAATGCAGATAATTGAATTTCAATTAATTCTGCATATGCTGTTCCAGATTATAGTTGCTTACTCCTGCTGATGCGGGCCTGTCATTTTTCACACACTGCCACATACTCAGTTCTGTGTGACCATTTTTTAAGTCTTCTGTGAACACATGGAATTTATTACTCACTAGGAAATTATGAAAGAAGGCACCATACCAAGTTCTTATAAACCTGAGTCTCTTTATGAGAGTTTTTGCACTCTTTTATCAGCTTCTACTGTTGTATGGCCGATAATAAAAATGATTTCAAGGAAAATTAAAATGGTGGTGGGTTATTATATTAAACGTGATTTTTGCTTTGTTTTATTGGGGGTTTTTTAATTCTTGAATAATGAGGGGTGGATGCCTAAATAAAATCAAGCACCTGAGCCCCAGGGTTTGTGCTGCCAGCTTTGCTTCAGTTAAATTACTGCAAAGATCTGCTATGTGTAACACTAAGAAATGCTGAGCTGAAACCTAAGCCCAAGATCTGTTCAGAGGATAAAACTGATACAAATTTGGTGAGATACCAAGTTGAATAGGCTGTAAAACATCCTGGAAGAGAAGGTGGGCAAAGATAATAATGTTGGAATACATCTTGCATTAAATTCCATCTGGTTCCTGGTGCTCTGGGATTGAGAACATGAGGTTTCAGCTCCTTTTCCCACCATCATGAGGGGAAACCTTTCTGTAATTAAATGTTTTCCTCACATTATCAGAGACACTTCAAAGGCACTGATTTGGCAGTGAAGAAGGGTCCACTTTTTCTGTCAGCTCAGATCTTGAAAATACCTTCTTTCAGAAACTGCTTGAAAGGGAACTGTGCCTGTAAAAAAGGAGCAGAGGTGGAATCTATTGAAATTCTTTACAGGCAGAACTGCAATTCCAAAACCAGGCTTGGAACAAAGGGCACTTCTTGTGAGAGGATTAGAATCTGCAAAAGAGCATTGTATTTCCCTTTGATATGACATGTCTGTTCAGAAATGCCTATAGGTATTAGAAAGAAGACAAAATACATTAAGTCATTATTAGGATTACAATGACAACCTCAAAAATCTGTCATTCATTTACCTTGCATAAAGATTGCTCCAATTTTCCTCAGGGGTGACTATGACTCCGATTTGCCTCCGTTCATTATGGCAATTAATTGCCTTAATGCGTCTTGACTGGAGAAATTAAAGCTTTTGTTGTAATACATTGATTCCATCAGAAAAAGAAGACTGAGATGTTTAAATTCAACAACTTGCTCTTTGAGGTTCATAGAGCCACCATGGAATGGTTTGGGCGGGAAGGGACCTTAAAGCTCACCCAGTCCCATGGGAGGGACACCTTCCACCAGATCAGGTTGCTCAACCCACTTCAACCAGTGGGTTAAATCTTAGATAAATTTATGTGTAACTCCTGCCTGACACATAATTAAACAAAATAATTATAAAACCAGCCCTGGAAGCTTCAGTGTTTCTGCAGGAATGTACTTGGATGAATTATTCCCTTTAGTCCGCTCAGCTGGCAAAACCGAGACACTAAATTTGCTCAGTCATAATCAATCAGAAATTGGGAGCAATTATTTAAAAAAAAAAAAATCTAGTTTGATTTCCTCTAAATCCAAACTCTGAAATTTCACTGAGTTGCTCCCAGAAATGCAGCAGTCCTGATACTACAGGTAGAATATGAATAAGCTTTTGGTCTTTGTTTGTAAAAGCACCTTTTTTTTTTATTTATTTAAGAAGAGAATCACAGTTTCTAGGGGGAGATTCTTGTGTAAGTACAAAATTCTATTATCTCAATTTTAAACTGACTCAACCTATGACTTTCTCATCTGATTCCTGCATAATAAGTAGCTGTAAGAACTCTACCCAGTAATTTTTATAGTGACAAGATTTGTATTTTTTCTAGCTGTGCAAGAGAGCAATATTAAGAATGATAAACTGGTGAAGCAAGACCAGACCTTTTAGGAAAAAATCCAGTCTTAATTTAAAAGCTCCAGTTACATCTAAATTCAATTAGATAGGCTATTCCAGTGGTAAAAAACATCACTAAAAAAAGCAAAACAAAACACCCTCTCCCTCACCAAACTACTGTTTATTCTCAATTTTAATTAATATTTGTTTAGTTTTAATGTTGTTTTCCATTTGATATTATTACTATAAAGATAATCCTGAATTGACACACAGCTCTTCTAAGGACAGAAAGGAGAGTCACCTGCACAGCTCCTGCATCAGATGAAAAAGGAATTAAGTTTGATGAATGTTGTTTATGTTTCACTCGCAGCCCTAAAGGCATCTCATAATTTTGTGATAAGAAAATATTTCCTTGTCAAGAGCCATTAACATCTGTTTTTTTGAGAAGTTTAGTCATTCCATGTTTTCCCTGACAGCTCAATGTAGTACAGCTTGATGGATCACTGAGGGAAAGGCTTCAAAGGGCTCCAAATGGAGCCGATGTTCCAAATTTGGCGAAAAGTGCAATACAATTATGAACATCAACCCTCTAACTGAAAACCAAAACAAGGCACCTTCTTGTTTTGGTTAATTTTAATGATACGAAAGGAACGAGGGCACTGCAAGACTTCAACCTCTTCTCTGCCTCTCCTTGTTAAAGTTGTTCTTTCCACCTCACAGATTGCCAACATTCCAACTGTTAACTACAGTGACCTTTGGAAATATCTCCTGCAAAATTAATAGGATTCAAAAATACTCACTAGCACAGAAAAGTTCCACTGTGGGCTGAAAAATTAGCTCGTAGGGTCTTTAATGAACTTAGAAAATGAATTGTCTTTACGCAGCAAGAAGGAGGTTGAAGGATATATTCCTCTACTGGAAAATATTTTGCAATTTTAGACACAGACAATTCCAATGGACTCAAAGCCTGCATCTTTGCTGCATCCCAACGTTCAGTCAGTCAAGTGTATGGATCCCAAGGAATATATCTAAGGAATTCAGGGGGAGCTTTGATGGGAGGTGGACATATCAGAGGTGGATGTGAGGACAAATAGCAGAGGAGAGATAGAAATACATGGATATGAAGGGATAATGTTAGAAAAGCCAGAGATCAACTAGAGATTTGTAAGAGTTTCAAGGGCAAGAAGAAGAGCAGTTACTGCTCCAGCATCAGTAGAAGGATGATTGATGATTAATCATAAATTGCTGGCAATCATTTTTAAAAAAAAAACCACACTTTCCACTAGCCCAGGTGGCTCCAAGCCCCGTCCAACCTGGCCCTGGACACTTCCAGGGATGGGGCAGCCACAGCTTCTCCGGGCAACCTGTGCCAGGGCCTCCCCACCCGCATAGCCAAGAATTCCTTCCCAATATTCCATCTATCCCTGCCTTCTGGCACTTTGAAGCCACTTCTCCTTGTCCTTGCCCTCCAGGCTCTTAAAAATAGTCTCTCTCCGTCTTCCCTGTAGCCCCTTCAGGTCCTGGAAGGCCACAATTAGGTAACCCCAAAGCTTTTTTCTGGGGGGCACAGCAGGAGAACAAAACATTACAGGCTTAAACTGAAACAAGGATTGTTCCAATTTGATATAAAGAGGAGGAGAAGCCCCCCTGATCTAATCAAGCGTTAGAACAGGTTGTCAGAAACAATGTGGCATCTCCGTCCTCGGTTTCCAAGACGTGGCTGGTGTGTTGGGTGCGGGCAGCAAGGTGTGGCTGCAGTGGCACGTGGTGGCACCTCTGTGAAAACGTATTTAAGAAAGGACAAAAACATGGCTTAGGAAGAGGAGTGAGGAGGGGAAAAAAAAGAAGTGATAAACACTCCTGATAACAGCAAAGTCAGTGAAGAAGGAAGAGGGGAAGGTGCCCAGGCACCAGAGCAGACATTCCTCTGCAGCCCACGGAGAACACCAAGCCAGAGCAGACATCTACATTTCAACCCTCCTCTCTCCTTTTTTTCCCTTTTATGTGCTCTTGGCTTGATTTTTTTTTTTACTTAAACCCCCCCATGCACCCATTGTCTCTTGTTGGCTCATTTATTCAGAAAACTTTCTCTGCTTCAGTGATTTGCAAAAAGTCCTTTCACAGGACTTTTCTTCCCAGACATCCAAATAATTGCTGAACCAGAGCTGTCCACACAACATCCCCAGAAACACTCCTGCTACTCTTTTATCTTTGACACAGCTGAATCAAAACTTAGAATGAAGTCATTGTCAATGAAGAGAATTGTTAAATCATCTTATTTTGCACAATCTGGTGCTGTAGGATTAGATTACAAGAGGAACAACCTGATGACAAAGCCAATTGTAACGGTGATGAGGCTTTTCTGCCCACTCTTACACTTCGAGGTGTCTCAGTGCAACAACCTGTGATTCATTTCTTGTTTGCACAGCACTTTTGGTGCAACACAACCAAACAATGTTTTCCAGAGTGAGGCTTGGAAGCATGATTGTTTTTCCTTGCAGTGATTTGTAAGCTCAGAGAGTCTATTTTATCAATGGCACAGGGTATTAATGGGATTTTAACGTGCACCTCCCTCATATATCAATGGGATAATAGAGTCACAAGTAGACTTACATGATAAATCATTAGAGCTTTAAAGGAAAAGTTAATGCTTTTGTCCCCAGAAAGGTGGTTATACTGTGTATATTTTATTTTTCTCCATCCTTAGCAGCTTTTATTATGCCTTGTCAAATTCCACTGCAGTCTCTGTCCCTATATGCACTTTTAAATTTCTATTCACAGAGAGGAAAATGCCCAGACAACCCAAAGAAACTCAAATGCATCGAAATCTAGACGTGGAAATTATTTCAGAAGCTTTAAAAGGCAACATTTTAAAGTGCTTAAAATGCTAAATCATTAGCAGATTATTAGCTTTACAGATAAATACATATGGGAGCAAATCCTGTGACACTGACTAGAGCCACATAGATTTGCTGTAACCCGGCTGGGAAACATCCATGTGAATCCATTAAATTTACTATTGCTGACAGAAATTCCGTAAGAACTCTTCCATATGTCCCGTAAATCACGTGTTTCATACATAGAGCTACCCAATATTTAAGAATCTGCTTTTGGTTTGGTTTAGCTTAGTAATAAAAACCTAAATAATACACATTGGTAAGAAAAATATTCCTTTAGAAAGCATAAACCATTCCCTTTGAACAATGAGCATTCCTGGGGGGAAATGTCTTTGCTCTCCACTATATAAACATAAGGAATTTATTAATTTACATAAACGACCTATTTGGAGCTTTTGAAGGATGTTTGTGCCCTGTCCCATTCCAGGATGTTTGGCAATTAGGAAGAGTGCTCCCAGGAAAATCCAGACAAGCAAGAAATAACTGACTCTGAGTTTGTCACAGGAGATTTTTCAGGGAGATGAAGACAAAGAAAATAAATTTTTTAAAAAGAAATTGTGACGTCTGGCAGAGAGAGACGATGGTCAACACAAGAATTCAACAATGTGAATATATATATATGTTTATATATAGTTATATATATATGTTAAGTGAAGATGTGTAATGGGTAATAAAATAAACGACCATCTTACAAAGGCAGCAGGTAAATTACAAGAAGGAGGAGCATTTTTGCCCCAGGGCAGGACTTCAGAATTGCTCTTTCTAAAGACGAACAATTGCTAATTGGGAAAAACAAACCAGCAAACCTTTGTCATTGTGATATAACTAAATAAATGAATAGAAAACAGATTTCTTTGAGGAGATTATTTTTACAGAAAAGGCTGCTGCCCCTTTTCTCAGCGTGACAAGAGAATTCTGATGATATTAATATCAAAATGTAGGGATGTGCAGATCGACGGGGCACTTTCCTTATGCATCAGAAGGGTTGAAGTCTCAGTCACAAATTTTTTGCTTCCTTTTTTTCCCTATGAAAATTTTCGATGTTTATTTAATACATTATTATAATGTCTATAAAAGTGTGTTGTTACATTCTAAAATTGCATTATATTATTATATTATAAATATATTATTATATATAATTATTGTGCTATATAAAAATATAAATTTCATATTTTTTCATGTCAAGTTTTCAATTTTTCTTAGCCTAAGAAATCATTTAATAATCAAGGGATATGAGAAATCCACCTTAAGGGAACAGAGGTTGTTTGAAAGATAGGAAAGGATTCTTCCCAAGGAACAAGTTCCGCACTTAAATCCACTTGGTGCTGTAAGTAGTTTGACTTTTTCTGACTTGGAAAATTTCCCCAATGTCTTCTTAAGAAGTTTTACCCAATTTATTCTGAATTGGAAGACCTAAAAGTCTTACAAATCAAATATAAAATAGGCTCTAGTTCATGCCACTCACATTCCGATTCTGAAGTTCCACGTGAAGCTCCACAGGCTCAGTTTGGGGTCCCTATAGTTCAGTGAGTTTGATTATTTCGGTTTTAAAGTCATCCAAAACAAAGCATTTTGGTGATGAACTGCACTCCAGGAAGGGTAACTGGAAGAATCTGAAACACTGACAATGTGCTGACTCGACACCTATTTATTTATTTAAGTTCTTTATCACTCAAGGCTGAATCAGATTATTTATTCATATATTTATTTAATTAATTATATAGAGAAATAGATATTAATTTATATATTTATTCTTTTTTAATCAATTAATTAATTATATAGAGAAATACATATTATTTTATATATGTATTCATTTATGTCTTTATTTATTTATTACGGAGAAAAAGAAGTGTACCCACGTAATTTGTTGACTGGAGTAATCTCCCAGTGAAACATGAGATTTACGGACTTGAATGAATATCAAGGCATCAACAGGGTATCTTTGAAGTAGCTTGTCCATGGTGGGAGTCTGTATCCTGCCAATCAAACGTGGCTGAAAAAAAAAAGCACTTTTCAAGAGATCCTTTAGTTTGAGAATGGAATTTCACTAAACCCCAAACTTTTTTGGGAACTAGAGTTGCTCCAACAAACAGGGAAATGTTTGAAAAAGAAGTTTAATTTGTTTCCTTTCACTAATTTGGTAAGAAAAATGGTCTGTTTGTCTCAGCTGTCTTTTGGATCACTCATCAAAATCAAAATGTAGATTTTCTAGTGTGCGCAGGTGATATATGGCATTATTAACATTTAGTCTAAAATATTTTGACATGACATCTGTCTACAAGAAAAGGCTGAAATATTTTAAAAACCCTCTTTGTCATTTTGTGGAATGTGATTTTTGATGGTACTGAATCAATTAGAATACCCATTGAATTTGGGAAAAAAAAAATCAGATTTTGGTTTTCAGAAATCTTCCATGGTAGCATTTCACATGGAATGAAATCTATTTTCCAAATAGCTTTTTAGCTGTAATTAGCCCCAAATATCTCCTCAGCTTTCACCTCATGTTGTCTCAATACAAGTTTTGTAAATTAGATTTCCTAGGATTGATGAAATTTGGAGGTTTTATTTTCTGTGTTTCAGTAGTGTAAGATGGAGATAATCCTCAGTTTTCTCGTCACCTCTCTCTAAATTCCCACCATCAGCTCCCATTTCCAAGACAAAGTATTAAAAAAGTATTAAAATAAGAAGCCCTATTGCACTTTTTGCTCTCTCATAAACCCGCAATTACCTCGATCATCAAAGAAAGTCCAAACTGAATATTCGGATTTTTTTTTTTTTTTTTTTTTAAGATTTGGGATTCTGTTTTCACGTCCATTTGGGGCATGGACTAAACCCCTTCTCTGGGTCAGATCTGCAGCTCCTGGCTCTGCCTTCACTTCTGGTTTCAGGCCGGGGGAGCTCCTGGTTGGTGGAAAAAGGGAAACGAAATCTCCTTCCCTTTCTGCATCTGTAATGCCTGAAAATCCAATTACCATTCCCCCTTTCTCCAGGCCCTAATTTGGACTCCCAGGATGGAAGGAACTCATGTTAATTCACTTTAAAGTCGGGGCTGTCACATTAACCAGGATCAGATGGCGTGAAGCTGCTTTATTTTCACTGGGATGGAACTGTCACTTAACGGAACTGCAGGGGGAACTTCCGACCTCGCAGGGGATCCATCTGCCTGGAGATCATTCCTGACAATTATACTCATGGAAAACGTGGCAGGTCACGGCAAGAGGCTCAACAGAAAGCAATGTCTGCAGGATTTCAAGACTAGTAGCAAAGGGCAAAGAATTCAATCATAATTTTTTTTTAATTATGATTTAAATTCTATTTAATCATAATTTATTTATCATTTATTTGATTAATTAGTTGTAGTGGGAGAAATCAAGAAGTTCGTGGAATCTGTTAATCATGACAAACAAAGCCTTGTTTCTTCCCACAAGGTGAAAGGATTTAGATGTGGAGGAAGAGTCTGTGTAATTCCAGGTTCATGTGGAGAAGGGAGAAGAGGAGTTGGCCACATTCTGGACACCCTGAGACTTTGAGATATCTGTCAGTGCACCTTCCTGTAATTGTAGTTATGTTGGAAATCAAATCAATTATACACAGACACATCCATAAATTGAGTTATCTGTATTTTAAAAATTGGCTTTATGTGCAATAACGTTGCAGAGAAATCAGAGCAGCAATGCAGAAAAAGATAATTAAAATGATTGTTTCATTAGAAGTTTCTGTGTGAAGAACACAGAATATCCTGAACCTCCTGCAATCAACTATGACATCTAATTAAGAAACTGAAACAGCTGACTAAACCCAGAATGTTCCTCATTATTGTCTTAACTATCCCCTCCCCCTTGAAATATGGTTCCATGGACTGAGATTTAAGTCAAGTTGTGTTCAATATTTTTTGATAATAAACTCATCAGGCATTTTTATGAGAAGTTTGACCAGTTTTTACAAATAGGTCCCTAGTTCTGAGCCCAAACCAAATCTTTTCTGTGAAACTGTGTCCAGAGACAGGACAAAGGACAGAAACACAGGGGTTCTTCAATCAGATGACAGCAGGTAGAGCTTAAATGCCAGGATTTTGTTCCTCTTGGGACAAACGGTAACCTGTCATTGTCCTCAGTCTGCCAAACTGGCAGTAAACCATGGTCATAGGTTTGAAGTTAAGCTTGAACTAAATCCACGTGTGTCCTGGCAGGTTCAAGAAGTTGTGGTGCATCGCGGTGAATGGCAGGGAAAGAAAAGAAATACAGATAGAATCACAGAATAATTTGGGTTGGAAGGGACCTTAAAGCTCATCTCATCCCCCCTCCCTGCCATGGGCAGGGACACCTTCCACTAGCCCAGGTTGCTCCAAGCCCCGTCCAACCTGGCCTTGGACACTTCCAGGGATCCAGGGGCAGCCACAGCTTCTCTGGGCAACCTGTGCCAGGGCCTCCTCACCCTCACAGCCAGGAATTCCTTCCCAATATTCCATCTAACTCTGTCACTTTGAAGCCATTCCCCCCTGTCCTGTCCCTCCATCCCTTGTCAACAGTCTCTCTCCATGTTTCTTGGAGCCCCTTCAGGCCCTGCAAGGCCACAGTCAGGTCACCCCAAACCTTCTCCTCTCCAGGCTGAACAATCCCAATTCTCCCAGCCTTTCCTCCCAGCTCCATCCCTCTGATAAACTCTCTAATTTAGATGAAGTTAAATGCTATTTACAGGTTCTTAGAATATTCTATCCCACTGGGGATGCAAGACTGTTATTTAGGAAACTGAACCTTTTTCTAGCATGGAACAATATTTGTCTTAATTAAGGACTGCACCAATCACAGTCAATTTTTCGACTTCTTGATGCTGGAAGTCATAATGTTTAATTTGTGAAGTCACTTTTCCAACCCACTGCAGAGCAGGACTGGTATTTTATACTTTCAGTCTTTCCATCTTTACATGGTTTGAGCCTTATTTTAATTTATTTAAGTGTTGGATAAGATTGTCAGCCTCATCTTCCTTCCTTTATAATAAAGATTTTCATGCCCATTCAGTTTTAGTTAATGGTTCCATCTAAAAAAAAAATCTGTAGAAAATACCCCAGCACTAATTAATTGTTTTGCACTTCTATTTCCATACTTTTTTTTCTCCTTTCGAGGATTCCCCACACTTCAAGGCAAGTCACTGGAAAATATCACTATTTTTCACAAGGACTTTTTTCAGGTAAATTTATCATTTAAAATGATTAACCAAAGTCTGAAGTTGTGCATTTTAACTACTCAATTTCTTTTTCTCTTCTATATTAGAGAGCATCCTTTAGCAAACTAAATAGCCCCTTATTCTGGCAGTTTTATCTATCACTGATTGTCTTATCTGTGTAATAGAGTCAGATTAAAAAAAAAAAGGTTTTTATTAGAGACAAATCACTTTGCTTAGTTGACAGCACTTTGAATTTTAAGATATGTACTTGATTCCTTCTTTCTAATATGAAAGTAAAGACAGGAGAGAGATTTAATCTCAGGAATTTGTAGGGGGGGAGTTTTGGTGCTCATCAAAACTGGTAAGAAGCTCTAAATTCATAAAAGCACTTCACTGTGTAACATTTTCATTGAGTGAATGGTCAGATCTAAAGCTCATTAAAACAATTTAGTCATTAAATCCTGGCTTTTTCATTGATATCAATTCAGATTAGGGATTTTCAGGCCTTTTCTTTCTACAATTATAAACTTTTTGGACTGGAAGGAGTGGCAGGAATGGCCTGATACTTGACATGAGCTAAAATGCTAGCAGAGAATTTTTACTTAATACAGAAAATAAAACAAATCTTACCTGTAAATACTCCCTGTGGCGGAGGTAGGAAAAATTGTTTGGATTCTGTAGCAAGCAGAGTGAAGAGAGGCGGCTGTCAGAGATGCAGCTGTCATTGCAGCAGCTTCCAGACCTCTATTTGGGGAAAAAAAGTCTCAGGAATCATACCAGAAAAGGTTCCCATGCATATGGTTTCCCAACTGGCTGGAGCAGGTATTCCTGTGAGATCCCGGTGTCCACAGAGCTCCAGGGACGCTCCAGGGCTCAAGGAGTCCCCGGCACGTCCTGCTGGTGTCTTGCAAGGACTTATGGAGACACTGCGGAGCCGAGGGTTTGGGGGCTGGGATGTGGGTCAGGATGGGCAGTTAAAGACTGTACTCAGAGGGCTGGGAGGAAGGGGGAAGGATGGACTGGAAAATCAGGACCTCAGGTGACAGACCAAATCTTCTTCTCCTGCAATTAAAGTGTATCTGTGGTGTTCTGGGAACTGGTAAAGGGGAACAAATCCCCTCAGAGCAGTTCCCAGAGCCAGCTGGCCCTGTTTCGTCACCGAGGGCTCTGCTTTCTCCATGGCTTTGGTTGCTGAGGTCAAAGACATCAGGCTCAAGAGCTCATTGAGGGAGGAAGCCAGAACTATACTCTCAGTCACAGAGTGTGACTCTTGGGGATGGTCCTGTGCAGGGCCAGAGACTGGACTGGATGATCCTTGGAGGTCCCTTCCAACTCAGCACATTCTGGGATTCTGTGAAAGCTGAAATGAACATCTTCTTTCCTCTACCTCCTTTCCCGGTTTGAGATTGTCCACCTCACAAGATGATTCAGTTTGAGATGGTCTTTAGCCCTTGGCTCCTGTTCCCAGGCTCTGCAGTGCCCAGTCCTGCTGTGGGAGGTTCCCAGGCCAGGGCAGCTGCCCTGCCACATTCCTCAGCTCTCTGTTTTCCCTCAGCTCTTTCCATTTCCTTCTGGCACACTTAAACCCCACCTTTTCGCAGACCTCAAGATCCCTTTCAGAATCTTAGGTTGGAATCACAGAATCATTAAGGCTGGGAAAAAACCTTAAGACCAACAAGTCCAGCCGCCAGCCCAGCACCACGTTCGCCACTGAACCATGTGCTCAAGTGCCACATCCACACGTTTTTTTAACACTTCCAGGGATGGGGACTCCACCACTATCCTGGGCAGCCCCTCCAATGCTTTACAACCCTTCCTGTGATGATTTTTTTCCTGATATCCTACCAAAACCTCCCCTGGTGCAATTTGAGGTCATTTCCTCTCGTCCTGTCCTGCATTTTCAGTGCAACACAGAATTGGCTCTGCTTCTAATTATTCTGGGCTCGTGCTTTGTCTCTGTGCCTGGATTTTTTGAGCTGTTTGCTGTTGTCCCCCAGTGAAGCTGCAGGTTGTAACAAGAGCTAAGAAGCCAATAACAAGCCCAACAGCCAGGACTGCAGTCCTGCACAGTTGGCATCAGGGAGAGTTGATATAAAACCAGAGGTCATCTCCTGGCCATGGCAATAATATATTTACTGGGCCATTAGGTATAAAGCCCAGTTTGTCTCCACCATTCTGCTGTATTTTGTGTGCTTGAGCTACAAACAAGCTGGTGTTGCTCTAGTAATTATTATTGTGAGCTCATATTTTTAATCCTGCTTTATGTGCTTTTATGGTCACGAATGAAATCCTCCTCTGCCTCGGTGCCTCATGTGCACAGTCCCAGACAGCAGCTATTGTGTCTTTTAGCTCTGAGGGGTGCCCTTATCTGCCCAACCACTGTGGCTTCCACCTGCTGTGCTCCTCAATTATCTCCTTTAAAGTTGCTGTGGAAAAGGGCAACATCTACTAATTCACTTAACTAGGTACGTCCTGGAATTAGCCAGAAGCAGCAGCCTTGCATGCCAAAACAAATGATTCCTTCCTTCTGGTTTTCATGCTTTTTTACCACTTAGAGGTTTATGGAACTCAGAATAAAAGACACAATGATTATGTAAAAAAAATGGATATTTCCAGCAGCAAAAAAGAAATCAGTTTGTTGGTTTTGTTTTGTTACTTTTTATTCTCCGTCTCCAGTGGGTTCCAGCAGCAGTGATTATGACAAAATATGGAATAAAAAAGCCCGAACAGCAAACTAACAAAAAGATGCCAACTACATATTTAGCCACCTAAAGTAGAGCTGAAAAGTATGTGTGAAATGCACTGATTAAAGGACTTCACACAGTTATCACGAGGCTGCTGGGCACAGACGATGTGTTATTCCCCAGACAAATAATTTCAAATCCGTGGTTGTTTTGTAATCTCCTTTGCTGTTTCCTCAAAAAGCAAACTGCCACCTCTGTTAAAGGCCAGGAATAGTTTTCTGACCAAAAAAAAAAGAAAAAAAAGAGAAAAATAATCACAGCAGATTTGTCATTCATTTAGTCCTATAAAAATCTGCACTGAGGCTCCTCATGAAATAAGAGGTCAGAGATTAAACTGTTGAACTACTGGAGCCCTGAGAGGAGCCCTCTTTCAATTTTCTTGAAGAAAAACTTTCAACTTAGTTCCTTATTGAATTTAAGGAGAAGAGTAACAGAGTTTCTGACTCCTAAGGAACTTCTGCCTTTATTTTACTTTAGGAAGTTTGGGTAATTTTCTTCTGTGAGTCTGAAGAGAGTATTGGGACTGACAAGTCCTGGATAATTCCTGAATTTATGTTATCCATGCAGAGAATAACCAGGTTGGGCTTGGAAAAATCTCAGAGCGTGTATCTGAAACCCTGATCCTCTGCCATGAGGGAGAGAGGCTTTAGGTGATTCACAAATCACAAATTACCTTAGTTTGGGAATTTAAAAAATACTTATTTTGACTTTCTTAACTGAGTCGGAGTCTCCCCTGACTCGGGTATCTTGTGCATCTCTCCTCTCACTGTGCAGTGGGAGGGTCTCCTACTGGACCCCAAAAACTTGTTTCTGCTGGGCTTCAGCACTGGGAAAAAACCTTCAGAACCCATTTCACTTCTGAGTGCTTGGGGGTTTAAATTTTCCAGCTAGTGCCCACGCTAAACCAGAACTTCTCAGGGTTTCGGGTCTTTATTGGAGATTTCAGGAGCATTGAACTTTCTGCTCAGTGTCTTGAGACTTGTAAAAAAGGCAGTGAGGAGTTTGAAGAGAGGCAGTGGCCAGGAATTATGGGGTTAAGCCTGAAAATTTTGGCACCAGTTACTGTAAAACGAAACATTTTCTGGGAATGCTTCAGCATTTCAGGAAATACATCCTTTCCACAAGGAAATTTAATAAAAAAAAAATTACTTCTCAGCTTCAGTAGTACAACAGCTCTTAATTTAATAAGAATTATTCTAATTTGCTGTAACAGTAAGACAATATTTCAGCCTGGTGTTATATCAGAGTTTAATGTTCCATATTGAGTTACAGTGTTGTATTGATGGAAAATATATGGGGATATAGAAGCCACACCGTTGGCAATGAGATTATCCCAGGAAAGCAACAGAAGACACATGGAAATGTTCCATTTTTCCCTGTAACTATACACAACTCATGTCTTGCTCGGAATAAAACCATAAGAAATATTCAAACACATCTTTATGTTGAACTGTATCTTTATATTGAATCAGCTATGTCATGTAATTTTAGTTTTCTTTATTCCACACTGCATATACATTTTGAAAACTGCATTGTGAGGTGTTCAAAGTCCTCTGATGCAGGTTTTTAATAAATACTGGGTATAAGGAAAAAAATGCCATGAGAGAACATATTTCTTCTCTGTTTTAGGAGGTCTCACTGAAACATATATCTGTGTTTAACATACTGCAATGAAACCATATTTTCCTCGAGGTGCCCTTGTTGTCCCTCCTGCTCCATAGCAAACAACCTCTGCAAAGTAGTTCCCTAATTTCTGATGCTTGCTAGATTCTTAACAGGAGAGTTCTCAGGGCAAATGTTGTCTCAACAACATCAACATGTTTTGCTTCACCAAGGAATTATCCCAAAGGCAGCCAATTTTACTGCTGCCTCTCACTATTGATGACTGATTCTTTGATGATTGATCCTGATTGCTCTGCACCTCTGTTCTATATATTCTATATATCCTCACATATGCTGACCTTGAGCACAGGTTAATATTTCTACAGGATTCTCAGTGTTCTATACCCATATTTTTTTCTCTTTGTGTTTTCTGATTTAACTCTGTGTTCTCAAGACCTTTAAAAGTGCCCTCCCAACTCAAACTACGATTCTATGAAGATCAAGGAGAAAATGTTTTGTATGAACTGTGATGATTTCCCACAATTCTCATCCCACTTCAGTGAGAGAATTGTGATGAGGGGACGTTGTTATGAGGCAAAACCAGCTGGTAACAGAAAAAATTGGCTTATCTAGATTTGTCAATGATTTTCTGTGTTGTTATTTGAAAGACTGGTCCATCAGCTGTTGTTACTTCAAGGCTTGAGCAACATACAAGTCATTAATCCCTTGAGCTCCTGCTTTGGGAGTTATCCGTGGTCAAAGGAATAAAACTCGGGGATTTTGGGCAGAGATTTCAGGCCAGAAAAATCTGTTCTGGATGATTTTTAAGTTAATTTTGGTTTGAATGCTGAAATAAATTCAGCACTGCCATCCTTCCTACAAGATGGATTGGTAGGACATGGCTATTGGAGGAGGATTAGAAGGATTACCAGTTCCTTGGCAAGGGGTTAGAGAGCAAATACAAAACCAATTAATGAGCTTTAATTATCATGTTGCATTCCAGTCAGTGGCTGCATTCACCGAATATGATTTGTGCAGGTTTTTCAGGTGCTTTGCACCAAATACACAGGGAAAAAAAGTGAAAAGTTTAAGATTCAAAGTGCATTAAAAATGACTTTGTCATTAATGCAGAAGACTTACATGAGAGGTGTTAGAGGCAATTAATTCTGCCACAGCTTCAGCTGATACAAAGCAAAGACAGGGCTGTTTTACATCCCTGTTATCCATCTCAATTTCTAGACATATGCAAACCCCACATTTTTAAACATTTTTTATGAGTTCAAAAAACTCATCTGTCCTCTCAGCTAAGCCCATCCTAAACCCTTAATCAAGTTCCTTTTAAATACAAATGCATGGATTAATTTTCACTGTCAGTTTGTTGGTAGCTCACCTTCTACAGGGTAAACCTGTATTAATTTAATAGCTCTTGACATTTAGATGTTTAAAGAAGGTTGTCTTTACCCTTTAGTCAAAAAAAAAGTAAATTTATGTAGTTGGAAAATATCCAGATTTTACTTCCTACCTGTTTTTCAAACAAAAACTCAAGGAACACGTGCAAAAGACACACGTAATTCTTTAGCTTGTGGAAATAGAAGTAATCTCATTATGTGCCTTATGAGGCTATGGAAATGAATACTAATCTCTCACTTTTGATTTAATGCTGCTAAAATAAGTATGTTTTCATTGAGATTAAAAAAATAAAAAATCCAACAAAAAAATCCCAGCAATGAAACATTTTCATTATTTCCTTTCAGAAATAACGTTTTTGCTTCTCATTGATTAGTTTGGGTCACTGCAGGTTTGGGATTCTAAATCACGTGAGTTGTAGGTCTGAAATCATTCAGGTGTGAAACAAAAGATGAAGGGTTTTGTGGCCGAACTGAGGACCCCAATGTGGCAAAATGCAGGACTTGCATCTCTCTTCACAGGCCGGATACAGCTCCCGGGCCAGGCGAAACCAAGGTCCTGTTTGTGTCACGGGGGAGAGCGGAAGGCACAGTCCAGGTTATTAAAGAAGCTCTGGCCCTGAGTCACGAGGTGCAGAAAGGACTCCCTGGCTCCCTAAACTCCTCAGGGAAGGGTTGAGGGGCAGCTGATGGACAAATGAACAATGAAAGATCTCAACCACAATTATTTCCTACACAATGTGAAAAGCTAGAAAGCTGTGAAGTATAATAGAGCATAAAGTAGGGTAGTGCACTGTACCAAAGCAATTCTATTGAAGATATTGTATCAAAGCTGGCAAAAGAAAATCTTTAAGTAGAGACTGATGTAACTCACCCCACAAGACAGTCGGCAGATCTCTCTCATAAGCCCTGGGGAGAGACCCTGAAGAGCTGTCGCTGCTTCACGGGAGAAGCTCCACACGTCAAGGAAGGCTGTGGAAGAATCTGCCAGATGGAAGCTGGGCTGGGCTTTTAGAGTTACACAGTGATGGACTGGTAGGCACGGATTTCCAGGCCACTGAGCAGCTCATCTGTCAAGTCTTGCTTCCAAAAGCAGGATGTGTGTTCGAAGTTGGTGAACCAGGCTGGTTTTAGCACAGTTCAACCCCAAGACAGCAGCCTGGGCCAGCAGCTGAATAGTTTCCATGATGGTTTCCACGATGGTTTCCGTGATGGCCTGCACTGTGTGCATTCCCGGATTGGATTCCAGGTGTTATCCGGGTGGGCCCTCCTCCCACAACCTGTCAACAGGTTCACAAAGCTCCCAGCCATCATTCCACGGGGCATGGGAACAAAACTGAATCTACACCAGGGCAGTTTGGAGAGTGGAACGTCTTTCTGATGTAGTGAAAGGAACAAAAGAAGGATCTGTTGGTAAGGCTGGACAGGGATTGGAGCAACCTGGGCTACTGGAAGGTGTCCCTGCCCATGTCAGGAGGTGGGACTGGATGGGCTTTAAGGTCACTTCCAACCCAAACCATTCCATGAGTCTATGGTTGCTTGATTGCTCCTGATACCAGGGAAGTGGTTAAACTATACTTTAACACCCATAAAAAAAGCCATCTTGTTCCTACGCTAAAAATAAAATAAAATAAAACTTCTAATAGAATATACGGCACAATGCTGGAAAACATCAGGAAAAATGTTCAGATGATTCAATAGGCTATTTTTTTTTTTCCATTTTGATATTCAAAGATGGAGAAAAGGCTCTTAGTCCTCCAGCTGAGTCAGCTCTTCCAGTGTGTTAAATATCAATTGGAATTCCAGGTAAGAAGAAAGTACACCAAAAAAACCCCTTAATTTATCTGTTAAAATAACTCTTACACAAAAAATCCCCATTGGATTTCACACTTTAAAATTTCTCTTGCGTTAAGAGTTGAACTGGATGATCCTTGTAGGTCCCTTCCAACCCAGAAGATTCTGTGATATCTGTGACATCATTCTATGATATTTTGGTTGTCTTTGTTTTCTTTTAAGCTGAGGAAAATGACTCCTGAGTATGAAGAGCGTCAGTGACTGCTCCTCCACCTCTGCCCATGTCAGGCTGCTTTATTTTGCCAGGTTCAGATGTCTCTGAATGAACTCAAACTCCCCCACCCTTCTTTCTGGTAAAAATACAGAAGATTTTCATTGCTGACATTTAAAGAAGGACTGCCAAAATAATGAGGAAGGAGGTTGCAGCAGTTAGAACACCTACCTGGGGGAAAAGAAATAAAGAAAAAAAAATAAAAGCAGAAGAAAGCCGAGTGCTGGGAGCTTCACAAGATTATTTGTGCTGTGCTGCACCAGCAAATCCTCCAGCCCTGTAAACAGTGACTCAGGTCCTCTCCTACCTTCCTTTTGCTGAGCTTCTTCCATATTATGGAGAATCCTAAAGCCTTTGAAGTCACCTGAACAAGAGAACCACCTAAATCCTGTTGTAATGTTGCCTACAGGAACATTAGAGCTTGGTTTCCTCCAGTCCCAGTATCACCCTTGAAAGTGAGTGTCATAATTTATGATTTTTTTTTTCATTATTCTTGCTGTTCTTCACTTTCAATCAGGCAGCAATTGATTCTGAGGGAAAGAAATAACGTTAATAACTCTGCAGTGCTCAGATGGTGTGGGAAAAGTATTTTTAGATACACTGAAACAGGTCTTTTTTTCCTTGCTGCTTCAGTATTTGGCAGAGGGGATGCCCAGCCAAGGAGCAGCTCTGGCCAGCTGCGCCAGCTGTCACACAGCTTCACAAAATTCCCTCAAAAAAGCAGCAGAAATGATATTAAATAGTTGCTCCAATGCAATGTCACCACTAACTTGAATTGTGTTTCCAATTCACTCAATTTAATTTGCTTTCTAATCCAGTTGTGCTCCGAAAAACATTTAAGCACATTAATTAATGCTCTAAAGGAGCAAGTGCTCAAGCATCCTGTGGATTTGCTGAGTTCCCACTGTGAAAATTGGTGTGTGCTTTTACTGCAAAAGGTAAAAGTTGCAGGACCATAAGGATGCATTTCCTTTTCTATAAACTCCTCATATTTTATAGCATTGTTTTGTCACGCACTGTCAATGTGTGTCTCTGCTCCTGCAGAACAATGCACACAAAATTATAGATGCAATACTTACACCTTATTTATAGGGAAAAAGCTTTATTCAGGGCACAGGGTGTGACTCTTGGGGATGGTCCTGTGCAGGGCCAGGAGCTGGACTTGATGATCCTTGTGGGTCCCTTCCAACTCAGCATGTTCTGGGATTCTGGGATTCTGTGAACCATCATTGCCCGCTTGTGTACCAATATTAACTGTTGTCATGTGTCATGATAAACACCATTTTTCCAGCAGTATTCGAGGTATATATATATGAAGTTTACTTAAAATTTTTCTTCACCCTCCTTGTTGGGAAGCTTCGTTACAGCAGACTTAACACAAAAGATCATTTCACCTTTTCCCCCTCTAAATTACTCTGCTAATCATTCTGCTTTCATTGGGACAGAACTAACAGAGGAGATGGAAAGTGATGGGGGTTTGTTTAGACAGTAGTTTATTTTAATTTTCCTTCACAAAATTATTTTTTCCTTAAGCACAGATACTAAAAAAAAAGGAACATTAACACAAAACATTCCTAACAGAAAACAGCTCTGCGCAGAGAAGATATTTTTTCTTTTTAATTCTAACACAGCAACTTCATCTCTCAGAGTGTGCAGGAACAGATTATATTAATGGCATTTTCAGCTCAGACTGAGCTGGTTTGGTCTATTACTGTTCAGTGTCAGTGCCTTATCCAGCAGCAGTAGGATGAACTTTCCCTGCCACTAATGCTCTATTTCTGTCTCTTTGTGTCGTTATTTCAGCAAGAGAATGTGCTAAAGGAGCCCCTGAAAACAGATGTACAACAGCAGATGAAGAAGTGCTGCGTGGTGCTGGATTTCTGTGGGCAGCTGGTTTTATACCTTTCAAATGGCTCTTTGTGTTTGCCAGAGCAGCACAATAGTCAATTCACTCCTCAATAACAAGCTGCTGCTCTGGGTAAATAGAAAGGTGTTACATCTATTTCTCTCTATATAACAGAGGCTTTCTAGTTCATCCATTAGTTTCACACTAATTTAGATTAAAATCTACAGAAATGAAGGAAAAAAAACATCGAAACTGAGTTGTGTACAAGCACCAAAAATAGAAAAAACTGAAGAGGCAATTCCTGCTTGTAGAACATAGAACAGTTTGCAGTTGTTTCGTTGTTTGTTCCTTTGGGGTTTGGTGTTTTTTTTTTTTTAATTGAGTTACTTTCTACATTTATCCTAGAGCATTCTTTCAGGGGTCACTTTTCCCTTGAAGATGCTTTAATATCATGCACTTACATATAATCACAGAATCATTGAACAGTTTGGATTGCAAGGGACCTTAGAGATCATCTGGTTCCAACCTTCCTGGTTGATTACTCAACCTTTGCTCATATCAAGTAGCATTTCATGCCTTATGCTGCTCCCTCAAGTACAAGATCACAGGGAAAGACATAATTTAACATTCCTAGGAAAATTAGAATTTGATCCTGAATAAAGTGCTACTCACTGTGATGGAACTGGGCAAGGCTTGAACAACCCCAAGCACGGGGAAATTAATGTTTTCCCCTTGACCTGAAATTGGCTCTGTGAAAACATTGTGAGCTTGCACTGCTGGGAGTTCACTGCTGTAGTCAGGGGCTTGAGTATCTTGTACGGAAGTACAGAATCCCAGAATCATTTGGAAAAGGCCTCCAAGGTCATCAAGTCCAACCTTTGACTGAGTCCCACCATGGCCACTAAACCAGCTGGCAGAGTGCTTGGGTTTTGAGCACCTCCAGGGGTGGGGACTCCACCACTTCCCTGGGCACCCCTTTCCACTGCTTAACTACTTTCTCAGGGAAGAAATTTTTCCAAACATCCAACCTGAACCCGCTGTGGCACAACTACTATGAAAGCCCAGTTTGTAAAATGAAGGAATGAAGCTCCTTCCATGATCTCAAATAAAATCAAGATTGATGTTTATTTTGGGGTTTCTCCTCGGTGCAGCCCCTGGATGAGGTGAGACCATATAATGCACTAATCCTTTACAGAGAACAGAATCCCTGAGGGTGGAAAAGCCCTCCCAGCTTTTCCATGGATCCCCCCTGTGCCCGATGCCCACCTCATCCCCCAGCCCAGAGCACTGAGTGCCACGGCCAGGCCTTCCTTGGGCACCTCCAGGGATGGGCACTCCAAACCTCCCTGGGCAGCCCCTGCCAAGGCCTGACCACCCTCTGCCAAGGCCTGACCACCCTTTCCAGCAAGAAATTCCTCCTCAGCTCCTCCCCTGGCACAGCTGGAGGCCGTTCCCTCTCCTCCTGTCCCTTGTTCCCTGGGAGCAGAGCCCGACCCCCCCCCGGCTCCCCGCTCCTGTCAGGGAGTTGTGAGAGCCAGAAGGTCCCCCCTGAGCCTCCTATTTGATCGTTTAAAAATGTAAATAATATCTTGATGGGTTTTCTTGCTTCCCCCAGATTTTGGATACATTTGTAGCCCACAGGGAATGTGGTGGATTGGAGCCTAGACCATTTTCAATGTAGTAACGGGTATTTTGTTTGCACTATTTATAACCAGCTAAGGTTATGCATGCCGTGGTGTCTGTTTCCTTCTTCCTCAGGATATATGGAAGCTGGGATGGAAAGCCCACTGCACAATCTCCAGGTCTGGCCAGGAACCAGGACTAGAAAAGCACTCCTAGTTTGTCACCTTCCTTGAAAACGTCCCTGAGCTCAGGGGGAAGAAACATGAGAGGGTTGGACTGGCCTGAGAGCTGGCACATGAGGGGTTAGTTTTGGTGCCAGCCCGTGGGACACAGTGTGGGAAACACACAACGCTGTGGAAGGGCTGAAATTCCTACCAAAGGATGCCACAGTTGCACAAGGGCTCAGGAAGAAGCTGAGCCAAGTAACAGATGAAATGTCATAGGAGCAAGACAACGGTTTGGGTTGGAAGGGACCTTAAAGGTCATCTAGTTCCAACCCCTCTGGGAAATATCCATTTTGGATAAAACACATCAAGCTCAGGAGATTTCCAAGCCCTAAATTAGTGCCAGGTTGAGGATTGGTCCAGGGTATATAATTCAACCTGGTATCGTGTCCACTGAACCATTCCTTACAGGTTTTATCTCAGCTCTTGGTGACTATTTATGTGTCATGAGCAAGCGGTTTCCATGGCAAGGGTGAGAAAGGAGTAAAACATCAGCCCCAAGGTCACCTCTCGTGGTTTCCTGTGGTGTGAGTTAGAAAACAAAGTGAAAAGTCCTTTTTTTTCAAGCTTTTCGACAAGTTTTAGGATTAATATACTCCCTGAATGAGAATAATGCATTTTTAAACAACAGTCAGTAGAATTGGCTTTGGGTTAGAAATACAAATATGTTTTGAGTAATTAAAATTTGTCCAAATACCTTTAATTGCTTTCTTTGATCTAAATAAATAAGTGTTTGTTTAAATCATGTGGAAACTATTAATTTTGCATTTTGGGTAATTAAAACTTGCTTATGTGAAGCTGTGCTGATCTGACATATATTGGACAAAGGTAAAAACCTGTTTAATATACCAAAACGTGTGAGATTCTTTTTATTCTTTGTTTAACCTAGATTTTAATGGGGAGCTTGTCACTAATACAAATTAAGTAGAATATTTACCTATTCCAGTAGGGAGGGAAAGCATAAACCAGTAGACATGGGCATATTTTCTATAATTAGAGGCCTTTTCAAGTCTTTCAGTAAAACTTTGGGGATGCATTATT
Source organism: Cephalopterus ornatus (assembly GCA_013396775.1). Taxonomy (NCBI): domain Eukaryota; kingdom Metazoa; phylum Chordata; class Aves; order Passeriformes; family Cotingidae; genus Cephalopterus; species Cephalopterus ornatus. The sequence continues at coordinate 130,699 of VZRE01001524.1, forward strand.
TTTTATCCAGTAATAATAAAACATATCATAGTGTAATCTTTGATTTTCATGAACCTGAAAAGCTCAGTTTTGCTTAATGTCCTCGTAATTTTTTTTAATCTAGAAATTGCAGGCACAAACAAAAACAAGCTAGAATTTAATGTGTCTTGTAGGTCAACTTTTCACCAGAACTACTGGAATCAGTATTCCAAAGAAGGGGAATTGGTAGCAGGTATTGACACTGGATTGTTCTTTAAAATAGAGAGGATGAAATATGTGGAAAAGACCTTTCTGTGACATTGCATCACTTTCACATTTGAATTTTTCTGCTTAACATTTTATTTGCAGATAAGGTGTAAAAGTGATGAAGACAATCCAAGTGAAATAGCACTTAGAGTTGTTACATAAATTTTATTGCTGGAAGGAGAAAGACCCTCAGATTTGTAAATAATTGCAGCTCCTTTGACAGTCCCTGATTGTTCCTGAATAGTTTATAGGGATTAAGAAGTGATTTGTCTTGCTTCCACTGGAAGTGCTTTGCAGCCATGAATAGGTTTTATCACCTTTTTGTGATAGGTTTGGGCAGTTTCATGGATTTACTCTCTTTCTTTTGCTTTGCTCACTGTTTTTAACTTTACTGACTTGAAAAGAAAGTAGATAAAAATAGAATCATGGAATGGTTTGGATTAGAAGGGACCTTAAAGCTCATCTCATTCCACCCCCCTGCTATGGGCAGGGACACCTTCCACTAGGCCAGGTTGCTTCTGGCCTTCCAGGGATGGGAAGTCTACAACTGGCCAAATAAATATTCCTGGGAGATATGTTTGCAGAAATTTGAAATATTAGCATTTAAACATTGGTCACCAAAACCTCCCCAAACCTAATTAACCCTTAACGTCATTGTTATAAAAAAAAAATCCTTGTTTTTTTCTGATTTAAGCCAGGAGTTTCACTATAAATTTTTCCTTCCTTCTCATCACCTCAGAACTTCTCCCTGCGCATAGGAGTATCTTTTGGCAATTCCATGTCCCCTTTCTGCACGAGGTAAAACACATCCCAGGCCTGTGCTGATCCCGCTAAGCAACTCTCTTCCATGTATGGGGAAAGGAAATAAAGACCAGATTCCACGCAGCTGGAATAAAAAGAATTCCAGTTCCTTTCAGTAAGATATAAATACAGGATTATTCCTTAATTACCTAAGGGGGCACTGATTAATTACTGAAAGGACTCCTGCCATCATTGCACGCAGAGTGAGTGGAAGGGCATCACCCTTTTTTCCTGCTACCCCAAACTCATCTGAGAGGCAATAACCGGCAGGATGATGAAGGAATGGGCTTCCAGAGTGATGCAATCATGATGTGGGAATTTTTTCCTATCAGGTACAGATGATTAGATGGTTTCTGTTCTGCATTTGAGGTGGGAGCAATTCTAAGTACAGAGATCCCAGCAATCTAAACAAGCAAACACCCACAAGAAATAGTCTGAAATATGCTGGAGCTGAATCTACAATTGATTCTCACAGTTGAACCTGCTTTGCAATAATATTTATGTATATAAATCAGGCAATATTCTGGTTTCTATAATCTCTACAGCACAATAACTGCACTCCAATTACCTCATCCACCTTGCTCTGCTTGTTCAGGTAAATAATGTCTTCCTCCCAGCTGGAAAACAGTGCGGTTAAAACAACTCAGAAAACCTTTCTGTTATTGTAAATTAAAATTAATTCTATGATGGAACTAAATATTTTAATGACTATTTATACATTTTTCACTTTCAATTTCCTTTATTGATATTCCAACCCTCTAGAAGGGAAGACTTTACTCATCTTTATGATTTATTGCTATACATTAGTTCCTTACAGGCTTGGACCAGGCATTCACCACATTAATTGTGATGACTGAATGTTTATTTTTTCAAAAAACACTATAGCAGCTGGAATTTCCAAGAGCTCCAGAGCTGTCCAAGTGCAAGGCTTTTAAAGCATTTTGCACTAAATAATAATAATAAATAAACTTTTTGCCCCCACAAGTTCAGATTTGGCCCCAGTCTCTCTGCCTCCAGAAAGAAATGCCAGACTTGTATGCACATTGTTTTTATAGTAGCAAAATGTGTGAATAATGGCTCAGCAGCACATCCCAAAGAGAAGCTACTTAAATTATCTCAAAGAGAAATGAGATATTGTACGGTAATGCAGGTTGGAGGATCCAGAGAACTTCATGCAATTTGTTGGCGAGAAGATCCCGAAGTGATGGATGTGCTGTAATTACTGGGATGAATCAAAAGATGTTTTTCAGGTGTACTCGCTCCTTAACTCATGTCATTCCTAAATTTCACATGGAAGTTTCATTGATTTAATGGTTTGTGGACCAGCAGCTCTCACTCTTGAAAGAACATCTGTTGTCAAAAGTGCTTGTATTTTTACACTCACTTTGATGCTCATTTCATCGTAATTCTCTCCACTTACCAGAGTTGAGGGAATTGCTCTAATGGAAGCATTGGACACACACAGATGCTTTCATCAAAATATTCAAAATATTCCCATGCTTTTAGCTTGCAAGGGTTATTATCAGGCATTTTATAGCTTCTTTGGAGAAAAGGCTTCGTGCTCCACCTAAGAAAATGTTGCACATTCAGGGGTTTCCCCCCACCAAATGCTACTTTGAAAACTACTTTGATCACAGAATCCCAAAATAGTTTGGGTTGGAAGTGACCTTAAAGAGCATCCAGTTCCAACCCCCTGCCATGAGCAGGAACACCTTTCACTAGACTGAAAGGAGAATAACATCAAAGAATCATGGAATAGTTAAGGTTGGAAAAGAAATCTGGAGGTTGTCTTGTCCAACCCCCTTCCTTAAAGCAACATCAAATAAAGTCCTTTGCTGGACTCCCCCCGGTAAGTCCGTGTCCCTCTCATCTCCAAAGTCCAGCTGCTGTGGAAAGTGGAAAGAACCCTTCCCTTGACCTTCTGACTGTGCTTTTCCAAACATAGCCTGGAGGACTGTTGGCTGCCTTTGGGCACATTGCTGGCCCATGTTTAGGTTTGGTGTTCACCAGGACCCTCAGGCCCTTCTCCACAAAGCACTTCCAGCCACGTGGTCCCAGCATGGACTAGAGCATGGATTTATTCCTCCCCAGTGGCAGAACTTTGCCTTTCCCTTTGTTGAATTTTATGAGGTTCCTGCCGGAATTCCTGCAAACATGAGGAGCACATCTAGTTCTTCCCAATCCAGTGGTCTGTAGCAGTGTCACCACAGTCAAGGAATCAGAGAATCACAGAATAACAGAGTGGTTTAGGTTGGAAAGGACCTTTAAATCCCATCCAGTTCCACCCCCTGCAGGGACACCTTCCACTAGCCCAGGTTGCTCCAAGCTCCGTCCAACCTGGCCTTGGACATTTAACATTGCCCATGTTGGTCTGTCCTCTCCTCCTGACTCTGAGCTGGCTCATCCCATGTTCCAAGGCACAGATCCATGCTTTCCCCTGCCCTCCTGTTCTGCTCTTCCCCACAGACCTTTTCCTATCCAGTGCAGTGCTCCCACCACACTTGGATTTTCCCAAGGAGCTTGTAGTCCTATAACTGCACCCAGACCTCCAACTCCTCCTCTTTGCTCCTCACGCTGCAAGTGCAGGCCCTTCAGAGAAGCAGTGAGTCGCTGATCTCCCAGTTCTGAGTTTAAAGGTCTCCTTCCCAGATGGGCCAAGCTTTTGACAAAGATTTCTCTGTCCCACTTCATCAGGTGGATCCGGTCTCTCACATGCACTTGTCAGTCTTCACAGATGACCCTGCTGGAGCAAGGAGGTGGGACCAGAGGAGCCACTGTGGGCCCTTCCAGCCTGACCCATCCTGGGGCTCTGGGATTCTGTGTTTGGCACTGGTGACATCACATCAGGACCATGGTGTCAAGGGCTGGCCATGAAGAGATGCTGAGAGAGCTGGGACTGTTCAGCCTCGCGAAAAAGAAGTCTGAGGGGATCTTAACCCTCCTCTTTTGTGTATAAATACCCAATGAAAAGTTGTAAGGGAGACAGAGATTTGTTCTGACCGTGGTGTCCAGTGAGAGGACCTGAGGCTGTGGGTCCAAAGTGAAATGAAAGAAACTCCATTTAAACAAAAGAAATCATTATTATTATCTGTTACTATGAAAAGAAGCAACTGGCACAGGTTGCCCAGAGAGGCTGTGGATTTTCCATTCACATATCCCAGAATCATACACTCATGGAATCATAAAGGTTGGAAAAGACCTCCAAGATCATCGCCATCTCCACTAAAATATATCACAAAATGCCACATCTACTTGTTTTTTTGAATGCTTTCAGAGATTGTGACTCCCATCAGCATGAACCAATTCTAATTTAATCTTTATTTTTCCCTGGACAATCCTCTAAATTTCCCTATAGTGAGTTTATAAAGTGCTATACTTGGGAATGTTCAGGTGCTCTATTTCCAGTGCTGGAGCAGAGGAATCACCTTAAGGAACATTAGGCTTAAGATTGAGGCTGTAACAATAAGAGAATTTTTTCAGACAAATGTACAGCAATTCCAGTCTCTCCAACATCTGTCTGTTTGAATACACAGGAATAGATCCAGCTGCTCTTCTCCAAGCAAGGAGAGCACTTGTAGTGCAAGTACTTCGTGGAGTGAATGGAGAGGGAACAAGTGTGATTAATAACCAACCACTGTTAATTAGCAGCCTCTCTTGTACTCTATGCCAGAGGGTCTGGTAGTATAAATGACTGATTCCCTACAGTGCCAGATAAACACAAGTTCATTATCCTTAATTTTCAATTTTTTTTTACAATTTCCCCTTAGACAAGAACTGGGTTGGCATCTGATATCGAAGACTTTCCAAGTTCATAGGTGTTTTCTCATTTGACAGTCTGGGCCAGCACAATAGCAGGACTCTAATTATTTAGTAGGATTCCTGATTATTGTAATTATTGAATATAATGTAATAATTTAACATAAATTTAATATGAGCATTTCTGATTACTTTCATCCAGGTAAGTTTATGTAATGATGTAACAAAGAAATAAAAAATATTGCACAAACCAGAGCTGAATATGTCATTATGGGATTGGTATGAGGTAGAATAACCTTCATGGAAGGCTTGGAAAAAATAATCCCAGAATCCCAGGATGGGTCAGGCTGCAGAGGCCCACAGGGGCTCATCTGGTGCCACCTCCCTGCTCCAGCAGGGCCAGCCCTGAGGACATGGCATAGGATTGTGTCCAGAGGGGTCTGGAATATCCCCAGGGAGGAGACTCCAACCCCTCCCTGGGCAGCCTGGGCAGTGCTGGGTCACTGCCCAGCCAAGAAGTTCTTCCTCCTGTGCAGGGGGAACTTCCTTGGCATCAGTTGCTGCCCGTTGCTCTTGTGCCATTGCTGGGCCCCCCCGAGCAGAGCCTGCTCCATCCTCTGCCCCCTCCCTGCAGCCCCTGACACACCCCGGGGAGGTCCCCTCTCAGGGTCTGCTCTGGAGGCTGAACAGCCCCAGCTCCCTCAGCCTTTCCTGCTCCCAGAGATGCTCCATCCCTTCGGCATCTCCGCAGCCTGCGCTGGCCCCGCTGCAGGAGCTCCCTGTCCCTGCTGTGCTGAGGAGCCAGAGCTGGCCCAGCCCTGCAGATGTGCCTCCCCAGGGCTGGGCAGAGGGGCAGGATCCCCTCCCTGCCCTGCTGCCAGTGCTCCTCCTGCTGCCCCCAGGATCCCGTTGCCCTCCTTGGCCCCTCCTTGACTGCTCAGGGACAGCTCATTGTCCCCCAGGACCCCCAGGACCTTCTCCCAGCGCTGCTCTCCAGCAGCAAATCTCTTCTCCATTGATGTTAACAACAAATCACGGAGTGCTTCATCCATCCTTTGTATGTTTGTGTTGGCTGGGATTTGGTTGGGTTTTTGGAGGGGAAGAAGAGTGAGGTTTGTGGAACTGTGTCTGCATCTGCTGCAAAAAGCATTTGAAAACTCACATGGTATTTTTCTGCATGTCGTGTCCCAGGACCATGCCATAAATATTTACTCAAATCTGACTCAGGTTATAATGATACAATTTCCAAGTGCAGACAGAACTTGCCATCAGCTTTCAGCTTGCTTAGAACTGCTGTGATCCTTGGCTGCATTGATAAGCTACTGGTGTATTTGTGCACTTCCAGGTCCCTGACACCAGCCTTCAGAATTGAATATTTACATTAAACTTCCTCTAGGAAGCAAAAACACCCCCACCTTTTATACTTGCACTGGCTTGCACTGGCTTAGGTTTATTTTCCGAATATTATCTCAGATATGAATAATTTTAAAGCACTATTTTTTGTATCTGTAGCCCCAGGTAATGGTGACACAACTTCAGACAATTTGGGCACAGACAGTACAAGCTTCTTGAGAAGAACACTCTATAGAAGTGGGCACAATTTTTTTCAGGTTATTAAGATCATTGAAAAGTATATTTTGCGTGAACAAAGCTATCAATAAACACAGATAAAATTCAGTCATTAATTTCATATAGGAAAAGAGGGGGTTTATGTGAAATGTTTCAGCATTTTCTAAATGAAACATACCCTTTCATTTTAAAGAAGTGTTTTCATTTTTAATTGATTAAAAAAAAGTTAATTAGGTCTGAAATGAAACACAGCATTTAATTACATGTCAAATTGAAAATATTCAGTTGATTAAAAATTGTCTTGGTCCAGAACTCTTAGAAGGATCTAATTTCTGAAACTAATTTTCTCCTTGTCATCTAATGTCCATCAGAATGTTCTTGTTCTACTTTTTAAAAAAATAGGTAGATATTTTGGAAGATAAAACTTCCAGGGTGAGGAGTGTAAGCTCCGGGCACACCTTTGGGATCTTAATGCACAGAGGTTTTGATTCCCTTTTCCAATGGAGGGCAGGATAGAACTGGAAAACCTTAAGTTTAGCCATCCCCGGGAGTTTGATACCCAGGGTGTTGTTCATGGGTACCGAGGCACACGTGCACCCCGAATCTCCTCTCCCAGGGAGGAATTGTTCCTCTCCCTGGAACTGCAGTCTTCTCCTCTGCATGACAGATCTGTGGATACACACTGTTCCCGAGCTTTCCAACCACGGCATGCTCTCTACGCTTCCCTCAGACCTTTGGGATTGTTTAAGTCTTTGCTGTTGGGCAGATGTTTGATTTTCTCTTGGCAAACGCTGGCGATCTCTGCATTTTATTCTGAACAATCAGGAAACTCTAACTTGCATTCTCACTGGGTTGTACCTGGGCAGTTCCTCCGGCACAGACTGGGAATGTCCTGTCCCTCTTTCTCCAAAGTCAGGGTTAACCTTTGTGGGAGGGCTTTTCCAACCTCAGGGATTCTGTTCTATGAAAAATGGTTGTTTGGTCTCACCTCACCCAGGGGCTGCACTGAGGATGAAACCCCCCCCCCCAAAATAAATGGCAATTTTCATTTTATTAGAGATCATTTAGTATAAAAATTTATTGGAAATAAACACAGAGCTTCATTCTTTCATTTTACGACGTGGGATTTCACAGTAGAATAGCAGGAGAAAAATCTTTGAAATAAGTAATTGCACAAGACTTTAAAAAATACTTCGTGCAATCAGTTGGATAATTATGTTGCTGACATGTTGCTCTTGCAAATGGTGAATATTCAGGTTTTTACTTGTCTTATACACTTCAAATGTTCTACTGGGTAATAATCTCTGGACATATTACAAGGCTCTTAGGAAAATGCTGTTTAGGAAATATCCAGGTATTTAAGTATCGTTATTAGGCATGAACCAGATCAGCATTACATTTGAGGGGACACATTTTGCACCTCTCTTTAAATACCCGTGCAAAAATTTTGCCTTGCCATAGGCTCTGAGCAGTTTAAACCGTTTCTAACTAATGCATATATAAACAGATGTGTGTATATATATATATTTATATTTGTATCTTCAATTTTCAGTATACAGATAGGGATGTTTTGATTTTCTGTGAGAAATCTCAGGACTATTAGGGATGCAAATGTCAGACTCCTTGAAGGCAGAAGCTGTTTGGTTCTAAGTTCAAGTTTATTTCCATACTTCCAAGCTGAGAGTATAAATGTTTCAGTTATTTTTCAGTCACTTTTAAATATGTTCATGATGCTGAGTTCCTGCATATTTGGCATTTTTCCCTGGATTTTATTGCATAATGTATCTTTCCAATCTAACATTTGTCAGGAGGAGAAAATACTTTCATGCTAAATTGGGTAATGTGCAAATCTCAAAATGAAGCCTCTTCATGCACTGAATCTTACATTCCATATGGACACGCAAACTGACGAACATGCTCTATCCGAAATTATGGGATGAATGGAAAAAACATGCAAAATAATGAGATTAAGGCACATAGTGCCTGGAGATTAGACACAGGAGACAGATTTGGATATTCCCCCCAAAACATAGCTCAGAGGAATACCATGGAAATAGCGGGTTACAACAGACCTTTTCACATGATTTCAATCTAACAAGTGGAAAACCTTAAAACAAAGATCTCATGTTTCTTTCCACATTTCTCTGTTCAGTTCAATGGGCCCGCATCAGTTTTCATTATCCAACAATGTGGCTTTTTATTTGTAGAGAATACAAATGATAATGAATTTAAGGAATGAAAAATCTTTTTTTTTTTCCCCTGGAAAAAAACCAAAACCTCACTAGCACACACAATACATATGCTTGGAATCTGGGCAGGAAACCTTAGGAATAACTGCAAATATTAACCCAGACATTCCCTCCACAGTAGAGTCAGGGATATAAATGCACAGCAGCCAGGCAAAGCTTGGATTTGTGCTGTTGAAGGTTAGGAGAGGTTTCCTCTGGGCTTTCTTCTTTCCAGAGTTTACTATTCATACAAATGACCCAGTAAAATATTTCTGAGGAGCAGGTGAAGCACGAAACATGGTGAGCCTGCCGTGGAAGGATGAGTGTGTGGAAGGAATTGGAAGTTGTCAGCACAGAGATGTCCATGTGTAAGGAGATCTGGAATGCCAGGATGTGTGGTTTGCAGGGACATGTGGTCAGGGAGAGTCTCTGGTTAATGACATAGAACCACGGAATACCCTGAGCTGGACGGGACCCACAGGACCATCCAGTCCAATTCCTGACCCTGCGCAGACACCCCAACAATCCCACCCTGTCCCTCAGGGCGTTGTCCAAACCCTCCTGGAGCTCTGGCAGCCTTGGGGCTGTGCCCACTGCCCTGGGGAGCCTGGTCAGTGCCCGACCACCCTCTGGACGAAGAACCTTTTCCTGAGATCCAACCTGACCCTTCTTGGCACATGAAAGACTACCTTAAATTTTAAATTTTTCTTGAGAGTTCACACTCTGTTCATCTCTGTGTGATTCATTAACAAACTTCCATCTGCACCATCTGGCTGTGCTAGTGGAGGAGGAAAACCAGAGTCAGGAAATACTCAAATTTGGAGCTGGAGATTGGATGAAAAGGAGCCCAGGTTATAGGAATTTAGTGTTGGACAAGATCAAAGTCAGCTCTGGGGGCTGAACAACCTGTGGATGTGAGCAGGCCATGAGCTCTGCTCTGGGGGGACCAGGGAAGCACCCAGGGAAGGTCTGGAGCTGTGTCAGGGCAGGGTCGGGTTGGATCTCAGGGAAAGGTTCTTCCCCCAGAGGGTGGTTGGGCGCTGACCAGGCTCCCCAGGGCAGTGGGCACAGCCCCAAGGCTGCCAGAGCTCCAGGAGGGTTTGGATGATCGTCTGGGGCACAGGGTGGGACTCCCAGGGATGGGCCTGTGCAGGGCCAGGGGTTGGATTGGGTGGTCCTTGTGGGTCCCTTCCATCTCAGAGTGCTGGAGCCTGGCAGTGGCTGCGGGTCACACTGACCAGTACCCCAGGAAGTGTTATCTCCAATATCCCCTTGTTCCCAAGGGTGGAATTCCCTTCATTCCATGAGAGGTTTTAGCAACGTAAGCACAGAAAAGGAGCTGCTCAGTATCCAACCCTTGGCACAGCAAGATGATGGATATTTTGCAGCTGACTTTGTTTTAAATGTTACAATTAATGTTCAAACTTTTCTCTGGAGCTGTCCCTCCCCTCAGCCTTCCTGGCTCCCAATAATTGAAGCCCTGAGAAATTTGCAAAACAGCCTCAAGCTCCATTTAACACTTCTATACTTTTTTCCTTACATCACAATAACACAGGGCTCATTTAACACCCCATGAATATGGTTATTGAGTTGGATCAGACACCTTGCCCTTGCCAGGGGCTATTCTTTTTATTAATGTGCTAGTCTTTTTTGAGTTGGGTTTTTTTATTGTTGCCTTTTTTTTTTCAAAATACACTTTTATTTTTATTAAGCTTGCTTAGAATGGCATCTGTCTCAAGTATGCATTTGGACTCCTGTAATATTTACCCCTGTTGACTCTCATTTGAATACAAAGACAGTTTCAGTTTTCTAAGCCACTGGCAATACCAGCTGGATGCTGGGGAGAACTTGCTAAGAACAATTATTAAGAAAGATAGAAAAAAGAGAGAAACAAGATACTTAGATCTGAAAGTTCTTGCATCTGGTTCCCTGCTGGTGTTTGTGCTGCTGGATGAAGTTTGGAGGCGGGGGTTGGTGCAGGCAGGGAGCACCTTTGGGACTCTGGAAGAGAAAACAGTGGACAGTAAGAGCTACATTGCAGCAGTTTTGTAAAGAAGCGATGGCACAAATACACCCTGAACAATGGAGGATTTTAGAATCACAGAACCACAGAATGGTTTGGNGCTAAGAACAATTATTAAGAAAGATAGAAAAAAGAGAGAAACAAGATACTTAGATCTGAAAGTTCTTGCATCTGGTTCCCTGCTGGTGTTTGTGCTGCTGGATGAAGTTTGGAGGCGGGGGTTGGTGCGGGCAGGGAGCACCTTTGGGACTCTGGAAGAGAAAACAGTGGACAGTAAGAGCTACATTGCAGCAGTTTTGTAAAGAAGCGATGGCACAAATACACCCTGAACAATGGAGGATTTTAGAATCACAGAACCACAGAATGGTTTGGGTTGGAAGGGACCCTAAAGTTCATCCAATGCAGCCCTGCTGTCGTGGGCAGGGACATCTAGCACAGGAGCAGGTTGCTCAAAGCCTGTGTGGGGTACTCCAGCCCTCTGAACATTTTTGTGGCCTCCTCTGGACATGTTCTAGTAGGTCCATGTCTGTCCTGTTCCAAGGAATCCAGGGCTGGAGGCAGCTCTGCAGGTAGGGTCTTACCTGAGGGGGCAGAGGAGCAGAATCCCCCCTGCCCTGCTGCCCACGCTGAGGGATCAGCCCAGGGCACGGGGGATTTCTGTGGGATCACCCAGAGCATGGGGGATTCTGGGCTGTGAGAGCTCATCTCCAGCTCATGTTTCATCCCCCAGCACCCCTAATTCCTTCTCAGCAGAGCTGTTCCCAATCCCTCCATCCCCCAGTCTCTCCTGACATTGGGGATTGCCCTTTTCCACATGGAAGACCTTGCTCTTGGCCTTTTGAACTGCAAGAGATTTGCATGGGCCCACTTCCCAGGGTCCTGCTAGGGTCCTTCTTAGTGTTCTCCCTTCCCTCCAGAGTATCAGCTGTCCCACTCAAATGGCATCACCTGCTTTTGTTCAGACTCTTATGAATTATCACTGCTTTGGAGTATTCTGAAAGTACAGCAAACATGAAAAAATGCACCAATGAGGGGTTAGTTCAGCCAAAATCTATTAACATGTCAGGAAGCAAATATTAAATATTTTTTCATATAAATTTACACTAACACAGACGTCCGATTTTTTTTTTTTTTTTGGTGGGGGGTTGTTTGTTTTTTTTTTTTAATTAAAAAAAGTATGTCTGCTTACTTTTCTTGTAATGCAACCTGGATTATTTGCAGCCAGTTCCAGGGGATGTGTCTCCACATAGATCTTCAGAGAGAGAATGAAAAGAGATGTCCTGGTTTTTAACTCTTGTTATATGTCAAGCAAAGAGTCCTTTCTCCACTACAGTGCATTTTTTTCTCAATGCTTTCCAGTTCTCAGCTGCATTTTGGTCAGAGCTGCCAACACCAACCATGATGTTCCCCTTTTTAAAACACTTGGATACAGACTTGGGGCATTCCTAATTGATTTAGGAACATATCTATCCTTCATGCTTTGAAAAATCGTGGAATCCCAGAATTGTTCGGATTTGAAGGGCCCTTACAGCTCATCTTGCTTCACCCCCTGGGACACCTTCCACTAGACCAGGTTGCTTGAATTCCCGTCCAACCTGGCCTTGGACACTTCCAAGGAAACCCAAATCATTCTGTGATTCTATAATTTGATAGATAATTCCTTCGAGAGAACAATGAAATCTATGGACTTTTTACACTTCCGCAAACCAGAGAAGGCTTGAGAACAAACCACAATGAATGAATTTAAAAATACGCTCACAAAAATATTTACCATTTTTACAATATTTAGAGATTATTACAGTTTTGATCTTTGCCACTGATGACAGAATCCTTTTGTGGTTGATTTAGAATAAATTGTAAACATTCTGGCAGCAACAGAAAATGGTACAAAGGAGATTGTGTGCCCCTCTCCCAATTTAGAAGGAAGAATAAAAGAACAAAGAACCCTCTGGCACCTTCAGCAGATAATGGCAGATTTTCTTATCTCCAGTTTCATATTGAGAAGAACTCAGCAGGTGCAATTAAATAAATTTAATATATCTTAGGCAGATGATTATGAAAGTTTTTCAGATTTTTCAAACCGGCCCATAACAGTGCAAAGCAAATGATTCCAAACTGCAAAGTTCTTTTTTTTTCTGTACCTGGTTCATGCACACACCTAAAGCACCTGCTTTGAGTGGAAAGTCAAGGAGATCATAAACACATTTTCCTTCAAACTGTGTCAGCTTATGCTGGACTACAGACACTCTGTAAAATTGATAAAATAAAAAAAATCACAATATTTTTTTATGATCCTTCTCTTCTCTTCTCTTCTCTTCTCTTCTCTTCTCTTCTCTTCTCTTCTCTTCTCTTCTCTTCTCTTCTCTTCTCTTCTCTTCTCTTCTCTTCTCTTCTCTTCTCTTCTCTTCTCTTCTCTTCTCTTCTCTTCTCTTCTCTTCTCTTCTCTTCTCTTCTCTTCTCTTCTCTTCTCTTCTCTTCTCTTCTCTTCTCTTCTCTTCTCTTCTCTTCTCTTCTCTTCTCTTCTCTTCTCTTCTCTTCTCTTCTCTTCTCTTCTCTTCTCTTCTCTTCTCTTCTCTTCTCTTCTCTTCTCTTCTCTTCTCTTCTCTTCTCTTCTCTTCTCTTCTCTTCTCTTCTCTTCTCTTCTCTTCTCTTCTCTTCTCTTCTCTTCTCTTCTCTTCTCTTCTCTTCTCTTCTCTTCTCTTCTCTTCTCTTCTCTTCTCTTCTCTTCTCTTCTCTTCTCTTCTCTTCTCTTCTCTTCTCTTCTCTTCTCTTCTCTTCTCTTCTCTTCTCTTCTCTTCTCTTCTCTTCTCTTCTCTTCTCTTCTCTTCTCTTCTCTTCTCTTCTCTTCTCTTCTCTTCTCTTCTCTTCTCTTCTCTTCTCTTCTCTTCTCTTCTCTTCTCTTCTCTTCTCTTCTCTTCTCTTCTCTTCTCTTCTCTCTTTTCCTTTGTTTTATTTTACTTCGTTTTATTTTATTTATGCCAGCAGTCTTATCAGGAAGATCTTTGGGGCTCTTGGTTTTTGTTCCACTCAGATGTTCCTGTGGGGCTGGGATTTTGTTCCTGCTTTGTGCTTCAGTGTCAAGCAGCCCAAAGTCTGTTCCTGATGTCTCACTGGGCCCTGTCACCTGTTAATGTCAAGCCTTGTTTAAAGCTTTCAGTCTGTAGTTCTGAAACATGAGGTAAAAAATTACGAATCTGATCTAGAATTAAGTCTAAGCTCAGACTAAACATCACCTAAGAAAACCTCATGTGGTGTAAATGTTATTTTGTTTTCATCTTTAGCGCTCTCTTCATGAACAGTATTATCTCATTGGATTTTTTTTTTTTAATTTATCCTTCTTTCCTAAAATTCATCCAGGAATTCTGACGAACTGATGGACAGAGCTGTTTATCAGCTTTTATAGTTTCTATAGATGTGAATGATTCTGAGGAATATGTATATATTCTATATTCTAAAGATGTGAATGATTCTGAGACCATTTTACCTGCCAGAATAATTTGAGGACATTCTTATATTTAGCATTTTTTTTCTTTATAAGAAGGCAATATTCATCAAGAAAGTATTATGCAGGGCCCCTTTATTTATGTATATAAATGTGTGTGTATATCTACATATAGAAATACATGTAAAATATAAGTATATTTCTTACATATATAAGCACTTAAGTGGTGGTGAGCTGTTAAAGGAGGACTTGCTCATTCTGATTTGGGAGGGGAAATCAGAACAACAGCAACACAAATATATTCCATGTAAGCGAAAAAATATCTTCCATTCAAGCAAAAAATGCACAAATGTGAATGTTAAGCCACACAGAACATAACTGTGAGTGTCCCGCTACACAAAGCAATGTTTAAGGGATGAGTGGCCTCCCAAAATGCAGGAATTTCATTTACAGGAAGCTTTATCTAAAGGCTCTTCAGAGCCAGGACAACTCTGGGTGTGAATTTATCTCTGTCATGTCAAAGCCCGGTGGAACTGGGGACTAGAGGAACCAGAACTTGTTCATTTTGTGCTGTGCAGCAAAACCCCAGGTGATTTAAACAGTGTGAGCCCAAACCTAAATTGATAAATTGATAAATTTATACCTCACCGTATAAAACTTGCCACGGCTGGGTTTTAGGAGCCTCGCTGGGGGGACAGAGGAGCCTTGGATGCTGTTGGACACAGAGCAGGCGGAATGAGCTCGTTGCTTTCGGTGCTAAAGCAGGGAACCAGGGCTCTGCTTCCTGAGAACTCCTGCTGCCCAGTCCATCTGAGGGTTTTGATCAGCTCTGGGAAAAAAAAAGAACAGAGCTGGACAGCTGGAGATTTCTCTGAATTGACTCCCTGAGATTGACTTTTCTTTCTTAAGTTTTCACGTGAGAGGAGAGAGAATTAGTTACTGCAGGGATTCTCTTTTTTGTTGTTGTTCTGCCTGTATGAACACGAAAGAGCCTTGTTTGTGTGTAAAATAAAAAAATAAAATATCTGAGCAGCTCATGCTTTTCTTTCTTTTCAGCTCAAGATGTAAAACTTCCAGTGCCCATCTCCAAGGGCTATGAAAGATGGAATTGGGGTTAAAAGGCACATCAGAAATTGCTGTTATTTCTGGTAAAGAATCCTATCCCATAATTAGGGATGGCCCCTCCTCCACAGATGCCATAGTTGGCTCTGTATATTAGGAAAAAGCTAATTATTTAATTGGCTGTAGTTCTCCAAGCATTTTTTCTTTAGCCTTCTACCCTTAGTCCCTGCAGGGATGACATGTTTAGCCAAAACAAAGTAACAGCATTCCCTATTCCTATTCTTTGAACTCCCCTCTTCACTATTTGTTTCTTTCTCTTACTTGTCTCTACTATATTTATATATCACACAATCTTTATGTTCTTCTTTCACCGTAATTGCTTTTTTTCAAGTATTACTGCTCATTCTTATATCTCCAGTCCACACCACGTACTTTTTTGTTAACCCAGGACCCAGATTTCAATGGAATTTAAAAGGAAGTTTCCCAGTTTCTAGTGGCACTCTGGGGGATTTGATATATGTATTTTTTGCCACTCCTAAATATTATATTGCTACTCTCTCACTGACCAACTAATAGCTGTTTGTGACTGTTTGCTCTCTCATCTTCCAATCCAAAAGACATCCTTTTTATTGGCAGAAGTATCCTGCTTATGCCCAAAGTAATGGCTTCAAATTACAGGCCATCAAAAAGCTCTGAATTATCCAATTGTATCCATCCCTTTGATCTTTGCCCCTGGTCTGTTTATACCAGGACCTTCTGTGCTATACCCAGCGTCGCTTCCCTTTTTGTTAATTCTCTGCATTGCTTCATATTGGTTCATATGTTATCAAATCCATGCAATTCCAGAAGGTTTTATTTGCATTTATTAGCTAGTTTTTAGAGGGGGAGAGGTGAAACAAAGATCAAATGCACAGTAACAATGGAGGATTGAAAAAAAAAAAAAAAACAACAACAACCAAACGTGATGTACCGTTTTAGAATAAAAACAAACACCAAAATACTTCGGATAGGAAGTCATAAGGCCCTCCTGAAAACACACAAAGACAGTTGTGCCTCAGATTCACTGATAACTCGTTTGACATTTAATTTTCGTTTATCTCAAGCTCTGAATGCAGTAAAGGGGACTATGGGTTTGTCTGACAGAGGAAATCCAGTGGGTGAGGTAAGAATATGTGAGAAGCTTTGTTAAATGAGAACAAATAATGTATCTAATCCCCTGCTGTGTTTGGGAGAGGGGGAACGCAGGAAGGGGAGAGCAGAGTCAGCCCCTCCGGCTCTGCGGAGCCCCCAGGTGACGGGCAGGGAGGGCTCCGTTCTCACCATCCCGCTTTGGCTCTTCAAACCTCTCCAGAGCATCAGATTCCAGGGGAAGTTTTCACAGTTATTTCTACATTTCGTTACTTAGCCTGAGAAAAAAAATTACTTTTCCTGTCCTGTGTTCAAATGTGCTACAAAGATATCACTGTATTCCTGCTCTCAGATTTTGCATTTTGACCCTTTTCTCTCCTCCTAGCACTGACTGTTTCACCCCCTGGCACTTCTTTTCTAGCTGAGAAGCCTTCCCTCACTATTTGAAAGAATTATTTTGATCTCCATAACTTTCCCAGCCCACCTCCAGATCTCTTCTAGCTATTTTACCGTCTTTTCTGAGACTGTAAAAAAGCAAAGCTACACAAAATAGACAAGAATTCTGATAAATGTTGATGTTACACGTTCGCTCTCCATTACTTACTCAATATTTAACACACTATTTGTTTCTGAGTGCTACCAAGCTGACTTACTCATGGAACTCTATAAATACAAGAACTTAACTTATAGCAGTGAAAAGCTCTGTTGTTACCTTTGAGATAAGAGGGTTTCCCTGATTTATTCCATCAGCACCGGCCGTCCTTCGGCGCAGATTTATTTACCAGTGCAGATGGAAAGATATGTTTGTACAGTTAAGTACTCATTACATACAAAGCAGCTGCTTACAACTGCCTGGGGTGAAAATGCTGATTGCTATGCTAATAAATTATTCCAACTGAACCACCATCAGAAAGGTCTTTCCTCTGGTGAGGATGACACCGAGCATCTGCGTGTCCTCCAGTTTAGAGGTCCATCCCCAGCCCTCACCGACCTGTGGGCAGTGTCACACAAGGAAAAAAAAACCCTGTGGGCAACACGAATTTTCCTCTTCTTGTAACCTTCAGTTTTAATTTTTCATTTCCTTTGGCTCCCAGCAGTGCTGTTGCCTCTTGCAGACAACACGTTCCCCGAGAGCTGAGCGTGCGGGAGGACGCTGAGCCAGACAGGGAGTTTCTCCCTGCAGTTCCGTTTGCACAGCCCCTGCATCCCAAAGTGATTCTGCCTGGCAGGGACCAGATCACTTCTGCCTCCAGAAACGTGAAGTGTTGAGCAGAACCGCCCTGTACGAGGACAAGCTGGCGCTCAAACGTTGGTGCTTGTCAACACCACACAGTGAGTGTTGTGTGCCTGTCACGGGCTCGCTCGTCTGTTTTACCTGGAGTGTGTGGATGGACCCCCGGGCGCAGCAAAGCTTCTGCTCCCCTTCAGGGACAGAACTCTGAACAAGCTGAAGAGAAAAGCTCATTTGCAGAAGACATATTTAAATATTTTATTTAGGTTATTCCTTGTGGCTTGTATTCCTAGGGGCAGCTACTCCAGACAGAGGTGCTCACCCTTGGTGGTGTCCCTTGGAGCTCTCAGCTCCCCTGCACCAAATACGAAGGGAAAAGTGTTTGATCCTGTCCTAATTTCTCTCAGACGTGTTGCTGAGTTAGAATTTTTCTTCTATGAACTCTTCCAGAACTAATAAATATTTGAGTTTTGTCCTCTGTGATTTCTTTCTTTCAATTCTCTTTTCTTTCCTCTTACATCTTTCTCTCTTTTTGCTTATCATGTCTTCCCCAGGCAGGAAAACGAATTCTCTGCTCTTTATTCTTTCTCCTCTAAAGAACTATTCACCAAATGCCTTTTCTTTAATGTGAGAGAATATATATATGGAAGGCGTGTTTTTTAATTCCCCAGACAGAAGAAAAATTAATCAGGAAGGGCTGAAATGTGTTTTTTCCTGATCATATCCATCATCTGACCCTCAGATCCTGGGAGTCTCCAATAACGAGCTCTATCTTGACAGTGAACAGTCACTAAAAAGTGAGGAGGGTGTTGGGACGTTTCTGAGACATGCTGTCAACGTGCAGATTCACGCTTCAGCCTCCTAGTCTCTCCTGCTTTTGCTGTGTATTACTTTTTATAATATGATAAGAGGAATAACAGTAGCACGTGGGAAGTTCTCTGGTTTCAATGCGTGGGAATATTCACCTGTACAGTGTGACTCTGCATATTGGACAAAGAGTCCCAGGAGACAAACTACTAAGGCATCCAAAATACCAATGTGGATATCTGAACAAAATTCTTTGCAAATCGATTGTAATGGAACCTTTAAATAAAAGTAACTAATCACGTATACAGTCATCCTGGCAGGAACTTTGGACTCAAAATTATTCTGACCTCAATTTTTTTTTTTAAGGCTCTGATTGTAAGAGATGGCTTTAGAAATTTGAGGCATGTGATGGAAAGATGTGAATTAAGAAAGATTTGAATTACAGTTGATGCTGTTCTCAGTTAATAAGACATTCTCTGAGTTTCTAACAATTGGGAGGTCTAAGATCCTTCAGTGATTCCACTTTCAACGGCAGAGACATTTAATGAGCCCCTCAGAAAAGGCCTCCCATTTTTTGTTCAATAAGAAATAATAAAACTGTTTCAGTTAGTTAAGTTGGGACTTTTGTGCTACATTTTCTATTTTTCAATTTTTTTTTTTTCTGGGTTTTTTTCCACCTGGAATGTGAAACTGGCACGAGGTGGCTGCCCTTGCTTGGAGGGTTATGGTTGCAGGCTTAAATCAATACACACTGTTTGACCATCTCGTGAAACACTCAGACTTTGGGGTTTCTTCAATTGGTTAATTTGAGTTTTTAAGAGTGAAAGTAACTATGCATGTTTTCTTTTATTATTTTATCACCTTTCCCTGTTTGAAATTGGCAGTATTATGGTTAGAACACTGAGAAATCGAGAGACCAATACATGGGAATCTAAAACCATCAATGTGATGCTCCCAAAGGGTCTTTCAACCATTACTGGCAGAAATGAGTTGTGGTCTTTGGATAGTGATCAGCTGTCACCATACTCAACAGGGGAGGCTCAGGTTGGAGCTGAGGAGGAATTTCTTGCTGGAAAGGGTGGTCAGGCCTTGGCAGGGGCTGCCCAGGGAGGTTTGGAGTGCCCATCCCTGGAGGTGCCCAAGGAAGGCCTGGCCGTGGCACTCAGTGCTCTGGGCTGGGGGACGAGGTGGGCATCGGGCACAGGGGGGATCCATGGGAAAGCTGGGAGGGCTTTTCCAACCTTCAAGGTTGTGATTCTACTTGACTGATCACCTGTTATTTTAGGTATAATGATGAATTATGAAACTTGAGAAAGAAAAGGAGGAGATGTGGATCAGGACAAGCGGAATTAGCTTTGCTGTGCAAGGAGTGGAAGAAATTGCCTGTATTTCCCCAGGATTCTGTGACAGCAATTGGCAGTCAGTGCTACAGAGGGATTATAGACGTGAGACAAGAGCAGGTTTGCACCATACAATTGCATAATACTGACAAAAAAGGACTAGATAATAAAGAAGAATTTCCAATCACCGAAGAAAAGGGAAGAAAATACAGTCACAACATTTCTTTTCAGTACCAGTCATATCATTGTTTTCCTACATGTGTTGGTGACTCTGAGAGCTCATGGCATTGGGGTAGGATGCAAACAGGCATGAGGGCTGGGCAGAGTACTTCAGAGCCACAGTTTTTAATCGCATTGGTATCTTTGTCAAAAAAACACAGTGTGCTACTTTCACTGACCCTTTCCGGCTGTACTGGGAACGGGTCAAAGCTTTCCTTTTGCAGAACACTCCTGGTTCTGTTTCTGTGTTGGTTGGGTTACTTTCATTAGACTGTGTATGGATACAATAATCCTACATCTTGCTTTTATAATCTGTTAAAAGACTGGCCAGAATGGCTGTCTTCAGTGGAACGTTTCACTGATCCCTACAAAGTCCTTCAATGCAGATGTCCACGTTTTATTATGTTCTTTTATTAGCTAGAACTAGTATTTGCAATGCCATTACCTGAGACTAAGCTCTCTGCCCACTATCTTATTACTTAGAGATAAATTGTATTATGATCCAAGTAAAATCCAAGTAAAATGTGTGGCCTTTTTGGAACAAAAAAACACGTGGTTAAAAAAGACTGAGTAACAACAGTGGCTCGTAAGCAAGGATGTGGTGCACACGCTGCACCACAGGAATTTCCAGATCATGCACGAGAAGACAAGATATTTGCATCTGGGGGGGGCTGCAGAAGGGCTGCAGCGATGCTGTGCCTCGTGCAGAGCTCCGCTGCTCTCAGGGCCTTTGCAGCGAATCCTGTGAAATGACAATCTGTTATTCCCAGGAATTTTTAGCAATTGTGTTGTAAATAGCAATGCATAATTTTTTTTTTGGTCATAAAACTCTCAAAAATGAATCTAATTTCAAGCCATGCAATAAACGCCAAGTGTGCTCTATACAGATTTCAAAGCTACAGGAACACATATCAATTTTTCAGAGGACATGAAATGGGTTTCAAACTTTATGGGCTTTTGTTCATTTCCCTCCAACTTTACTGGGGCAAATATGTGATTTGGAGTGAAAATTACAACAGAATGTTTTTTTCATCATCTCAGTCTTCGAATGAAAAGCAAATTCGGTTATTGCAGGTAATTTTACTGACTCAGGAAACACACACTGTGTGAACTGAAGCCAAAATGCGAGTCGCAGCATCCTCCCATAAACCTTCCTCACTCATCGCTCTGGTGCAGCACAGCTGGGTGGGAATTCTTGGCACCCAGGAACACTCCATTTTCATTCCATCTCCACATTTAAGAGCAGAAGTCTTTCGAAGGTAGTCCTGCAGTACTCATTTAGAGTTAATAACCAACTCTCCTGGGGCCTGGCTTTGCGGGGAGAGGAGGAGCTCAGTGTTTTAGTGGTGCAGCTGGAGTGCTATAAAGAGCACATCCAAAACAAAATCCATAGCATCACTTTTCCTTCTGCTGGAAATAAATAGGAAAACTTACTACTTCACTGGGATGAGTAGAGAAAGGCTTTAAAGAGTATCACCACACTATTTTTATGTGCTGCTGGAGAGACATTGATGTGTCTGCAAAGTCAGGATTCTGGAGCAGTGCTGAGTGCTGTAGGGAATAGGATTAATAAAAATCTTTAATTTTTATTTATCTAAAGCTTAAAAATCCTTCACTGACTCCCTTTGGAAGTGGTTTGTGATTTTTTAATAAAAAAAAATTTTAACTATCTCTTTTAAGCCCCTACAACGAAAGAGAACTAGACTAAGAAATTCTAATTGAAAACTGGCCTTGATTTTTGCTGTAACCTTTGGAGAAGACTATTTTCAATCATTAAATAATGTCTACATATTTAGTTTTAATTAATATCTATTCCTTGTCTGAGCACTGTATTTTTATATTTATATTTTTATATTTATATTATTGTATTTTTATTTTTATTATTACATCTATATTTTTATAACACAGGTGATAAAAGGAAATTTCCACTCACATTTCCTTTCCAGTGAAAGGTTGTATAGAGAGAACCACATCATATGTTTCCATATAGTACCAGACATGCAAAGCTGTACCGCTTTGGAAACAGGTTTAACTTCCAGTGTCTGTATAGAACTTCCTCGGGTTTATTCTTCTTTTCTGAAAGTCCAGAAGTCTCATTTCCTTGACTTCCTTACAGTTTTCTCTTACATTTGGAAGCAGAAAAAGGATCACTCAGATTAGCAGTTAAATCTTTTTCGACAGGGCAAGAATAGTTAGGACAAAGCCTTAATTTTCTGGTGGTTACATAGCAACAAAATTTAAATCCGTAGGATTTGGGGCTTTTTTTTTTCAAATCTGCCTTGACAGATCTGCACTGACAAAGCTAATTTAGGGTTCTGATGCTTCTTTAAGACTAGTTTTCATTACTCGAGGTTTTGGTTCTCTTTTGAGTAAAGCTTGGCAGGTTCCTGCAACTCTGTACACAAAGCAGGAAAAAATAGCACTGGGGAAATGTCATGTTTGTGTTTCAAAGAATCTCAGAAAGTCCTGAGCCCTGCACAGACACCTCGACAATCCCACCCTCTCCCTCAGAGCGTTGTCCAAACCCTCCTGGAGCTCTGGCAGCCTTGGGGCTGTGCCCACTGCCCTGGGGAGCCTGGTCAGTGCCCCACCACCCTCTGGGGGAAGAACCTTGTCCTGAGATCCGACCTGACCCTGCCCTGGCACAGCTCCAGCTGTTCCCATTAACATGATGTTAATCACATCAAGATCTGTTGCTGAATGAAGGATCATTTGTAATAGTTGTCACTATCTGTTCATTAAGGTAACGTTCACTAACAGTCAAACTTTCCAGCCTCTGAAAGCATTTTAAAATAAAATTCACATTAAGTGCTCGCCAAATTTCTTTAAAATACAAGACAATCTCAGGAGATTCAACCTCCTTATGTATTCTTTAAAATATATTTTCAGTGAAGAGCTTCAATATCTTTCTCTTAACCTCTTTGTGATATTCACTAACCCAATTAAAGTCTATTGCCTTTGCTTTAGAGATAATAGGTTTCACTTAAGAAAGAGCATGGCCTCTGCCAAAGGGCTAAAAAGAGAAAAAGGCCTCTGAAGTGCACAGGCATTGATGTTTTCTATGGAAAAATCTGTCTGTTATTTTCTTAAATCAAATCTTTGCCCATGAACCTGGCAGATCTGTACTTTAACTATCTCACAAGTCCCTTAGGTTTGTTAACCACACGTAATCCTAAGCCACCCATTTCAATCAAGGCTGTGAGTGGGGAATTCCTGGCTGTGAGAGTGGTGAGGCCCTGGCACAGGTTGCCCAGAGAAGCTGTGGCTGCCCCTGGATCCCTGGAAGTGTCCAAGGCCAGGTTGGACGGGGCTTGGAGCAACCTGGGCTAGTGGAAGGTGTCCCTGCCCGTGGCAGGGGGTGGCACTGGATGGGCTTTAAGGTCCCTTCCAACCCAAACCACTCTGGGATTCTGGGATTCTTTGATGAGAAAAAGGAAGGCATTATTTTGTGGATGTACAGAACAAATGCAGAGCAGTAAAACATCCTGTCCCAGCCCAATGAGGTGAGTTTGGCCCTTCCCCTTGGCAGGGATGGACATGTCATCCAAGGAGATGCTCACACCCAGGGACTGAAGTTCACTGGGAGAACACCCCAGTCCTCCAGCTGTTCCGCTGTAATCAGTAAAACTGGGAGTCATTCCTGATTTCCAGTAATTTGAAGGTCTCCAAAACAATCTGTCACCTGAAATAACTGTTAGGCAAGGAGCGGTCTGCTGATGTGACAAAATATTCGTGAAAAATTATAGCTCTGCATTCAAATTCCAGTCTAAGCTTGGATGAAATTCCTGAAGGTATTGAACTAAGCCTTATTTTTAGAGCTTTGAAAATTACAGTAATGATTCCTCACTCTCCATTTTAGTTCCATGTGTATAACCTGTGGAAATTCTTTGGGAAATGGAATCTCTGATCCTATAGCTGTCCTGACGTGTCACAGACTTGTCACAGCTCCTCAGACTCAGCTCAGCAGTGTTTTCTCTGATAAAAACTGGTTAAAACCCACAAGATTTTAAGAATCTCCCCCAGTAACATGATAATACAGGAAACATTTTCCAGGTCCACCACAGAGGTGAGAATTTCTGTGCCTCCAGTGGGCTTTGGCTCAAGGTTTTAGTCTGGGGGTTTGACTTTCAGGAGGATGTGAGTTGACATAAAGCAAACTTGAATGTGCCCACTGGGTCACAAAATCCTTTTGGGTTGGAATTCACCTCCCGTGCAGGTGAATGATGGAATAACAAGGACTTTGACAGGGTCTTTGCACTTCCATAGAAGAACTATCCAGTATTATTTTCTACTTCTGTTAAGATAAATAGAATTTTTCGGCATTATTTTTAATTGAATGGCCTCATGCCAAATACCTGGCTGTCATAAATCCCTGTGCCTAATAGAAAGAAGTAAGCCCCAAATGCTGCTGGCAGAATCAGCTAAAAAATAGAAAACCAATTAAGCTCAGATTAAAATAATTTTCCATTCCAGGAAATTTTGAGAATTCAAAGGTGTGGGTTCTTTTTCTTCACCAGAAGACTCCATAATCTAAAAATGAATAATCAGTTACCCAACAAAGGGGAAAAGATAAGCTTTGATAAATCCAATGTTCTCTCAATAATTTTGAAATATAGATTATTTGTATAGATTTTAACGGATTTATTTCACTTCAGTAATATTTCATATTTTACTATGATATTATAGTAATATCTACGTCAATATTTAGAACATTTTAAAGGCATAATTTATTTTGTGATTGTTCAGCCTGCACACTTTACAGCTTCAGATCTTTTACTTTCTTTCACTTTAGAGATGTAGAAATTGCAGCCACGGCTGTTTGTGTAAAGTCATGGTAAAAACCTCTTTGTCAATAGAAATCTTACTGAATTTTAGTTTCTTAACTACCACATAACTTTTGGATTTTTTTGTGGATTTTTTTTTTTAAATACCAATAATTTTTATGATTTCTTTTAATACCAAGTGCGTTGTTCTCTTTAATCCTGGACATTAAAAACCTATGATTTTATTCCTGAAATAAAAGACACAGACAACTGACACTATGGGACCATTCGTTCATGTTGACATGACATGATTTTTTCTTTATTTTCTTTTCTATTTTTCCCCCTTTTTTTTAATTTTAATTTTAATTTTCATTTTCATTTTTATTTTTATTTTTTTATTGCCTATCACAGGCTTGGTATAGAAATGCGCAGGGGTTGTATTTATATATAATATATAAATTCCACCTTCGCTGTAATGACCCAGTTGCATTAAATGGGAGATAAAGCAGTTTAATCATTAGTGGATGTGGGTTTTCCCAGGTAAATTTTCCCATTCCTGTGCTAAATGCAAAGGCTCTGGATGTTCCTGAGATATCCAGCCTGGGTTAGTTACCTTCAGTTTGCTCATCGATGACTGAGGCAAACAAAAGGAAGCCTCCCAAAAAACTCCTGGGCTTATCAGGATGTGAAAATGGCTTTTAAATTAAGGTGGCAGATGAGAATTTATCTTCTGATCTTCAGAACCACTCACAAAGGAAGAAAAGAAAGCTCTAAGTGAGGGAAAAACAGTTTATTTTTTCATCAAGGAGTTTAGATCCTCCAAAGGGCACCGCTCACATCAAGTAGAGCTTTTTAATTAAGCTCCTAAACAAATGCTAAATCTTTCTGTGCAAGTATTTATATTCAGTGAGCAGCACTTCTTGCCTTTGTTAAACATTGATTAATGTCACTGGCATCTCACTTGCAATATTTTAGGGAGATCATTAAGTCTGATTATTAAGTCTGGGAGCAGCACACAGAGCAATAGGAGTTGGTGCAGATTTTCCAGACTCCTTCTTCAGGGACTTCTGTGAGAAATGGTGATTGGGCGGGGGGTGGTGAACAAGGACAGAACGGGGTCTTTGCAGAACCCCAAATGGAAACTCCTGAGTTTGGATAACACCTGTAAATCTCCTTCCCTGCCTCTGGTCCTGCACAGGGGAGGTACTGCCAGGGGAGAGACCTTCAGCACATCAGGAGTGACCACAAGGCCCTGGGAGCGAAGGGTAAGGCTCTGGTGGCGTCTCCTTGACCCTGCTCAGGGACGCAAAGGGCACGAGGAGGACCAGGCTGATCCTGCTGGGTGGTACCTGCTCCTACACCGTACTTTGTGATCAAATACTGCACCTGAGAGAGGACTTACCACTCAGACAGGAGACATTGAGTGGCTGGAGCGTGTGCAGGGAAGGGAACGGAGCTGGGGAAGGGGCTGGAGCAGCAGGAGCGGCTGAGGGAGCTGGGGGGGCTCAGCCTGGAGAAAAGGAGGCTCAGGGGGGACCTTCTGGCTCTG
>VZRE01001524.1:156885-234510 GCA_013396775.1 Cephalopterus ornatus
GGGGGGGGTGGGGTCAGGCTCTGCTCCAGGGAACAAGGGACAGGAGGAGAGGAAACGGCCTCCAGCTGTGCCAGGGGAGGGTCAGGTTGGATATTGGGGAAATTCCTTCCCTGAAAGGCTTGTCAAGCATGGGCAGGGGCTGCCCAGGGAGGTTTGGAGTCCCCACCCCTGGAGGTGTCCACAAAATGTGTGGCCGTGGCACCTGAGGACGTGGGTTAGTGGTGAACATGGTGCTGGGTTGACAGTTGGACTCGATGATCTTAGAGGGCTTTTCCAACCTTAACAATTCCATGATTCCATGGACAGGAGCACATGTATTGTCATCCCTCCCTCCCTCCCTCCCTAACAGCCATTGCACTGGAATGGAAATCTGGATCTAGATATATAATTATATAATTAGAGTTATTATATTAATTATAATTATACTATTGATCTTGAAAATCCTCACTCAGGGCAGTTGGTAAGGAAAAGATGGCACATTTTCCAGGGATTTTCCTTTCTCCCTCAATACAGTGCTTTAAAAGCTTCCCCAGTTTCTAACAGCTGTATTACTATTTTCCCTATTAATGTTAACCCACATGGCTGGATTTTTTAATTGCCTTTCCTTAATCACATCTCTTTGGCCGAGATTAACATTTGGCAGCAGAGAGGACTTGGCAATAATTCCTTAGGAATTGTTTGTCCGTATTCCCACACCATCCAAAAAGATCTGTTTGTCTGGCAAAGGATTGAGTTCAGATACGGAAATTACTTATTTGAAAAGCAGTGCAGATTAGAATATACTCCCTCACGGGCTGTGCTAAAAATAATATAAAGTAAATAAAATAAAATAATAAAAGCATAAAATAAGATAGATAAATAAATAAATAAATAAATAAATAAAATAATAAAATCAAGTCTTCATTTAGATTGAAGGCTTGCATGTTATTTTCTCCCTTCCTGTTGTTCTATTAATTGGAATTTGTTCTTGTATGCTCTAGACATTTAAAATCTTCTCTGCATTCAAGACATGTCAAAACAAAATTAAATACAATCAAAACCTGTCAATCCCCATTGTTTACTGCCTCCTTTTTCTTTTCTTTTCCAAATAACTCTTAGGTCATCAATATGCATGGTTGAACTTTAAAAGTATCAATCCTTCACTAGAGAAACTTCAATTTTTGGGGAGAAAATACACAATCATTTCATTCCAATTGTCTTTCATGAAGTTTTCATTTCAATTCTGCCCCAAAATGCCTTTTCTCTCAAAGAATACCAAATACAGAAATAAAGAAATTGAAACTCTGCAAACAATAGGTTGCAAAAAAAAATCAACAAAAATACAACTACAGCCCAACAATAATTGGATATCTCCTTAATCAACTTCTAGATGAAGTTTCAAAATTCACATTTTTTATGTAGAAGGAATGAATCTGGTTTAGGATCCTCTTTTCTTCACCTAAGGCAAAAAAAATTTCCCTTTTCTGTTTTTTTTCCCACAGTGTTATCTCACAGATTACCTCACCAGGAGGGATACCTGTGACAGCATTTTCCTCAAGGAAGCTTCTGAGTTGCAGTTGCAGCCAGACCATCTTTTCACTATAAGTTTCTGTGTATTTTTTGGTCTTTGAAACACTTCCTTTCTTATAGGAAAGAAAAAACCAGAACAAAACAAACAAAACAAAACAAAAAAACCCAACAACCAAACGAAACAAAAACAAGAAGAAGAAAACCCAAACTAAATTGAATGAAAGAACAAACACAGAGAAAAAAAAATAAAAAACAAACAACCTCCTCAAAACAAAAACAAACAAACAAAACCAAACAAAAACCAAAACAGAGCCCACAAAGGAACCCCCACTCTCCAAAAACCAGACAAAAAAAAAAATCAATTATATTGTGTCAAATTGAGCCCTACAACTGAGAGAGAGAAGGCAACAAAAGGAACTAAGTAATCTAAATGTCAGATCTGTCACCTGTGTGATTGAAATATCACATTTTTGTGAAGAGATACAACTGCACTAATGGTAAAACACTCAATAAAATACAAGCACATAAATATTTCTCGTGCTAAAAGTTTAATGCAGTCTTTGAAAATGTGCGTAGGAAATGTTACATAAACCAGACAGACTGTGCTAATTATGGACTCAGACAAGCTCTTCACACACCACCTTTGCATTTCAGAGCCTAATCCCCCAAAATAGAAGCAAGGAAATGGTGAAGCATCACCAGGATGTTTGATATTGAGTTGCAGTATAAAATTTCTGACAGTCTTGGAGGTCAGACCCTGAACCAGTGTTAGGAGAGAGATGTGAAATCTGGTTTACCCGCCCTCTAAGGAGTCAGAGAATCATCGAACTATGAGTGGTTTGGGTGGGAAGGGACCTTAAAGCCCATCCAGTGCCACCCTCTGCCATGGGCAGCGACACCTTCCACTAGCCCAGGTTGCTCCAAGCCCCGTCCAACCTGGCCTTGGATATTTCCAGGGATCCAGGGGCAGCCACAGCTTCTCTGGGCAACCTGTGCCAGGGCCTCCCCACCCTCACAGGGCAGAATTCCTTCCCAATATCCCATCTAACCCTGCCCTCTGGCAGTTTGAAGCCATTCCCCCTTGTCCTGTCCCCCCATCCCTTGTCAATAGTCTCTCTCCATGTTTCTTGGAGCCCCTTCATGTCCTATAAGGCCACATATAGGTCACTCCAAAGCTTCTCCCCTCCAGGCTGAACAATCCCAGTTCTCTCCCCTTTCCTCCCAGCAGAGCTGCTCCAGCCCTCTGCTCATCTTGGTGCCTCCTCTGGACTCTCTCCAGCATTGTTCACAATATTCTGATTAGGAAAGAACCTGCTTATTCAACAAAATCTGAATTTGTTTCCCTGGGTATTTTTACCAGTGGAGTTTGGTTCCCATGTGAATAATCAAACCAGCCCCGTGGTTTGCAGGAGCAGATGCTTCATCCTTAAACTTGTTCTCCTCCCAGGTAAACAAATTCAAACCAGGTGTTGTGTGCAAATAAATTTTTAGATTCTTGCTATCCAGGAGGGATCTCAGGTCCTGAATATGTTTCCCTTCAAATTCAAAGTGACAATTGTATCTGATTAGTGGTGGCAGATGGTCAAGATAAAGTTTATAATAAACACATTGACTCTGAAGCCACAGATTCTGCTTCCCAGCAGTGCCTCCGTGAGCCTTCTAGAAGACATTTTCACACTGATTAAAACTTTCAGCTTCTGTACATATCTGTTTAATCCTTTTAACTTTCACACCTTTGTTTTCCCTTCTCCTCAACTGTCAGACCCATCACTGTTTAAAGAAGGATATTTATTTTAGACGTGGTGGAAACAGCTGCAAGAAGAGCTCATTTAGAGTTTATGTGTGAGGCAGGCTGGGTTGCTGCGGGTGCAGAACAGTTTCTAGTCAAAGGTTTCAGCTCTCTAGCAACCACACAGTTCACACACCAGCTCAGGCTCTACCCCTCCAGTTAGGACCAGTATTGCGGCCCCAGGGGACCAGGGAATTCACATCCTGCTGCTTGATGTTAAACAACAGGATGAGAAGAAATGGCCTCAAGCTGTGCCAGGGGAGGTTCAGGCTGGATATTCAGAAAAATTTCTGCTTGGAAAGGGTGGTCAGGCACTGGAAGGGGCTGCCCAGGGCAGTGGTGGAGTCCCTGTCCCTGGAAGCACTCAAAAAAAGTGTGCATGTGGCACTTGGGGTTGTGGTTATTGGTGAATATGGAGGTTGTGTGGGCTAACAGTTGGGCTTGGTGATCTCAGAGGGCTTTTCCACCCTCAGCCATCCTGTGATTCCACGTGCCCAACCCCTGCTGGTGCCCTGGCCCCTGAACAAGGTGTTCCCACTGTGACCAAGACACTAAAGAGGTCTCAGAAAACCGTGTGTGGATATTCCCCAAAAGGATTTGCTGTTGGCACTATTCCAACAGTTTTCTTCCTGGATCACTGTTGCTGCCTGGTGTCGTCCCTCAAAACTGTTGCAAGGATTTAATAGTTCTGTGCATCTTCTTCTTTCCAGCACATCCCTAAACCATGGCAGATATGACACCATGGGCAGGGACACCTTCCACTGGCCCAGGATATTCCAAGCCCCGTCCAACCTGGCCTTGGACACTTCCAGGGATCCAGGGGCAGCCACAGCTTCTCTGGGGATCAGAGCCCAACACCCCCTGAAGGGTTCTTCAGATATATCCCAGGTGGTGGTTGAGTGTTTCACACCAAATTTATTGATTTGCAGCTGCTTGACACTACAGGGGGTTCAGATGTTGCAGAGGCACAAAATGAACCCCCCTTGGGAGGCTCCTGGGCCCTCCACTGAGCTCGGGAGTAGCTCCAACCACTGCTGGGGAGCAGCCAGAAGGATCAGCCAGGACAGAGCTACTGCTCCGAGGAACCCCCCCACGATTCCTCTGCAGAGCCACTAATGGAGCTCCAGTGGCGAAAGAAGCTTCTAAACCTTATTATGTTTATAGAGAAGCTTTACAATGTTCAGCATCTGAGCAATCTGATAAAGAGGGAGTTCACTAATGGAACACCACAGACTCCAGGGTCAGAAGCTCGTGTATTTTCCCTTTCTTAATAGGCTGGTAAAAAGAACTTAATAGCCATGAAATTTAAATGGCACAAAATCAGACAAAGGAGAGAAGGGAGAAGGAAGCATTGGAAGAAACACAGCTGGAATTTTAGAGGTGCTCAGATCTGGCTGGGACAACCTGGAAACATCTCTGAATACACGGGCTTCGTGATTGCTGGTGGGACAATGGAAAGTAGGATGTTTTAGATGAAAAAATCCAAAAAAAGGAGTTGTAGTAAATGCTTCCGGTATAGGACAAAATGTTAAGAGAAGCTTAAGGAGTTTCTAGAATTAAAATTTGTAAATTATGTACCTGTTGTCAACAATATGTGTTGTCTTTGTATCTTGACACTGGCAGCACTTTAGTAATTATTGCTGGATGTATGTAAGGTATGGGAACAATTTACAGGGAATTGCCATTAGAATGGGAGATTGTCGTATATAACAGACAGAAGTGTGCTAAAAACCCCAGTATTTTGACCAATAATTAGCATTGATGTAGCATAAACCCCGTCAAACCCCATCATTGTTGAACTTGTCATAAAAGACAGTTCAGGGTGATTAAATAGGGGTGAAGGGAATGTTAATACCCTGCTCAGAGGAGACTAGGACAGAAAGAGGAGAGGGCTGCAGGTGAACAAGGTTATTCCCATGAAAGCAGAATGAGGGAAGAAGCAACACTGTGGAAGAAGCAATTCTGGTTTTCAATGTGAAGGGGGTGACAAAAGTTTCCAGTCTGGGTTAAAAAATCAATGGCTTTTGTCATTTCCATTCATGCTATTTGAGATACACGAGTTCATTTTTCCTGCCTCTTTTCCCTAAATGGGGCTCAGACATGCCCAGGTTATTAAACCTTTTATTGAAATATAATTTTCCTCCAGTTCACTGTTGTACCTGTGTCACGCATGGTTAGGATTATGTGTCCAAGATATCAGAGTATCTGTGCAAAATAGACAGATCCAAATTGTGGTGTCCCATTGATGTTGCCAAGTTCTGAACATGTGTATTAATTGCTTTTCTTACCATCTCTGTAGGACAGAGATATAGGATATAAGACATAGAATGGAACCTGGCTATTCTGATTTTCGTCTGAGGTCAGAGAACTCGTGTTGACCTGACAGTGCAGGTGTTGGACTTGCCTCCAACTCGGTCAGTTTTAGGATTTTTTAGCTGTGGTAATATTTTCATATGGCCATGTGGTTATTGCCAGGGTTATTTCAGCTCTGCCAATACCACACACAATAAAGTTCAGTCCAGACCAGGCTGGCACTGGGTTCCCAATGATATTTGCAGTCATATCTGGGTTACAAATCATATCCCTCTGCATTAATTGGGCCTGTAGATTCAACTTTAGCTGCCAGACAATGAAAAGGAAGCAGAATGTAAATAAAATGTCTAAATCCAATGGACCCGTGGCTGAGAAGGAAGAAAACACCACAAGCACCATCATAGCTCCTCCCAGAGGAGAGCTTGGGGACATCCCTGTCCTGTCCCACTGAATTCTCCTGGAGGAAGGATGGTGACCCTGGGAGGAGCTCTGGAAGGGGGAATGTAACCCCAGCTGCCAGGACTTCTTACCTGGCACCTGCCTTAATTACTAATGTAGACTATTTGCAGAGGAACCACAAATAAAAGCTGATTAATTCTGTTCACGCAGTCTAAACATTAATTGGACTAAAATTAAATTTTTAGCTCTATGAATAATTCGTAACACTTTGCTTGTATGAAAATTTTGGGTTATAGCAAAATTTTGACAGTAATGACAGGCACGTGCATGGAAAATCCTGGGAATATAACTAGGAAGTAAAGCAATTTGTTGCTCTAATCAGGGCACAGATTCTTGAAGAGTTTGTGATACCAAATCATTCCTAGCTTGATAGGTGATAAATATTACACTAGAAATTAATAGTTCCTCCATGAAGCCACGGGGGGAAGCCATCAGCAAGGGTCCTTCTGTCTGTAAATTTCTCTGACCAAATATTTTTATTTTTTTAAATTATGAGAAAAATTACCTGTTTGGGGGTTTTTTTTTCCCACCTGGTTGTTTAAATAAAGTCTCCACATGGTGAGAAATTTCCATCTTATCCTTAATCAAAGCTCCAAGAAGAATCAGCCTCACCTAATGATGGGGAGGGAATGGGGATTTGAACAGGATTTAAAGCAGTGAAAAGCAGGGGGAGATTAATGATTAGCAAAAACAAAGTAGGAGGGATTCCTGGAAAATGTGGGTTTAACGAGTTATTGGAAAGAGGAGGGAGAGGCCACTTGGCAAAAAGACACAGAGTTGAACGTTCACTGTGCTTTCAGCAGGAGGAGAATAATGGCATGGAAGGGCTTTAAAGATGTAATGAAGAAATACATAACCCCACATAGGAGAGTTTGGAGCTGAAATATTCTTACCTGCTGAACAGGGGGAAAGTAGAAAGTCTATTTAATAAGGGGGAAAAATGAAGTGGCTCCAAAGTCCTCCCCACTTTCATAACCTTATGAGCACAACTGGGTTCATATCAATATCAGCGCGTATTTCTTACCTCCTTCCATGTCATTTAGTCTTTGTTGGCTCCTGAACTCTAAGAATATTTTTTGCAAGGTGAGAATTTGGTCCCAACCATTTCGTGCCGTTCCATTTCCTCGGAGATGGGAGGAGAAGGAAGGAATATTCAACAGGACTCACAGCTAATTTGAAATTCTTCCATTTGCAACTTTTTCATTATTTTTCACGTCATGTGGATCAAAAGTTTCAGAAAAGTGGGTTAAAGTGCTGTAAACACCACACAGGATCTTCACATGGCCCATGACTGTGTTCATGTAGGACTGCAGATGGACTAGAAAGTTTTGCTTCATTAAGCAGCAAATACGAGTTTTTTTGAGTGCTTTTCTTGTTTTTCTCCCCCCAAACCTCCCCTGCTCTTTTTCTGTATAATCATATGCATTCATTATTGTTTCCACGGGAAGGGAACACAGAAGGAAAGGAAGGCCAGGTAGGTGAGAACTGCCACGACTTTAAGAAATTCATTTTTCCTAAGTCAAAAGCCCACTAGAAATAATAGATGGCAGACATATCTTATACATGTTTTGTGATCTTTTGGGATTCCTCGTGCCTTTTTGTTCTGTGAAGCTTCATCCCAGCCTAATGTTTTTAACTTTGTATTTACGCACTTGGCTGTACTTCACTAAATGTCACAAATTGTTAGGTAATAGTGAGTTTATTGCAGCCAAACTGAATTTTACAGATTCACTAAATCATGCTTTTCTGTGGAGACAAGTTGTGATTTTCCACATGTGTTTCTAAACTACAGGTTCCGTGTTCTGCAGTAGGGAATTTTTTTTTTTTATTTCATTGTTTTGTTCAATGAGTGTTGTCGGTTCAGGCATTGTTTGGCCTTAATCACAGTCACACGGCTGTTAAATGGTGCCACAGCAGAATAAAATCCCCTCGAGCTCACATTAACAATGGCTTTCCATTCCCAATTCCATGATTCCATTAATATTTACATTTCTTGTGCAATGAAATGCACTTCCTGTGCTTAAAAGTTGTACAGAAGATTTCACGCCTTCTCTAAGGAGGAAGAAAGTGCATTTTATTGCATCTGCTGCCTGGAGCAGTCTGGTTTATTGCTACCAGTGATTCACTGCAAGAGAAAAACGGGTTGATAACTGTAAAAAGGTGATAAAATAAAGCAAATAGATATTTTTGTGACGTCTGAAGCAGAAATATCTCCATAGTCCCTGTGCAGTCAGGTCCTGTGAACTCTATAAATGCCCGCTAATCAAACAGATGGGAAAACACCTTGGAAAATTAACCTTTCAGGGATGCTCTCACTTGTACCAGAAAGTCATCTCACTGCTGAACAAAATGTGCTGATGAAGAGAGTTATTTTGGATTTAGGGCTGTTTTTTGGGGGGTTTTTGGCTTGGTTGATTTTTCCCTTCCCGGCTCCCACACGATTTCCTCAGCAACCGCCAAAATGGGCCATGAAACACGATGGATTCCTTGCTGTGCCACCTGATCAGCCCAGTCTTTACCAGTACAGAAAATACTGGTACAGTTTTTAGCTGTGGCTGGAAAGGCACAGCCCAGCATTAGAGATCCCAGCTCACCGTTTCTGAACTGGTTCTTGCTGGTCTAAAAGTGTCAAGAGGACAGCGGCCTTTGCCATTTGCAGCACGAGGGTTTATGACCGACATCCCTTTAGCTCAAGGTTGATACCACAGGATAAAAAGGTGTTAAAAACAGGGCATGCCATTAAAATCAGATTTAATTAGATTTTTTTCCCTCCCCCTCAGTCACGCAGCACACACCAAGGTGGAGGTTGCCAAGGAGGGACATCCAGACTAAGCAATAGGTATTTTTAGAAATAAATTATGAAGACATATGTCTCAAATGAAAAAAAAAAATTAAACCAAATTTACATTGTATCCTGTAATGAAATGGATTTTCAAAATTCCAGGGATTCAAATTTCCGGGTTCAGCTTCACACCAAAAAAGGAGGAGCTGGGATGCCACAGTCAGTGGCAAGAAAGGACATCGCCCTGTGGTGGGACGGTAGTTTTGAAAACTTATTTTGCCCCAGTGCCACGTTATTGTTCTCAGCTGAGTTGCCTCTGGTCTTTTTTCCAAGCTGTGTAAATCATTAATTACAGGCACAAGAAATAAAAGAGGGACTTTCTTGAATCTTCAATGTGGAAAGTGTCAAGCTCAGAAATACAGAAAGTGTCCTCACCTCTTTACAAACCACTTGGCAAAGATTTTTGTCTAAGGAATAGGAACTTTCAACAGCTTGGACATTTTTTGAAGGACAAGGAAACATTTCCTGCACATATTTATGACGAGGTGATGATGTTTTTAATCTTAACTGCAACAAGTAGGTTTGCTTGTGGAAAATTTATTTCCTGCCACTTTGACTTAGAATTCTGTCTGTCATTAAACATCATCCTGAGCAGTTTTTAGTTCAAGGTACATGTTCAAATAGTTCTGAAATCACCCACTTAATCAAAAGTTTGCAAGGGACAGTTAGTGACTCTCATGAATGAATTATAGACATCAGACTCCCACCTCGAACAAATGCATTTCCGCTCATCTCTACTCTTTCCCAGACTGTAACTATAAGTAAACTATAACAATAAATAATAAACCTGATTTGACAGAAACAGGAGCTTTAGCAGCAGATTTCTTTGTGGCATTAATTTGTTATTTATCACAATACCCACTGGAAGCTAATTTTTTTCTGCTTACTTGCGTTTTTTTTTAATAGTTGTGAAGTGTTTTCTTCCTCAGAAAGGCAGCCACGTTTGATTTTCTATTGTGAGAAAATACCACTCTCCTGCCTCATGACATTACAATGGGAGAGTAATTTGCTTCCTCAGTAAGTGGAGGCCTTCCTACAGCGATGGGAAGAGAAAAAAAACACCTGGGAATTAAAGCTCCAAGGAAGTACCAACGCACCGCAAACGTGGCATCACAGGTGTGAAGGGGGAGATAATATTTGCACCGTGACACTGCAAAGCTAATTGCTGTGCGATGCCTCTGGTGGGACAGCACTGAACACTGCTGCGAAGAAGACTAATCTGGGGGCATTCAAACTCTGATGTTACTGTTAAGAATGTCCTTTTGAGGTTTAATGGCAGGATTTTGCACTTTCCTGGTAGCGGCTCTGGCATCAGCGATGACGTTACATTAACATTATGGGGATCACAATCTGACAGTTGCTGGCAGCACGTGAGAACTCACGATGATGGAACTCGGTGGATTATTTCTGCCTGTTCTGCCTCAAATATTGCCAGTTTTGACACCAGATGAGGCGATGTCTGCTGAGAT
Organism: Cephalopterus ornatus; assembly: GCA_013396775.1. NCBI lineage: Eukaryota > Metazoa > Chordata > Aves > Passeriformes > Cotingidae > Cephalopterus > Cephalopterus ornatus. The sequence goes on from VZRE01001524.1 coordinate 167,267, forward strand.
TTTTCTTTTTCTGATGTGTGATATTTTCAAGTGGCATTAAAATTCATGTCGGAGTTACATGACTACAGTTGTAAGATCTCCTGCAGAAACATTCTTTATTTTATTTAACAGAGAATCACAGACCGGTTTGTGTTGGGAGGACCTTAAATCCCATCCAGTCATATCTAATACAGAGGAATATTGTTAGGAATGGGACAACTTTTCCATTGGAAAAAAAAAACCCTAATGTCCCTACTAATTAGATGTAGTGGTAAGGACTGTATATCTGTTATCATTACAGATTTCTTCTTTATATAGCTATACTCACACACGTCCACCAGCTTTTTAAGTGTCTATTCCACATGAAATATACGTAATTTTATAAATATTTAACTTGTAGACATACCTTGTTGGCTTTAACTACCAGCTCTTTTTTCTTTTCTACAAGGAAATTTCTCCACCTGGGTTTTGATAACACAAAAGGAGAGATCTTTAAAAATCTCCCCATATGGTGTATTCCCTACTTGCATGAAAAATTTGCTGGGATTCTAATTTCCCTTATCCATTAACAAATGTAGTGACCTGTGCTTGCCTCTGTATACCTACGAAGATATGGATAATACCAGAAAAATTATACAAAGAACCAATTTTTAACTTAGAAAATGTTCAGTCTGCAAAACTTCCTGGTTTCCCTTTGTGCTAAAGGGCCATTTTAATTAGGAAAATACATTTCAAAGTTTCCAAGGTGATGGGTACACAGGCTTTCATTACACTCTAATTACTAGCAATAAAGGTTTTACATGACATGCAATTTATTTCCTTACATTGAAGGAAAATAAGCCAGGGACAGTCTGTTCTATCATTTGCCCTGTTCTTGCTCTAATGTGCAAATCCTTGGGAGGCTTCCACAAATTTTGCTCAATTTTACTCTGTTCTGGTTTTCCAAATCCTTCCTGACAGAAAAGGTTTCATGGGACTGAACTCGGATATCTGTAGCTATGGATTGAACTTGTCACATTCTGGGAGAGAGACTTTTCCCCTCTATTTTCCACAGGGTTTTTATGGCCATTCCCACAACCCAGTTCTTTACTGTCCAGCTGAATTTTTCTCTCTCAGTCTCCCAAATCTTAGTGAATATAAGTCTTCAAAATACCAATTTCCCTTGATTTTTTTTTTTTATTCTCAAAGTGACTTCAAAGTGCAAATATTGCATCAAACAAACACTTCGTAAAGACAGCAAAATGAGTCAGAAGTAATAAATTCTTAAGTGATTGGGAAAAATACTGAGATTTTATTAAATGATTCAGAGAGCTATTGGTAGGGACTGTACTTACAGGTCATACTTAAAATTTCATATTAATGATGACCAGAGGTCATCATTAATATGAAATTCTTTAATTCTAGCCCAAGGCCTAGTTTCCCTGCAGCCCAATTTGCGACTTTGAATGACTGTTTTAAAGCTCAACATGTTGTGTTACAACTTTCTCATCCTCGTGTTGATGAGGAAGACAAATATATCCTATTTCTGAGCAAACACCAAAACCTTTTAGTCGACTTCCTACTCGTCTGAGTGGAACAAAAAAAAGATGGTTTTAAAGGTCTGTAAAAAATCTGTTGCATTTGGCTGGAAAGAAAAGGATCAAAGACAAACATTATTGCTTTGGGGATATATATTTAATGCTTTAACAGATGTCATCAATCTGTTGCCTTTTAATGAGTTTCTCTATGTGCTCCCCTGAATTAATTATCTCTTGTCATCAGTTTTATTCTTCTGGGCTGGATTTTCAGCTGCAAAAAACGTTTCTGCTTCAATTCATAATTATGAAATAGAGAGAGAACAATAACCCCAGGTTTTGCATAGTATATTGGTGATAAACACCCTTGAACTTGAATCCACATTGGTTTTTTTTCCTGGAACAGCAGCATTTCAGTTTGAAGGACTCAGTTCTCAGAGTTTCTGAGTTATTTCTGTACAAAATATTCACCCAGCAAAACAACAAGCAGTGAAGGCATTTTGAATGTATAATACACAACCTGTGCTCCTCTGCCAGCTCCTCATTTATGATTATTATTTAAAAGAAAAAGAATTTATGTTGAAATTAAATGTTTCCCCCTTCTTTAGGGTGAAAAAAATAAAGGTTTTACAGGGAGGATTCACTGGAATTATTTAAAGTGCTTTGTTCTCTGTGAGCTGCAAGGTAAGAACCAAAGAGTCTCCCCCAAAAGTTGGTGGTGCCTTCAGATTCTTCTTCAATGGAGCTGCTCTGATTAATGTCTGAAAACTGAAAAATATATTTTCGTATATTTATCATAAAAATACATTTTGCATATTTATACCTCAGTATAAATGCTGAGGTAGCAGCATCAAGTAGAATATAACATTTTTATTGTATTGCCCAGTTCTGCCTCTCTTTCTTAAGATGAATAAGCAAAGGATTGTGGGAATCCCAGACTAATTTGGGTTGGAAGGGACCTCAAAGCTCATCTCATTCCCCCTTACCAAGGGCACGGACACCTCCACTATCCCAGGTTGCTCCAAGCCCCATCTTGGAGGTTTTCAGATGGATCTTTGCAGCTGGTAAGAAAGGGAAACCCAAAGTATTATGGAAAAGAGTTAACTTGCCATGGGATGTTTGATGGGATCAGGTACAAAAAAAAAAAAAAATTAAGGGATGCTGGAGATGTAGAAAACCTGTTATGGAGTGTTTAGTGGAACAGGAAAAGGCGGGGAAGGAAAGGATCAGATTTGATGCCTGAGAAATGAGTGTGAGAAAATAGAAAGGAGAGAGGACAAAAAGGATTGGCAGAGTGTGAAAAGGCTGCTGCACTGTTACAATTATTTTGCATTTCTACATGAATATCATTAGACAGGAGTGTGGCCATTCAGTTATTTCTCTTTTTTTAATGAAGTCATGTAACTTATGCAAGCAAGAAGTCCATATAACGAATGAGTAATCCAGGAATGCTGGAGGAAGTGAGGAAAACATAAGCTTATGGTAATGAAAGGTTTAATACTGGAGAAGTTTTTAAAGCTTCCGTACAATAACATCAAAATTAAATATTTCAGAAACTGTCACCTAGAAATAACGTGAAGCAGCACTGGTTATACTGGTTTTAATACAGGCAATGGCAACTCTGCTCACACATTTACAAAATATTGTCGCTCGTTATGAAGATTATTCCTAAAGTTACACAGTCTTGTCAAAATGACCTACCTCAAGATTTTGTGAAAGTTTCTTTTTGTTCTTCATGTCAGTAACACTCACCACAGGATTTTCAGTCTTCTGAGGTGTGACAAAAATCGGTGAACAAATAAATCGAGAAAGCACGGCCCAAATAAAACTAAAGATTAGATAAACAGTCAGAAATAATCCAGTATATACTATATAGAACTTTTTTAACAGTTATTAAAATATAGGCTTCAGACCTTGGTGCACGTGGTTAATGACTTTCACTTAAAGAAAGCTGCATAAACAAGGATAACATCGAGCACAATCAGTTTTCTCTCCTAATTTCTTAAAAGTGTAGGAGGAAAAGATGCCTTCTCAGTCACTGAATAGGTCCCCATGTTCTACAGACCTCTCTCAAATGAATAAAACACTACATGTACTTCCAAAATATATGATATACTGGAAGGTTCTTTAAAAGCCTCCTCAAGGTGGCAAAAATCCTATATTAAGCTCCAGTCTAAATATATTTAAAACTAATTAATATACCTCTTTATTTGTGCCAGCATTGTGCTTATACATATTCTTCATCAATGGTATTTTTCCTTAGATGTGTTTATAGGGTAATCTTTGCTCCTAAAAACATATTTTTAATAGGAAAAGCTTATAAATGAACCCATCTCTATTAGTAATTTGTGTTCGTGTTCAACCTGATCCTTGAAAATTAGTTTAGAATTCCTATTAAAGATGACTCAATTTTGCCTTGCACAGGCGATCCCTGTTCCTCTGTTTCCATCACAAATTGCACACCAGCTGCTTTTGGGGGTCACACTTCCTTTGGTGAGGCCACTGATGGTGCTGGGGTTCATAATTCTGCTTTCTGCCCTTTTTTCTCTGATGAGCTGCAGTCAGAAGTCCTTTAAACTGGTGCTGAGGTGTGAAAATGGGCAGGATGATGCTGCATCCCATTCCTTTCTCTCAGCCCTGCCTCCACTGATCCAACATCCCAGGAATCCTCTGTGCTGCGAACAGATGGAGTTGGGATCCACCCTATTAAAGGAGCTTGTCAATGTTTCAGGAATGCTCCTGACAGCTGAGCCTCACTCATTCCTTATCATTTTTACCCCTGTGATAGAATGAGCTGCGACAAGCTCCATCCTCTCTTTCCTTTTGTCAGCTCTGCACAGGCTTATCTCCATTTTTGCTTTGCAGCTTGTGTGTTTCTTTTGTCAGAAAATCCCACATTTCTGGCGGATTTATAATTACAGTTTTACATAAAATAACCTCAAATCCTCAAATCCTCACTGAAATATTGGTCAGCCAGCCTGGCTGAGAAAGAGGGGAAAGGGGGAAACATAAAATTATGTCACAATACAAGGTTTGAAGTGATTTTTTGTGACAGTTCACAAAACTGGAGGCTGCTATATGCTGTGCTCCCAGTATAAACACGGGGCTCAGAACACAAGGAGAGGAGTTTCTAGGCCTGTTTTACATCTAGGTTTCCTGTTGTTTAAAATCACCTGTGTAGTTTCAAAGGCAGGAAATGTAATAGGAAATGAATGGAATGTTGTGGGCTAAAGGAAATTAAGGATGTCGTCGTAGCCTTTGCCTTTTCTTCCCCTCCAGAATGTCTGGAAGGTGTGCAAGAACCACGCACACGTGTTGGAGCTGCCAAATGCGGCCCGACAAAGGTGCTGCCCCTCCGTGTCACCAGGTCCATCCCATAATGAGCTCGGTGTGTGTTTGGAATTGGCACAGCTTGTACTTCCACCTGCACACACAGACGTGGACACACACATGGACAGTCAGGGAGGCACACGATTGTTGTCCCTTCGCAGTCCACCTGGGTCTCTCCCTTTCCCATATCCACAGGATGGTTTGGGTTGGAAGGGACCTTAAATCTCATCCAGTTCCACCCCCTGCCATGGGCAGGGACCCCTTCTACGAGACTACATCCCATAATAAGTCACATACCCCTCTCCTGCCTGCAAGGTGATGCAGGGAGCCTCTCCTGTGGGGTATCCTGATGGGTCTCACCCAGAAGCCATGGGATGTCCATCCTCCTCCAACAGCTCTGGGAGCAGGAGGGTCTGGATGCTCCCTTGGCACTGTCAGGTCATTGGTGTTCCTCTCCTTGCCTTGTTCCTGTGTGTTATCACAACCCGACAAAGGCCACAGAGAGGTGGGAGAGCTGGACTAGAATAAATTAGTATAACAAGGGAAAAAGCTTTCGAAGAAGTGGTAAATCCCCCTCAGTTCCATTTTGCAGAATCCAGATTTTCCATCAGCTCTGTAGCTGCAGCTCATGTTGGAGAGACCAAAGAATGACTGTACAGTAACTGCAGGACTGGATGAGAAATGACTTGTCCATATGGTTAAGAACATCCCTACACCTTGCCCTAGATTACCATAAACCTGATTTTAGATCAGATCCTACAGCTATTCTTGATGCTTTTCTTACAGAATGAGTTGATAGGAATCCAGAGAGAAACCATTTAGCTATTTCCTCACCCAAACAACACATTTCTGAAAGGAATTCCTCAAGGAGCTGACCCTTCTGATCCAGTTTAAGAGCAGGTTACACAGAGAGGAGCAAGACACAAACACCACCTAATTCAAAAGCCTCTGTCCTAAAGCATCTGTCTGCTGACCTAATGCATTTCCTTCAAAATAGGACCATCTTTGTACCAGTGGAGAACAAAAAGGAGCTTCACTGCCCTAAAAATCTCCCACCCTCTCCAGAAATAAATTAATAGAGAAATCCATTCAAATTTGAGTAGCGATTAAGAGATCCCTTCACCTGGAGGACTGTTCACGTGGCAGCTCCGGCTTCAGCTATTGCAAAAGGAGGAAGAGAGATCCTGGTCTAACTTGCACTAGGAATGTGGCTCCTGTGGGAATATTTCTGCAATGGATATAACCAGTGACTATATAATAATATATTTCAGAAAGTGGACTAAATATCTGCTGTGCTTAGTGTAATAAAATAATCCACTAATGTCCAGCTATACAAATTTGATTTACTGTAATATGGGGGTTTTGTTACTTGAAATCCCATGGACGTTATCTCCACCTGGGAGGGATCAATCTCAGTTAAGCACTCGGCACTTAAGATAAAATGAGAACGGGATTAATGGGTTTATACTCTGTTATTTAAAAGAGCCATTGGCAAAAAAATGGCCCTCAGTTTATGCGTATAATATGACATTTCTCCTTTGCACCTGTACTCCCTCAATACCTCTAAAATAATAGCAATAAACATAAACCTGCCAGGACTGGGCAGAGATTTCGAGCTGCCCAGACCTTGCAGGGATGAGCTGTGGGTTGATCTGCCTCCTTGGCTGTTTTGCCCTGTGTGTTAGAGAGTTTCCCTTGGAAGCAGTTTGGAAATACATCCTTTGCTTCCTTTTAGGATGCAATCTGTCAAAATGACATCAGTTTAGCTGGTGAAAAAGGGAGAGAGAGATACAATTAGATATCCACAGCCACAGCCTGACAAATGTGGCTTAGAAACTCGTGTCTCTGGTGACCCTCCCTGGGTGACTAATGGGGTTATTATTCAAAAACACTATTCAATAATACCATTTATTGTCTTTTTGTTTTTTTTTCTTTTGTCTTCATGTTTTGGAAGCTGTTGATGGCTATATCTCCCATATTGCAAAGGTTATTTTCGCTCTCAGGTTTCGTTCTTATCCTTTTCCTTTGTAAACTGCTGAATCGAAACCTCCCTCACAGAATAATAGAATATCCTGAGCTAGAAGGGACCCACAAGGATCATTGAGCCCAATCCCTGGCCCTGCACAGGAGCATCTTTAAGGTCCCTTCCAATCCAAACCAGCCAGGGATTCTATGATATTCACTGTTTCTTACAGCAAATTAAAGGAAAAAAAAAGTTAGAAGTTTCTGTACTCGTATAAATCTAATGTTTTGACTGACTTGATCCAGTTATTCCTTTTTTCCCCTGCAGATAACTAGTTCACAATATTATGATTTTTTTCATTATGACTGGGAAAAAGGAAAAAATTGAGGTGCATAAAACCAAATTAGGCAGAGCTCTGAGTAGATATTCTTTCCTACATCCCAGCTGCAAAAACTCCAGCTGAATGTGATTATGAAGATAAGTTGGTCAAACACAGAAATTCACAACTGATTATTAACAAATAAAGGGAATGGAAACCAATAAAGAACCTGTCAATTCCTGCCTTTCACCACGGTTCTATATGTACATAAGGAATCCTTCCCTGTGAGGGTGGGGAGGCCCTGGTGCAGAGAAGCTGTGGCTGCCCCTGGATCCCTGGAAGTGTCCAAGACCAGGTTGGACGGGGCTTGGAGCAACCTGGGCTAGTGGAAGGTGTCCCTGCCCATGGCAGGGGGTGGGATTAGATGGGCTTTAAGGCCCCTTCCCACCCAAACCATCCTGGGATTCTGTGATGCATTTTCTCAGCCTGACGTTACCCAACGTCGCCGAGCGGAGTGGAGATGAGATTGGTAATACTGGATATTTTACCATAACTTCTGCTTCTCAGTTTACACTGGAAAGAAACTTCTAGAGTCTATTTATCAGGTTCTGTGCAGAAATACCCTGGTATTACATTAATGCCTGAAAAGCCTTCAGAATGTGTCTTCCAGAATGCTGACAATGAAATAAGATACATGGCCTGCTAATGGCTACCAGGATATACAAGGGTAAAGTATATCCCTGAGGGAACTAATCTATTGTTTTATCAAAGACGGATTACAAAGCAGGAGAGAATATATTTTCTCACAGCCTTAGGTACTCTTTGAACCACTCAGAAACTTTCAGGTTCCTGTCTTTTCCATCAGAAGCTTTTTCTGGATTGCTTTTGTTCGCCTGCTCCCTTATTCTCTGTGTTGGTTTCTCCTTCCTCACTTTTTTGCCCATCTGTTCTTGCTCCAGGAGACTACAAAAGGCAGAAGGAAACCTTCAATACCGCCCTGGTTCAGTGGGTGGCTGTTCACAACTTTCTTGTAAGGCTGGTTGGCATTTTCTGTGTTGTAAAGAGTCTGTGCGACTGAAAAGGAGAGGAAAACATTATCCCTGAGCTCCAGGAATATTGGCTAAGCTCAAACAGGATATTGCAGTACACCTAAACACTCACACTAGCAGTTTAATCACATCAGGGAAAACATCAGAAAGTTTTTAAAATGGTTCCTCAGCCTCCCTCTCCTTTCCCTGTTTCACAACCCCCTTTTTTTTTCCATTTTTTTCTGTACAGTAGAGCTGGGATGTTACTCCACAAGTGGCTCTTTAACATAAAAATCATTGCCTTCTTTTTCCTCTCTCATTTTCTGTCCACCTCTTGCTCTATCTCTCTCTTTCTGTCTCTCTGTCTTTCTTTAGTTCACAGAAATGATGTTAAAACAGTGATGTGAAGTTGTTTTTCAACTCCAGCACATCCAGTGTGAGGTGATAATGGTGATTGATTTCTCTCTTACATTAAGACATGGGATTTACTGCAGAACAATTTTTTGATTACCAGAAAGGTTTTGTGATAACATGAAGTATCACGGCACAAACCGTGAGGAAAGCAAGATTATGATGCAGAAGAGTGTGAAATGTCACAGCTCAGAGTAAGGATTTGTCAGCTCCTGTGTTTCAGGAACTCAGTTCCGGGCTCATGTGGGATTCAGAAGTCCCTCAAGTCCCCTTGGCAATGGGAATGAGGCCATTTTCCTGAGCTCATGGCTTTGTTGGTCACAGCCGGGATGGAAAGTACCGACGTGCCTTTGAGAAAATGGAATCATTTTGTCTCACTTTGATTTCTACTTGTTGAGTTTTGGTGTTGGTGTTTTTTTTATTTCTTGAGGGTTTTGTATTTTTTTTTAAGAAAAGAAAAAAATAGACAGAAGCATCTAAAAATAATTAAAGCGGATATCAAGATTTTGGTTTTCAGTGAGTGCAGTGATTCTACAGAGTGATCTCATTATGGGGGAGACTTCAGCAAGAAGAAAAGAAAGGTCATTAAAAGAATGATTGTGATAATGTATTACTTTATGGGTGGCTGTGTTATTCCACTATTGCTTCGAGATGTTTTTGAGTAAATGGTCCATTTAACAGTCTATTTTTAATGTAAAGAAAGGGAAGGAGTCAGTGCCCAACAATCATCACATTTTTTATATTATATTTCTGTTTGTAAAATATGCTGAATCTGAACAAATAAAAAGATGATACTTAAGTAAGGTTTTGCTCTATTTAAGCCAAGCTTATAAACTCTAACGGAGTCTGAATTTTTATGCTGGAGTTTTGCAGTGGTGCCATTTGGGCTGTTAAAGTAATTTCAACATTTCATTACCAAGACTGTTATCTGAAATTGCCAACTCAACCAAAAAAAACCTTCCCAAAAATACCCACGGTTTAGGGCAGAGACAGTTTTTCTAATTTCACCCAGAGCACTACTGTTTTTTGCTAAGATAAAATCAAAATTAAGTATTCGGAAGATACAACCCCCAAAGTTCAGTCATTTCTGAATTTTATGCCTCGATTACTGAATGTTTGTCTGGTGCCTTTTGTTTATGTAGAGCAAATATCCGTGAGATGGGTGGAGGCCATTTGAGGAACGTGCACAAACCCCGGGGCTTTTATGGATTAGGGAAGTCACAGCAGCCCTTAAATTCAAGGTTTTGATAGAAAATGTGCAATATTATCAGAGCCAAGTGGGAGGCAGAGCTTTGGTGTTTGTTGTTGTGGTGCTCTATTGCCTCTTTTAGGGTTCATCTTTACTCTGGGGCACATCCATGGCCTTTTGGTCCTTTATTAGGAAATAAAGGAAATACAAATCAGGCATCTGCCTGTTCGTATCCCTTGTGGAGAGGGTGTTTGGTGACATCAGCAGGCCTGGCCACGCTCACAAGATAACCTAAATAATAAATATAAGAAAATATAAATAAAATGTAATAAATAATCCTTAGAACCTGCTTATTCTATACATAAAAATAAAAATATAAAGTGCAATAAAAATATAAATATATAATAAATAATCCTTCAAATCTACTTATCACATAAATATAAATATAGATATAAATATAAAATAGAATTTAAAATATAAATAAAAATGTAATGAATAATCCTTAGAATATGCTTATTATATAAATGTATTAAAATATAAATGTAATAAAATAGAAGTATAATATGACTAAAATATGATAAATAACCATTAGACTCTGCTTATTATATAAATATGAACATAAATATAAAATACAATAAAATGTGAATAAATATATAAAAGAAATAATCTTTAGAATATGCTTATCATATAAATATTTGATATAAATATAAATATAATAAAATATAATTTAAAGAACATATCATAAATAATCCTTAGAATCTTCTTGTTATGTAAATATAGACATAAATACAAATGCAAATAAAAATATAAATTAAAAATATCATAAATAATCCTTAGAATCTGCTTTCTGTACGTGTCCAAAGACACTTCTTAGTATCTTCCAATAATAATAATAAGAGGCAGGCCTTAAAAGAGTTAACTAAGATAGGACCCCCCTAACATCTACTGTGCCTGTGCTGCTAAGACTCGTTCTGTTCTGCCTACTGGACCAAAACTTAGAAGAACTCTGGAAGCAGGATACAATAGGCCTAGAGGTAATAAATTAGGATAAGGTAGACATTTGAATAGGAGAAGTAGGCCTGGAGCCAAGGCTTTCTCCAAGCTTCAGTGAGCAGGGCAAGAGCAATGGAAAGGTAGATAGGTCAGGCTGAGGAAGATGAGAAAAAGACCCCAGACTCAGGGCTGAAGGCCGGGTACCCCCAAAATTGAGGGCCAAGAGAAGCACCGCCCTAAGCTCTCTGCCCATCATTAATATGTATAGTAGATGTTGCAATCATATGAATACGTGTAAGAATTATATATGAAAATTGTATAAAACCCCCGATTTTGCGTGACACCTTCGAGCAAGTTTTTGGGTGATGTGAATCCTGCTTGCTCCCACCGTCACAGTAAATACCTGAGCAGTTCTTCGCGCCGGATTTTTCGGTTTCAGAAACGACCGTATTAAGGCATGAGGGCAAACAAGTTCTTCGGGTTATGGAGAATATGCTTTTTATCATGAGCTTCCCCAGTATATCTGAACTCCATGGTATCCTAGGACTGTTGTATTTTCACATATTTCACCCAAAATTTGAAGGAAATCAGGGAAATGTGAACTATCTGATGAATGAGTTTGTCCTTCTAAAAATAGTTTGGTTATATTAGTAATGGTGAATTGAAGTAAGAAACCCATAAGATTCCAGCTGACTCCCAGACAGTGGGTTTAGACCAGATCTAATGCTTTCCTTGGATAAAATGAACATCTTAAATCCAGTATCTGCATCATATAGTTTTAATTTCTTTTTTTTACTGTGTTTTCATTTCTTTCAATGACCTGCTCTGCAGTATCTAATTTAAGGGATTTGTAATAAAAAAATACCACTTAATTCATTGCAGTGTCCAGATGCATCTGTTTGTATTAACAGTCCTCAGAAAGACAGAAGGAATATGAGGAGGTGATAATCCATCTTTATTACAAACACCTCCAGCAAGTGACTGGAAGGATGCCAATATCTGGCTTTGCAAACTGCAGTGGTGCTTAAAGTGCATTTAGTGCTCTTTTATTGCCAGCTGATAGAGATTGGAAAGAAATTCAGGGAGCATTTTTCAGTCTTCGGGTGAATCTCTGAGCTACCACAACAGTAACCACAAAGAATTCTTTGAAACTGGAATGACAAGTGGTTGTATAATTCCAACACTTTCTTTAAATGTTGACCTCAGTGGGGAACCAAAGGGAAAAGGAGCAGGTTTCCTTGTAGTTCTGCTTCTAATCTAAACCCAAATAGCCCCTGGAATCCCATTCATTCCTAGATTCCTCCCCGATGTTTCCATGGAAGACGGGAGAACTTCCAAAGGAGTTTTGGCCAAGAGGGAGACCAGGCTTTGCTCCCCGTCATATACAACCAGCTTTCTTGCTGAGTCTTAGGTAGGTTTGGAGGCAGCAAAGCAGTCCGGGACATTCCAAATCCAAATCTAGAATAATTCTCTTTCTAAAATGAAAATTAAATCTAAGCACAAGTCGAGCTGTTCATTGAAAAAAAAAAAATCACAATTCTTTTGCATAGCTCTTTATTGAGGTTATTTTTCCCTATGTTTATGCAAGAGGAATGTGTTAAATCCCATTATCACCTTAAAAGAAGACTAAAAGAATAGAAATTAAAAATTACAGGGAAAAAGTCTTGATTTTCCTTTCCCTGCCAGAGAATAAAAAGTTGGGTGTTTGGTTTTTTTTTTGGTTGGTTAGTTGGCTTTTGTTTTGGTTTGGTTTGTTTTTTTGTTGGTGGTGGTGGTGGTGGTTTTGTTTTTGCTTTTGTCTTGAGGTCACTTTTGTCATTTTTACTGATATTTATTTACAGAAACATTAACTATCCTGCAAAGAATGAAAGGCTGGTACTGTTAGTTCAGTCCTGAGTTACAAGCACTTTGTTCAAGGAACAAGCTTCTCCGTTTGGCTTAAATAGAGCAAAGCCTTACTTAAGTATCATCTTTTTATTTATTCAGATTTAGCATATTTTACTAACAAAAATAAAAGACAAAAAAGGTAATGATTGTTGTACCTCCAGGAATCTATTTTTAAATGAATATCAGATACTTTTAGAGTATCTTTAAGTTCATTATCGCTTTAGTACCTCCTAAGTAATTTAAACTGTCTGGCAAATTATGCAGCCAGAACTTTAGGTTTCCTTCACTGAAGATAAAGTCAAGGAATAAGCTTAAGCTTAAGAGACAGGAATACTGGTGCTTTGGGGTTAAAGACAGAACCAGACAGTAAAAGCTTCATGAAAGAAATCAGAGCTGAGACATTTGCGGACCATTATTGGGTTTGAAGGTTCTTGGGGAAAGTCTGGTGAGATCCAGACTTCCTTGGGTTTTATTCCCTGTGACATGACAAAATTATTTATGATTTCATTCCTTTCAGCTCCACAGGAGTCTGAAATGGATCTGGGACTTCTGGAGGAGTCTGGGCAGGGCACACCAGTGTGCTGATGTCAGTTGGAATTTTCTGCTGGAGACTACACTGCACTTCTCTCTTTCATACCCAGATTGGAAATCCCATTGCTCACAGTGTTTGCTTTCCTTCCTCTTTGGTGATTCAAACGTTGCTCACCTTTTTGTGTTTCCACAACAATTTCGGCTTGAACTGACTAGCACCAACAAACTCCTGGCCTGGGTGATGTGGCAGCATCCCCACAGTGTGAGCACCCTCAGCATTGTCCCCTGACTGCTCTGTGAGCTGTTCAGTGACCCCAGGAAAACAAATTGGTATGTCCCAAGCTTTCTCCTGCCTTGGTGCCCTCCAAGGAAAAAGCAACAAAAGCCATCTCAAGGTGCTGTCAATGCTGCTCCTGTGGAGCTTCTGCCCCACAGCTGCTGTGCGGCGTTTTTAGCCCTCAATCCACAGTCACAGAGGTCCCACCGGGGTCAGAGGGGCTCAGCTTTGGCCAGGGTTGGGTCCTGTTGGAGCTGCTGGACCTGGCTCTGCCCTGGGGCAGCTCAAAGTCCCTTCTCACTGACCCCCCTCTGCTACCAACACTTCGCTATGTGAGTCCCACACATCCCATCATTTCAACACCTCAGGATTCGGAGATTTGAGGTCCTTTGTTTCCCAAACAGTAGTGCTGTGGGAGGATGAAGGTGAAAACCTGGAAGTGAGAGCAAAAGCTGCAGTGAGGTCAACGTCACCCAAGAGGTCTGAGTTGCAACACGACCTTGAAGTAACATTTTCATAAACAACTCAAATTTTACTGGATTTTTTTCTGCATGTTGACCTAAGAAACCTTTTCCAGGTTGCTGTAGTCCATCTAAATTCTCAAGGATGTTGTTTTACCGGTGACTGATCATGTAATTCCAGTGAAATTTGAGCCTTTCAAATAAACGTCCACACAAGTCAAGGAGAGAGGTCCCTACTGGGCAGAGGGAAACCTGCCAGAAACACAGAACAACATTAATGCAGGATTATATCAAGTACTGAAAGCCAAAACAAGTAGTCTGAACCAGCAAGATCAGTAGGAGCAAGAATGTCAATCATGTGTTTAAGAGTCGAACAATTGCAATTTCATATTTCAGCATCTCATTAATAGAGATTGTGGGAGAAACACAGCTAACAGCAATTTTTGCAAACATTTCAGTTTATTGTCACATAATTACTATCATGTCATTGGAAATTTTGCATTTCAGTAAATGAAGTTATCAGTGAATCATGATATATATGATCTGAAATCATCTTAGATCAATACAAAAGAATGATTGATATGCTAATGCTTCTGTATCTCAATTACGAAAACATTCTGATAAGAAAAATGGGGCCTAGTATTTAATTGAGGTAATTCAACCACATTTCATTCCTCTTCTGTTTTTATTTTAAACATATTTCTGGTTTTGCCCCTTTGGGGATGGGGAAAAAAAATGTCATTTCTAGTTTAATTTGCTTTTAGCACCGTAATATTCAATACTGACAACAGCTCTAAGCCTTAGAGCCATTATTGCACATTTGCCACTCTGGGGGAGATGATAGCTGAGCATTAAACAGAGTACTTTTCAAAGTTCTGATGGCAGTAAAAAGCTAATGCAGATTTAGCAGGAAAAGTCTCCTAGGTATTAGATTCTGCTGTGATACAACTTTGCCTTTAATTAATCAATCAATCATTCTATTTAATAAAAACATGTGTTTAATTTTGAACAAAACATAAACATTCACAGAGGGCATTTATAACATTTCTGTGGCATAGAACCTTAAGCCTTTTAAGAATAAAAATCAATTTTTATTAGAGTTTCCTTCTATTGATGTCTCCCTGCAGGGGGAAAAAAAAAAAAAAAAACCAAAAAAAAAAAAAAAAAAAAAAAGAGCTCAGGAAACCTTTTTGTCGAGCCCTGAACTCAGCCCAGTGGCAATTATTGTCCATCCCAGATCAACCACAACCAGCAAGCACACAGAGGGGCCATAAAAAGCACTAAAGGCCGGAATGGTGAGCCCAGGGAGAGCTGGAACCCTTCGGGAAAGGCAGAGGAAGAGGGACAGAGCCGTGGGCTGAGCACGGGAAAGGAGAGCAAACGCAGCCGCCGAGGAAAAGCTGGTGGTGCGCTGGACCGATGGACAGGCTCCCTCCTGCTGCAGGGACCTCTGTGGGACCAGGCCTTGGAAACCTGGATTAGGAGTGAGCTGGACTCAGAGTCAACACTAACTGAGACGTTGTGATCTCTCTTTGCTTTGGCTCCTTTGCTTTTGAGCTTCCCAGGCCTTAAATTAATCTATAGCAAACTCACGGTCACGAAGTCCTGCTACTGGATTGGTATTCTTTGCTGTCAACAAGTAACGGTGTGATTTCATATGGTTACCAGTGGTGGTTTTATTTATCCATCCATCTGCCTATTTATTTATTTTCTCTGGGAGTGGGTTTTTTTGACCTTGATTTCAGTCTGTGTGTGACAGGCCGGAAATCCTGTTCCTGCTTTCCTTTGACTCCTTAAATGCCATCCCTGCAAATCCCTGTCACCTTTGCTAACACGGGATGGGAGATCTGAAAGGAATTACGTGTGAAAGTTACGCTTAGGTGCTTGTTTCAGCATTGCTCACACTTACAGAATCCTTGCAGAACATCTTCTGTCACCGATCATGAAAATCTGACAATATCAAACAAGGAAAGGTGTGCATAAAACCAGAGATTATTGTATTTTTAAGCCAACAAGTGGTGACTAAGCCAAATAATGTGGTAACTTAGAATCACTCTCTGTGAAATCCATTTCTCTTATGGAAAATGTTTTGGTTTGTTGCTATTTTTTGAAAACAAACAAAAAAAAAAACCCCAAAAAAACTCCCAGTATTTTGAGGTCCCTTTTAGGAACCATATTGGGTTTTTAGTCTCTTTAGACCAAAAGGTTGCTTCACAATTCCTACTTTGTATTTAATAACAGCATTTTGATTACAACATAATAGCACTGGCATTTCTTTGGCTGGATTTGTGTGTGTGCATGTCTCTGCTGTAGATAGTGAATTACTGTAAAGTTTTTATGCAGAAGAAAATAGGAAATTTAATCTGAATTTGTCTCTAAATATAATTTAGTCATTGAGGACTGGCCTTAATTTGCGTAAGTAGAGTGCCTGTAGAAATATTTAATGACGTTTAAACAATATACTCTGATATCACACTTTGAATTTAATTTATATTCATATTTATATTTAATTTATTATCAGAATAAGTATAAAATATGTCCATATCTTTTAAAATGAGCCATCACACCAGTGCTGTGTTTGGAAACCTTCGTGTAGTCACCTAATGTGCCTGGCACTGAATATACACCTCAGTCACAGTCATTTGTTCCCTTTGAAACTGTTATTTTGTTATTTCAAAAGAATGAAGAAAAATAAAATTATTACTACAGGAGTCCACTGATTGATCCATAGACTCAAAAATGCTATCTGAATTTTGATTCAAGGCTTTTTCAACTATAATTAAATAACAGCATAAGATTGCAAATGGAAGAAAACAAGAAACTAGATGAGTAATATATTTGTTATTAGTTTTATTCAGGTACTGAATGCAGATACTTTTCTTGCTTGTTCATTAATCATGATTAATTAAAGAAGAAAAAAAATAAAAAAGTAGGAAGCAGGAGTGTCCAGATGTTTATAAGCTCTCCAAGGTATTTTTAAATCCAATCTTATGTGCATGTTGGATACAGTTTAGATGCAAAGCACCTGATCCTGTTCCAGTGGCCCAGCTGTTCATAAAAGGGGTCACCTGGCTGGAACTGTGTCCATGGCGAGTCCGGGAGATCACTGGAGCCACTTCAGTCACTTCAGGGAAGCAAAGAGATAATTCATTCTTGTCACCTGAGCTGTGATTAATTGCTGATGAATTTCAGGAACGTTAAACCCTTGCCCTTGCTAATGGATCAGAATATAATAGTGAAATGGATTTAATACTCACTGTGAGAAAACTTCTACAAAGCTCTGGAGGAAAAGCTGCAGGAAGCGTGTCTGTGGTTGTGCATCCAGGTCAGAGAGTTCCTGAGCTTCCAGCTTCTGGATACGAGCACAGAATCCCAGAATGTGCTGAGCTGGAAGGGACTCACAAGGATCATGGAGTCCAACTGCTGGCCCTGCTCAGGCCCATCCCCAAGAGTTTGTTTCTGCCTGAAGGACAAGGTTAGTAATTCAAACAATACTCATTCCATTTCTAGAAGACGATTTTAAACTCAGGACATTTCCTGCTTTACTGGTTGGTTAATGGTTGGACTCAACGATCTCTTTTTCATCCTTATTGATCCTATGACAACCCAGCAACCACAGAAAGAAAATAGTCTTTACGTTCTCTTTTACTTTCCCTCCAGACAGGGTGGGAAATCCACCATTAACAGGAATTAAAAAGAACTATGTTTTGAATGTCCGAAGTTTTCCATTCCCACATTTCATCTGTGCCACTCAGCGTAGAGGGACTGCAGACCCTGGAAGGAAGATTCCCAAGAAAATTATCATTGCACTGGGACACCTCCAAGTGTTTCAACAAGAAGGTCAAACCCAGGCCACGATGACAACTTCTCAGCCCTGTCTGAGAGGGCGGAGCTTGCTTGGAGGATCAGCTTTTAACTTGTATCCAGACCAAGAATGTGCTGGTCATGAATTCCTGATTAAACCAGGAAAACTGAGAGCAAAGATCCACTTTCCCAGGGTTCTGGCCATTGCTCTCAGTGAGGTGTGTGTGATGGTGGGATAGACATTAACCGGAGGAGAGCTGGGCTCTTTATATGAACACCAACAAACTGTTTTTTGTCTTCTCTCTATTTTTAATTAGGCAGACTGCCTAATTAGAAGCAGTCATGGGTAGGAGTTGCGCCCTGGCTGGTAATGGATTCCATCAATTAGAATTAAAACTAAGCTATTTATTTTCAACTACCCTGTCTTAAAATTCTTTTAAACAATCAGTAATCTCCTACTTATGTCATGTAATGCACGTGTGGATCATCCATTTAATAACGGAATTAACAGTTCAAACAGTGGGGAAAGGCTGGCACAAGGAAATAAAACGTTTGGAGAGGCTTTAAAATCAAAAATGCAGTGAAGGGTCAGCCCAGCAGTCTGAAGGCATCCAAATCCCACTGACTCATGTGGAGGTGGGAATATTGTCCCAGGAGATGAGGATGTGGAAGAAAGCAGGTATGCTTTATCAATGAACCATAGAGTCACACAATGGTTTGGGTGGGAAGGGACATTAAGGATTATCCAGTTCCAACCTCCCCGAGTTGTTCCACTCTTTGTTGTTGTTCTCCAGCAAATTTTTCCACGTGCAGGGATTTCTAGAAGTGGATCTCAGAATTTTCCTTCCTTGCAATAAAAAGCTGTTAGCAAGGCTTAAAACCACAAAAATGTGCCAGTGGTGCAGTTGGGTTGGATTTGAACTAGGAATAACAGGAAAACCTTCAAAAAGGAGCTTGAGCTATGGCTCACAAATTATAAAGATCATGTGTAGCATAACAGGAAAATTTCAGACTGTCACTGTCACTTACTGAGTGCCACATATTTTACACAAAGAATAGAAAATCGACAAATATTCTGTGTAGCTCATTATTTTTTTTTTCTTTTGTGAAGACAGTTGGGAGAGAAAGAACAAATCATGTTCTTTTGTGGCACTACTGTAAGTCACTCCTTCGACTGCAATTTTTTCTTAATTGTTACTGTCCAGGAGACTTCCAGTGCTGATGATCAACTTCATTAAAATTGTCTTTTAGAATAGGCAGAAGGCTTTTTTTAGGTTTTGTGCTTTGTTGCTACAAGATATAAATGTGTCTACATTTACAGTCATGCCAGACAATCATTATATATATATATATATATTTTGTTCATATGCCTTTGAGGTCTAAGGAAAGATTTCTGGCAACTTCCCTGAGCTTTTTCAAGTGTTACAGGGATGGAAGATGTGGATGCTGACAGATAGTCTATTTTTTTTTATAACTATTGGTACTCTCCATTGAATTACTATAATTCCTTCAGTGCAAATGATGGGTTTGCTCCTCTGATTTGAAATGGCTGAAATGCTTGAATAAGGGAGTGGAAAACCAGATTTTATATTTATATGGATAGAAACCAAAGGTAAAGCCACCAGAATCCTGCCATCCTACTACTTAAACATAGATATTTGTATATTTTTAACATGTACAAGTAATAGAAGAATCAAAATTCAGAGTTACTGCCATTATTCAAAAGTCAAGCATGTAAAAATCTATTTCATTTGATAAAATCTTGTCATTCCATTCTTGATTTAGAAAATCCATTGTCCAGAAGTGACACTTTTCCATGACAACAGGTAAAGACCAAGTGCTAAATGAGACTTGAAATCCTTTAACAGCATGTTATAAGGTCTTTTCTGTCATTCAACCAAGGGAAAACAACCATTAAAGGAAATTTTACCCTTTTGACGAAAAAATATTAAGACAAAACACAATATTCTCACTCAGCCTGTAGGAGAAACACATCCACCAGCTGCAAGTTAGTTTTCTACCCAGTAGTATTTGCATTTATTTAGTAAATGTTTTCTTCAATTAGGAGTTCACTGTGCACAAATGCACACCAGAAAGGTGGTTCATACTCTTAAATACATCATATGGACCAAACTTGAGGTGGAGTTTTCCTCCCTGTCTCCTCTTTGCTCCTGTTCAGTGCAGGTTCTGCCTGTTCCCTGCAGCTTCTTTCTGCTCCTGAATAAAGATGAAGAATTTGTGCTTATAAAATCACAACATTTATTTCTGTCCATTTGACCTGAATAATTTTCACCACATTCCCAGTGGTCAAGTCTAATTAAGTCTAAGTCATCAGACCAGTGCAAACAGAGTCCACAATTAGTAGGGAACTTATTTCCCTGATGTCTCATCTGTATCTTTCTCATTCTAGATCACTTTTTGTTGTGGCTCTGTGCATGCAGGAGAGGGAATTCTCCTTCCTCCAGCAAATGTAGCTGAGGACTCTTGAAAACCATTTCAGCCCTTTCCTTAAATTTCCCATTTTCTCCAGTCGTTTCTCTGGAGTTTCCAGCCCTCTGATCATTCTTGTTCTCAGCTGTATTTTCCCAGGATATTCTGCAGTTGTTCAGCTGTGGATTGATGCTGTCTGAGTGGAGAAATGCACTTAGAATTCATCTTTATATTTCCTGTGTGATGTTTGCCTTTCCACTGCCATGACATTATTGCCTCCTGCTCTGATTGTGAGTGATTCATTTCACCTTTCACTGACAATAAACCCACTGAGCCACTAGGAAAACTTTAGGAAAGGAAGGCCAAAGAAACCCAAATAAATCTGTCCCATGTCCTCATTTTTTATTCTATTCAATTTTGGAGCAAGGGCACATTGTAATGGAGTCATACAAATATTCCCATTACCCAAAGATCCCTTCCCGAAGAACTGGTTCCAGTCAGCTGCTCCCAGTCTACACTCATGACATCAATTATTTTTAAGTATCTTAAGGTCTAAATCAAGGATTATTTTCTGTTTTCCTCATGCTCCTTGTCCTTCTCCACTGACTGATATAACTGGGATGTGCCCATGCTCCTTTATTGACTCTTGTGTGTTTTTGAGAAGTGAATGAACAGGAGCACCTGGAATCCAACTGTGTTGGTGTAATTTTAGGATATTTTCAATGTTATGTCAAGACCAAGAAGCAGCTTCCACAGTTGTTACTTTAAGCCTACAGAGAAGCATTTGGGGGCTGTCAGAATTTCTGTGGAGAGGAAATGAAATTTTCTTATTATCATTCAACATGAGTGACTGGCAGTGAGATCTGGTGTCCTTTCATTCTCATGGAATCACAAAATCATTAAAGCTGGAAAAGATCTCCAAGATTACCGAGTCGAACCTTCTGGTTTTTATTAAAAGCTGTCGAAATTAAAGAAGCTTCCAAGAACTTTGCTGTAGCCTCTGAGAGTAAATGTTCTATTCATATTGATATGAATTTCCCACCGCTCATGGATGATGTGAAAGTTGCTGTAGTTTCAAAAAGGAATAATTCTCCTCTCAAAAATGTTGTTTTCATTTATTCAAGGAGAAAAATATTCTGGCTATTTCACTAGAAACCTCCATAGCTAATTGCTACATGTGTCCAAATTCTGAGGAGTGAAGAATCTCTCTGTCTGCAGTGCCTGCTGCTGTTAGAACAGTAAACACCTCAGTGTTATCATGCACTGATTTCCTAATAACTGTCTGTTAACCACTGGCAACACAAAACTAGAAAATTATCATTAATGACTGAAAGTGCTAAGAATACATTAATAAATTAGTCCTATTTGACTTTTAAAAGCTATATTTACTCCTATATTTACTCATATCAAACAGGCAAAGAAATGTTGACATGGAACACAAGAGCCAGTTCTAATTAATTCTCGCTTGGGCACATGATTACTGTGAGAGTCAATCATTTGTCATTTTTAACACTTGTTTCCACCCCTGTCACTGGCATTCGGCTGTGGTAGGCCAGGCTTTAGGTGTGTGCTTAGATGGTGGGTTTTAATACTGAAGGTAAATGACCGAAAACTTATCAAAGTAAGACCTACCACGAATTGCAAACTTTGCAGGTGTTTTGGGCTTGTCTGTCATTTCAGAGGTTTGCGTTTACTTGAGAAACATGGTTGAATTTTCTTTGCTCCAGTTTTCGTTGTGATTCAGGCCTGAAGAGAGACGAGAATCAGGGATTCATGGCTGCCCGGCTCCGGCTTTTTCACCCAGCTGAATGAACGGCGAGGTCACAGAGTCTGGTTCATCCCGTGGGGTTTTGACTCCAATTGTGCTGTCAGAATCAGTGCTGGCCCTGCAGCCCCCTTGCCAGCCCTGGTGTGGTTCAGTGATCTTGAAGGTCTGGGAAGAGCTTTACTCCACTTTCATACTTGCTGATAGGGCTCAAAGCATGTTCCCAGATTCCTCCCACGCTGGAGCAGGAGCAGGATGGGAATGACACTGTTTCTGACCCAATGAGCTTTTTCCCACAGTCCAAGTTGGCTTTGCAGAATTACAGAGCTCACCTGGGCAAATATTCACACCAGAGTGTTTGACAAGGCACTGTGCAGGAAACCAGACACTCCAAGACATGATAAAACGTGCATTGATTTAAGTTGCAATTGTCTGGAATAGAAATGTCACAGTACAATAGTCCCAATTTAAGGTACTTTTACATGTGCAGCACAGAGAGAACACTCTGGGCTCTGACAGGTAGAACAATCTCCTGCCATACCCAGGGGTCCATGACTCACTGCTCTGAGCCATATCCTCTGCATCAATTGCTGGGCTGGTTTAAAGTGAACAGCGAATTGTGAGGGTGCTCTGTTAACCGAAATCCCACTGCTTTCCCTTTGTGCCTCATCCTTGCCAGGGCAAAAATATCTGAGCTGGCAGAGAAGGAAATATGTAGTTAAACTGCTGGGCTTTGTGCTCCCACAGAACCAGGGGTGTCCCCTGGTCAGCCGCTGAGACCTGCGTGGGAGGGGGGAGAAATGCTTTGTCTGCAGAACAATTGCTTTGGAGGTCCTTATGTTTCCCAAAGTGCCATTCCTGATAAATATGGATGCTGTGATAGCCTTCCCTTCGGGGAAGGCAGGAACAGGAGCCAGCAACTCCCTGTTTTACAGGAACCAGACCCCAGCTGACAGTAGATGCTTCAGCCACGTAGATGCCCTTGTGTTGCGATTTCAGGTGAAGGTTTGAACGCATTTGTGAGGCATTTCCCGCTGCGTAGCCACCCAGAGAAAACCAAGGGTGGAACTGAGATTCTCATTTCTTATTTCCATGGCCCAAAGAATGCATAAAAGAATAGCTTGTGTGTGTTTAATAATTTATCATTGACTTAAATGAGCCAAAGAGCAAACCAAGATCACTGTGATCCCTCCCAGCTTCTTGTTTTCTCTGCTCCTGCACTGACTTTCCTCATTTGCTCCCAAAGTAGTGCTGGATGAGGAACCACATTTCTCCTTCTCACAGTAAATGTCAGAGGGATTCGGTGGGAAGAGCAAATAGGTCAGATCCCTGACAGTTTGATTATTGATCAATACAGTAAGAGTTTGAAGGAATTTAATGAGTGTTTTGTATTATTTTGTATGCACATGTTCAGTATGACTTTTAAACCTTTCATTTCTTCCAGCTGTAATCTGTAAAAGTCACCAATGCTTTAATCTTGATTTTACCACAATGAAAAATAATTTGGATGAATGGTATCATCAGACATAAGACATTTGATGTGAATAAATTTTCCAGAGGGATTTCGCATTTGAAAGGAGATCATAGCTGGACACATAACCCATAATCAGAGATAATTTCCAATACAATTGATGGGAAGGGGCAAAGCTTTGTTGGCAGGAGGAAATTAATTTATCAAAAGATGATATGGGTGAGATGGGAATAATCTTTCATTTCCTGGACTCCTTTTCTTGCATTTTTTATTTGTAACAGTGACAGGAATATTCAGAAAATATAAAATATTATTCAACATCACATCCAAAATTTGTCAAAGCCAAAAAATCAAACGAGGTGTGATGTTTAATTTGATGAGTGAATTTACAATTTTATCTTATAATACCAAAACTTGGTGTTCTGGGCTTCCTGGAGATTGATTTTCTGCATCTCTAATTTCTAGTTTCCATTCAGAAGGAACGCATTTTGTGTATTGTGTGTGTCTTGATCCATCCCCACCTCTTACCAGCTGGAAAAAGCCATCTCTTCTTGAAACTGAAATTCATTATGCTCATACTTCCAGCATTCTCCCTTTCTTTCTCTTCCTTGTGCACAGGGATGCAGTCTAATATTTGCCTAACAGCTGCAGCAGGCTTCAAAATGAAAGATGTCATGGATATCTCATGGATAATTCAGGCTGCAAAGCACCTGAGGAGGTCTCTGTCCCACCTCCTTCTCTGTGTGGTCAGACCAGGTTGCTCAGGGTTTGACTGAGCCGGGGCCTGCAAAGTTCTGAGGATGGAGATGGAACTGTCCCTGGGCAGCCCTGGGACATTGCCCCAGGCATTGCTCCACTGCCCTGACTGAGGAAAAGCTCATCCTGACATCCCACCTGAACCTCTCTCTGTACCCCGGGAGAGCCTGGTCCATCTCCTCCACGCCCTCCCTGCAGCCAGGGAGCTGCTGCGGGTCAGCCCCTGATGCCCCTCTGCACCAAGGCCCCTCCTGTGACTCCTCCCAGCCCTGAACCCCCCGAGGGCACCACCGACCACCTCCCAGTGTGCCATTGCCTTTCCCGTGCTGGGAGGGGCTGGCACTGGGGGCAGTGCCTGGGGGTGTCCTGACAGTGCTGAGCAGAGGGGGTGACACTCCCCTGATCTCCCCTGATCTCCCCTGATCTAGAGTGCATGCCCTGTTCATGCTGCTCGCCTGGCTCATGTTCAGCTTGACCCACAAGGGTCCCATTGCTCATTCCTTGGCATTCCTGCCTGTTTTCCCTGAGGTTCTGGTCCATCCCAGCACCCCAGTCCTCTGAGGCAGATGTGTCTTGGCCCTATATGTTTGTTCACTCCTCTTTCTTCTCATCTCCTTGTGCTTTTTGTTCCTTACTCCTGCTCAACGTTACTGAGCTGCAGGCTGAAGTCTCCCACAACCCCCTCATTCCCAGTGGTACAAGAGCATCCTCCATCAGAAAATTAGACTGAACAAGACTCTGATTTCTGGGGTAGTTGCTCCCATCAGTGCTGGGACCATTCCCCATTCAATATCACACTGATATGGAATGTCCTATCACTGATATGGAATGTCATGTCACTGATGTGATCCCACAGTGTCTCCAGCAGTTTGCAGCTGCCTTTTGTGTGTCCTTCTGTACAACCTGCCCTCAGCCAGCAGCTCCTGGGAGCTGTGCTCAGGGTGAGGCTGTTCTTTCCTTCCCTCTCCCTCTCTCTCAGAGGACTCCGGTTTTTCCTTATCCAGGAGTCCTGCTTTCCCAGCAGTAGCCTGGCTCTGGACATCTGAGGATCTCTGAGCATGTGAGGGTGTGCTGGGTGGTTCAGCCTGGTGAAGAGGAGGCTCAGAGAGAAACTTCTCACTCTCTACAACTCCCTGACAGGAGAGTGTGGCTGGATGGGCTCAGGCTCTTCTGCCAGGTAACAAGTAATAGGACAAGGGGAAAGGGCCTCAAGTTGTGCCAGGGGAGGTTCAGGTTGGATATTGAGAAAAAAATACTTCGCTGAAAAAGGGATTAAAGTTTGGCAGAGGCAGTGGTGGGGTCACCAGCCCTGGAGGTGTTCGAACAGTGTGTGGATGTGGCACTTGGTGCTCTGGCCTGCTGGGCATGGTGAGAGTCAGTCGAAGGTTGATGACCTTGGAGGTCTTTTCCAGCCCTGGTGATTCTGTGGTGCCAGGGGAAGTTCCCAGAAGACTGAGAAGCAGCAATGAGAATTACTGCAAGCACCAGCCTGATCAGCACCTGCCTCAGCCCCTGTCTGGAGTCCTCACTGTCTTGTCCCAGGTCACTGTTATCCCTGAGGGCAGTTAAATAATCACTGGAAGCTGGGCACAGGCATCTACAGCTCCCGTGTAAGAATTCCAGCCCTGGCAGGTGTCTTCTCACAGGTATAAATTCCCTGAAGGCCTCCTGAGCAGGGGTCACACAGCCTGGGAATTTGTCACTGCCACCCACTCCAGCCACGCTCACAGCAAGTAAGTATCACACAATTATCATCATTATTAATGACTTTCACCTCAGCAGATAGGGAGCAACACTATGAGCCAGCATTAAAGCTGCCAGGCATGGAAATTCAAAGTACCAGAGAAGTGACCAGCTAAACCCAAGAGAAAACATAACGGAGGTGAGAGCTGATGGTGCTGCTGGAAAGGGAATAAAACCTCATCCTTCAAATCCTGGACCAATGAACTGCTATTAAGTAAGAAAAAAAAAAAACATGCTGCTGTAGGCTGTGTAAAGGGGAAAATGAGAGACACAAATGCTGAATAAACAGCAGGTGTGGAAAGTACATTTATGCAAGATGAAAACAGGGAGAGAAGAAAAGAGGAAAATCTCGTTAGAAATTCATCTGGTTTTAAATAATTACTGTGAGGTTGCACGAGGCCTGAGGCAACCTGGGATGGTGGAACATGTCCCTGCCCATGGCAGAGGTGGAACTGGATGAGCTTTAAAGTTCCTTCCAACCCAAACCATCCTGGGATTCTATGAAATAAAGGAAAAATCACCTTCTCTGCAGGTATCTAATGCACCAATGCAGTGGCCTCCTGCAGCAGATCTTGGGATGCAGGAGAGGAGAAGGTGACAATACAGGACAAACCCTCAAGTCTATTTACAGATTTCAGGTTACGTTTCCTTTCAGTACTTTTGTGATAATAAGAAAAAATGCAGCAATGCTTCATTTCTGGATAGTAGTGGAAGATATAAGTGGATACATATGTATAAATTCGGCCTAGTGAAATAACAGTGTATTAGAAGTAAAAAAATGCTTCAAAATATGCAAGTCTTGTCCCTTGCACTGGAACCTCTTGACAGGGCACTGGACAGAAGGTTTGGTTAGAGCTGAACTCTAACTTCTGCTGAAGAACCTCTGAGGAGGTCACTGTACAAAGAAATGTCCAAAGAGGAGTCCCAGAAGGGCTGAAATTGTAATTCACGGATCTAAATCCGGTGTCTAATTAGTCTCCAGCAGAACAGAAGCTACTGAGGACCACAGAGGTGGCAAAGGTTGAGTGATACAAATTTTCCTACTGAAAAGAGTGAATCCATCAGTGAAAACTTCCACAGAGCTGTGTGGGACCAAAAAAGGTGGCAAAGGAGGGTCAGTTGATGAGGTATCTGCTGAAAACAGCTCTGCCTGGTAGGCTCTGGTAGGTTCTAAACCAGTATTAGCACTCACTGAAGTGCTCTTGAAATCATATTAGGAATAATTATATGAAAATATCAGCTTTTAGTAGGAGTTCAGAAAGCAAGTATTATGTTAAAAATGAGGAAAAGAATGAGAGAACAAGAGAGAAGATATCATTGTACCACTGTGAAAAAACACAGGGGCATAAAAGAAGCAAAAATAATGAATATAGAACAGGAACAACTATGACTTTGAGAATAAAATTTAATCTCCTTTATTCTGCGATTGGATGCATTAAATAAACTGAGATTTTTCTGCTTGGGAAGGCTATAAAGAAGACTGTGATGAAGACATTAGAAAAATCTCAAATAGCAGGTGAAAGGGACCTGTTTTTCAGTGTTTCTTAGAATGTAAGAAATAGAAAACTTCCAATGAAACTATGAAATCCAAGGTCTAGAACCAATAAAAAGGAAATAACATGTGGATATGTTTTGGATTTCATTTTCATAGATGCCTTGGATACCAACAGTGCACCAAGGACAACGAAATGATTAGAGAAATTTGTAGAAGAAAAGTTCCCTGCAGATTATTTCACACAGAAATACAACTCTGGGTCAACAAGTCCTTTGTTTGAAACTGCAGAAATTTGCAGAAAAAGAAAAGAAAACACTTTGCATGAAAGATTTAGTGCGCTTTGATTTTCCCTTTTTCTTTTCTCCAGCACAAGCCACTGTAGGAGACAGTGACAACTTTTTTCCCAAAGTCTTACCTAACGGAACCCAGATCCTTGGAGAGCTGAAAATCAGAGGATGCGGGACTTTCTGATTGTTGCTCTCCCCCTTTCTGAAACAGGAATGAGAATGTCGTGGAAAGAAAAGTTCAAGAATGGCAAGTAATAA
This sequence comes from Cephalopterus ornatus, assembly GCA_013396775.1. Classification (NCBI taxonomy): domain Eukaryota; kingdom Metazoa; phylum Chordata; class Aves; order Passeriformes; family Cotingidae; genus Cephalopterus; species Cephalopterus ornatus. The sequence goes on from VZRE01001524.1 coordinate 195,158, forward strand.
ATAGGTTTAATTCTTTTAAAAATGTCCATTATGGTGCAAGTTTTTATTGCAGTGATGCTGGACTGCTCCAAGTTTCCTTAAGAAGATTCCATAAGAGTTGACGGCCAGGGAGTGGGAGGCCATGCCTGTCCTATCTTATTATTCCTGTTACTACCATAATATAATATAAATAATGAAGCATAATACAATAGAATATAATAAATATGATATAATATAGAAATACCCCTAGTAACTTCTTAACCATTTCTCATGTTTTGAGGCTACTTACTTTGGAATGTTGCTCTACCATTGTATTCCATCAGGATTCCAGTGTCCATTGGGTTCTTTAGTCAATAAACAATCTACAATAATTACAATAATTGCAATAATAATGATCATTATAATACTTAATAATAATAACATCAACAACAACAATTGATAATTAATAATCTCAGCTTTGGAATTAGACAATCCTTTGGGCTCCTGTGCAGCTGCCACCAGCAGGATGCAGCTGTACCGTGATCCCAGCATTCCCAGTCGTTCCTGACAGCAGCAATCTGACTGTCCCCAGCATCCTTGTGCCTTTGCCAGTCAGACTGACAGAAGAGCATTTCCACGGGGATATTTAAATTTATTTTTGTTGGTAACATTCTGATAAGGTAGGTCATGTTCTAGAGCACTCAAGTACCTCTTTTTATTGAAATGCTCTCCATGAAAACTGGTGAATTATTTGCTACATTCCTCCACTTTTTTCTTAAAAATAGTCCCTTTGCTCCCCAAATAACAGTTTGTTGTTATTTCTAATGGCATTTTTTCTGACAATTCTTTGTTGCTGCCCTTTCCTCAACAGAACAGGAAAGAAAATGAGATGAGAAAGCTCCTGAGTTGAGCTGAAGGCACAGGGAGTGGGAGAAGGATCCTGAGGTAAAGACTGGCACCAAAATTAACTTCAAGCCTACTCAGGACTGACAAGGAAAGGAACCCAAGCTTGTCCACACAGCAAATATCTCAGGGTGCTGATGCCTTTTCACACCCTATAATAAGATCTTGGATTTCTCTCTGGGATTGGTTTCCTTTTTGGCAATGTCAGTTTTTGAGTAGAACACTTTCCAGTTCTAAATTAGATTTTTTTCCAAGTGTGTGGAGTGGATGGAAGGGCCACTACGGAAGTTCTGTTCCACAAAAATCCTCAAAACAGGGCAAACGGACCACAACGTTTATGATGAAGTTAATTACAACTAATTACAATTGGCTGTGGCCCAAAGTTTTGCACTATTAGAAAAAACCTTTATATTAAAAGGATGAGGAAAACATGCAGAATTTTATTGCACCCAGTTCATTTCATGCGCAGAAAGGGCAGATTTTTCTGGCCGTATCAGAATTTATCAGATATCAGTCAGAATAATCAATTAAACCTTGAGTGAATTGCCTTGAATTCTTGCTGTAGGTACCAAAAACTGCAGACTGAGACATTCTGGCAGCAATTTCTGTTATGTTGGTGCAGGTCTTTTTCCCAGGATCCCAGTCGTTCTTCCACTCCCTCCGCCTTCAGCTCAACCCAGGAGCTTTGTCATCTTATTTTCTCCCCCACCCTGTTGAGGAAGTGGGAGCGACAAAGAATTGTCAGAAAAAAATGGAATTAGAAATAGCAATATAGCTGTTATTTATTATTCATATATTTATATTTAAATATTTATTATATAAATTTATTTTAAATTTAAATTATTTTAACTATAAAATTCTATTCTATAAATTGCGTAAATTTATACAATTATATAAATTTATAAAATATAAATATTTAAATATTCTTTTTATTTTTTTATATATATTTGTTATTTTATATATATTTATAACTTTAATAAAAGGTCTATTTTAAAAAAAAATATGGACGAATATAGCAAATAATTCACCAGTTTTCATGGAGAGCTTTTCAATACAAAGATGTATTGAGTGCTCTAGAACACAACTTGAAACCCATCTTACCGCAATGTTATCAACAAAAATAAATTTAAATATTCCCTTTGAAATATTCTCCTTCAGAGAATCGCCTGCCCTAGCTGCCGCATGGAGATCTGCAAAATCTGGCCTATTTTAGGCATCTTGAAATACCAAACCGCTTTGTTCTCTGCCACAAAGCGCTTCCTCTTGTGTTTGTTTTTATCTCGCTTTCCTCATACTCCCTTTTTAAGCCCCCACTGCCCTTTAGTGGCAGCAACATAAACTCAGACTCCTCCCGGGAACTCCCCAGAGAGGTGCTGGATGTGGCAGGAGGGGATCTGTCCTGGAAGAGCCTGTGAAACAGAGAAAAGGTTCTTTTTTTTTTTTGCACAGTTTAGTCTATAATTCCATCAGTTTAATCTAAAGGGGGATTTATGGAAAACGAAGTGAGAACAGCACAGAAGGGCTACAACCGCCACACCATCTGTAGGGCCTCCAGAGTGCAGTGGTTTGAATTCGGCTTTCCCGCCGAATGCTCGATCCTACAGTTTGCAGACTCTCTCCCCCTCTGTGAACACAAGGGAAAGGGAGAAGGGAAAAGCTACCGAAAAGCCGAAATGACTAAATTAAAGCTGTATGAATATATATATATATTTACACCTATATACAGTTAGAATACTAGGAACGTAATAAAATGGACCTCCAACACCCCCTCCCCCTCAACCCCGAAAGGAAAAGCTAAAACAGATATGCACTATTGAGTCTTAGGAGCAACCAATGAAGAACCGGTAAAAGAAAACCTTACTACTCTCCTTGAGATAGCAGAATCGCGCCAAGCGACCGCCGGCACTCTCTGCCTCCCAAGGCCTACAAGGCCTCAGCAGGCCTCACTCCTCCACACAAACTGAGCCGACAGCTGAGAACCTGCTCCCGGATCCATCGGAAGAGAAAAGGAGGGAAGAGGCTTCTCTCCCTTCTTATTTATACCCTGGTTTACGTAAAAATCCTATGGAATGCTGGGAACATGGCCACTTCCTTGGTTACAACTGGTTACCAAGGAAGGCCTAGAATCAAAAGCACTGCACGGAGTCGGTGACAACAGACAATATCACCAGCAAAAGCCTGGACCAGGAAAGAGCAAAGGACGGGAACTGCTCAAGTAGAGACTTGGTGAACTCAAAGCTTCCTTGACTTGTCTTCTTTACTTACAAGCCTGAAGTAAAATGATTGTGTACTCTGGAAGTCTGTCTTTCAAAATGTGGTGTCTGCACTGTTAAATAGTATTTTTATTTATGATGTCCTGGATATTCCACCGCAGATAAACATCCAGAAGAAAGAATTTTAGTTGTCAGCTCTGTTCAAGCTGAATTTTTAAGAAGGATTGATGCCAGATTGCTGGATCAAGAGTGTTGAGAAAGAAAAGGTCCAGAGTTGATCTGGCTCTGTAGTAGTCATAGCCTTGCAGCAAACTGGATTTCTGGCTGAGAACCTGATAAGTCTTTTTACCTACATGTGTACAGGGATGGACAGGGAACAAAATCACTTAAAGGACTGGCAAACTAATTTTCTCTTCTTGAATAACACACTGAAGAGACAATAGGTTTTGTGAACAAATATAGTTTATGGCTTTAAAGGCTTTTGCCTTTTTTCCCCCAACTAATTAATAGTCTTTAAGTCATCACTATTTTTTTATTTATTTAACAATATCTGCCTATGAATTGATTTATAATGCATCAATTAGTTACAATTAATTATGTCTTTCAGGAAGAATATCAATATCCAACTTAGTAATAAACGTTTTATGACACTCCATGGCTTCATTTGCTGACAAAAGAAGAAAAAAAAAGCAGATTATTACATTGAATCATCAAATACAAGATATTCAAACTGCCACTAAAAGCAGACGCTTGAGTTCAGGGCCTTGCCCATCAAGCCTGAAGCATCTCCACAGTTTCCAAAACTTCTCCAAGCCACCTGTTCCAATATTTGATTAATATTATTATGAACTTTTTATATGTATAGAATAATAGAATCGTTGAAAGGTTTGGGAGGGAAGGGACCTTAAAGCCCATCCAGTTCCACCCCCTGCCATGGGCAGGGACACCTTCCACTATCCCAGGTTGCTCCAAGCCCTGTCCAACCTGGCCTGGGACACTTCCAGGGATGGGGCAGCCACAGCTTCTCTGGGCAACCTGTGCCAGGGGCTCCTCACCCTCACAGACAAGAATTTCTTCCTAATATCAAATCTAAAATTCCTGTCTTTTTGTTTGAACCCGATATATATTTTATATATATCGTATTATATGATATATAATATATTTTATATTATAGTATTTTTATATATATGTATGTATATGAACTTGCTCTGTTTCTTTATAATACTAATTCCCTCTGTTTCCACCTCTGTGTCCATTGCTTTTGGTCTCATCACCGTGCTTCATCTTCAAGGAATCTTGTTTCATCTTCTCTCTACCTTTCCTTTTGGCAGCTGAAGAAACAATGAGATCTCTCTTAGAAATGCCAAGATCTCCATGCTAAGATCCCTCTTAATCTTATCTCAGGATCAAACAAAGCCATTTCTCTCCACCTCTCCTCATCTGGCACCTTCTGCAGGTGCTGAGTGGGACTGGAAGTTCCTCTGATTGTCATTTTTGCCGTTGAAAACTTCCAAGCAGAGGGAACCTCCCTCAGTCATCACATCCTGTGAATGAAAGGGGTGGTGGGAGGCCTCACAATGGCTTTAGGAAATTCACAGTCCCCTGGGAAGAGTTGGATTTGCATCTGCTTTGGCATTTCTCACATCTCCCTCCAGACTCGTGCCAATACGATCCATGATGTACAACATTTCACCTGCCTTGTCAGAAATTACAGTAAGAACAACTAAAATTTCAATTAAAAAAAGGCTCCTTAAACTGTTTGATCACTGTGGGTCTAAGGTTTCTTGACGTCATTTTAGATGTCAAAATGGACTTTTGCCTTACAATAATTTGTGGAAATATTATAGAACCACAGAATCATTGAGGTTGGAAAAGACCTCCAAGGTCATGGAGCCCAACCTGTGACCCATCCCCACCTTGTCACCCAGCCCAGGGCACTTATCTTTACGTGTTTAGGTTTCTATACCACAAGTGACTGTAAGAAATTTTACAACCTGCGCAGCTGTCAGTTTTATATGTTAATTTTCAGTGTCAGAAAAAAATAAATTTTCATTGTGATGACCAAAGGGACCAACTCAACACAGGTGAAAAATAAATCAACCGCCAAACGTTCCGCAGTTTATAATATTGAGATTTGAAGGACTAATTCGACAAATTAAAACCTAATTTAAGTTTCCCATATTAATGAACCTGTAGACTTGGCATACATGCACTGTACAGGCTGGATTCAAGTGAAAAATTATTTATCTACCATTTTATGTTATTGGTTTTATCTAAATTTTTTGGCAGAATAAAAAATTTTCTATCTGTTAGTCCCACGTGCGTCCTTGAGAAAGGAGCAGTGATCACCAACACCCTGAATAAGAGGCTAATTAATTCCAGTTTTGAAGGTAGTTGCAACTCTGTGAGAGCATGAGGTGTAAGGAATCTACACACCAACATAGTGATAAAAAGGTCATTTTTTCCTAAAAGAAATTCAGATTTTGTATATTTTTCTAGTAATTTTTTGCTGAAAGAAATTCAGATTTTGTGGATTTTTTTGGTGCTAGTTCAGTGTAGATTTTTCCAGTGGAGTTCATAGTTGATTTAATCAACTATGGGTTGAAGTTGATTTAATCAACTATGTGGGTGAAGTTCAACCAGTTAATGGCTCATTGAGCATATATTGAAATTGGGAGGATTTGTTTGGGTTTTAGACACTTCCAGACATTATGTTTCACTCTTCATAACTACAGTAATATTTTTAATGAGATTATCAGCTCTGTGATTTCCTCTAGCCTTTTTCATACACTAGAGGTCATTTATTCAGTATTTAACTTTATATACTCTGTAATTTTCTACTCTTCAACTCCTCTCTTTTTGGGACAAGACGTTTTTCAAGATAGATTTTTGAAAGGGTTTAAGTGTTCTTTTTCTTGTTTTGTTTTCAAGTAATTTGGAAATATTTTCAGTTGGAGTTTGCCACAAGTAAATCCTCGTAGCCCACGTGAGAGTCCTTCCACAGAGGCTGCCTAGAGCACACTGACATTTCATGAGTGATGACTGTCTCTTGGATTTGGGCATTTTTATGCTACTGACATATGTCAAATAAAATCAGAAGTTCTGTCTTTACAGCTATTCTCGGACAAACAAAAAAGAAAACCAAAACTGAATCCCTCCCAGATTTCCTGTTTCCAGTTCTTCAGATTTTGTAGGTAAATTCTGCACTTTTTTTGACAGCTTAAGCTTCATCTTTTTTTTTACATTCTGGCATTTCCTGGAGTCCAGTGCTGCAGTTCCAGTGTCACATAACATCTAGTGAGAGCCCTTGAATGTTAAAAATTAACTTTAGCTTATGAATTCTACCTGATTTCTTCAAGTAATTCCCAATGAATTTAATAGGATTTCTTTCCAGGACAGGGCCAGCAGCATTGGGCTCCTTCCATTTGTTTATTAATCCCTCCGGTCTGCACAGCAACCCCAAACACTGCACATCATGTTTTCCTTTGAGGCTGAATGGGTTCAGATGAATACAGGATACTAATTTAAGGTTTATTCTCATCTTGGTTAGATTGTTCATAACTCAACCTTTTATTAACTTGTAGAAACTATCAACACTTTCGGATTTTGTAGCATTTGCTGTAGCATTGTGATTGCTGTATCTGATATATCAGATGATATTTAACTCCATGATGAAGACATTAATGAATATCTCTATTGCTGTCTCCCCCAGACAATTCTATGGTATTATTACAATGCAATATCATTTCTTTTGCTCATCTGCTTTCTTGTATTTCAACTGAAGAAGAAATATATGAGCTAATCCATTTTTCTTTATTTCATTGTACTTTTTGTAAATCACTTTTACTCTTCTGAGAAAATTTTTAATCCAGAAACAAGTTCAATAACAAAGCTTACCTTTGTTTACTCAAGTACTGCTGAAAAAAGTACTGTAAACTATAAAACGTATTATTTAGTACAGATACAGATGATGCCTTTTGATCCTTTTCTTTCATTGAAAATGTAAATTCAGGTGGATTTTGTCATATTTCTGAACTTACTGAGTTATGAATCAAAGGGACACCTTCATTTTACGGTATTGCTCAGGATCTACATAAACATAGAAAACAACAAAGGTACCCAGGAAAAGCAGGATGCAACCCTCAAAAGGAGCACTTTTGGAGTCTTCCACCTTGACTTTCCCAGCAGAGATGAATCCTGAGTGGCTACACAGAAGGAAATAGGAACTGCTCCATAATGATTGTGAGATGCTTGGAATAGGAATTTCCTAATATCCCACAGGAGCCCAGAAAAGGTCATTCTAGCCCTCAGATTCCCTGAGGATGAGCATAATCTAAAGGTGTTCATGTTCCTTTGGCAAACAGTCTGTAAATTCTGGAGTACAAGCAGGTCTCCCATGTGGATTTGTTTAAGCATAAAGGATCTGCAGCTGAGGAAGACGGAGAAACTTGGGATGAGAGGAAGAAAGTTGGTCCCTTCCCTTGATATCCCATATGGAATCATGGAATCCAGAATCCAATTCCTTGTGTTGGAAGGACCTTAAATCTCATCCAGTCTCCCCCCCTGCCATGGGCAGGGGCAACTTCCACTATCCCAGGTTGCTCCAAGCCCCGTCCAGCCTGGCCTTGGACACTTTCAGGGATCCAGGGGAAGCCACAGCTTCTCTGGGCAACCTGTGCCAGGGCCTCCCCACCCTCACAGCCAAGAATTCCTTCCCAATATCCCATCTAACCCTGCCCTCTGGCAGTGGGAAGCCATTCCCTGTGTCCTGTCTCTCCATTACCTGTAAATAGTCTCTCTCAATCCTTCTTGTAGCCCCTTCAGTCCCTGCAAGGCCACAGTCAGGTCACCCCAAAGCTTCTCCTCTCCAGGCTGAACAATCCCAGCTCTCCCGGCCTTTCCTCCCAGCAGAGCTGCTCCATCCCTCTGCTCATCTTGGTGCCTCCTCTGGACTCTCTCCAGCAGCTCCATGTCCTTCCTGTGCTGTTCCCAGGGCTGGAGGCAGCTCTGCAGGGGGGTCTCACCTGGAGGGGGCAGAGGGGCAGAATCCCCCCCTGCCCTGCTGCCCACGCTGGGGGATCAGCCCAGGGCACGGGGGGTTCTGGGCTGGGCCATGTCCAGCCTCTGCCCCACCAGCACCCCCAGGGCCTTCTCCCAGGGATACTCCATCTGGTCACATGTCCCATATTCCAAGGGACACCACAGTCACTATTTTTTATTAAACCAGTGGCATTTTGATCGATCAGTCCTGCACTCAGCCCTTTACAAAACCAGCTGACTCACATAATGCATGAAAAAAAAAGGTTAAATGCTAACTTGAACCTGGTGTTTTCCATTTCAAATGCATCACTTACTCCTTTGGGTTTAATATTGGTAGGAAAATCTTGCCTAAACCTTCAGGGAGAACACTCAGTCCTAATTATTTTTGCCAACTGAAGCAATAATTTTTTTATCTCTGCATTAATAAGGAAATTATGATGAACTAGTCATTAGCTTTAAAAATCTGGAGAAAAGCATCTCTTGAATGAATCGAGTGTGTGTAGATTTTTCCTCTTTCTAAAATGTACCTTTAGAGTTAATAAAACTGATTAAGATTGTGACTGGTATTTTTGAGGGGTCAGGTGATATTTATAGTGGTCTGTGCAAAGTACTGCAGATGAAATGGGTGAGAATCACGATATTTCTTTACAGACACATGATCTACCAACTCTGATCTATTTTGTATCATAATGGCTCTGAGAAAGGTTACCTTGTGAGGTATCCTTTTTAGGATACATTGCATCAATGTGGGATTAATTTTGGTGGTAAAACAGCAGAAACAAAATGATTATTAAGCATGAAAAACATGGAGTCTTAATTACCAGACAGAACCTCTCCTGGCTTTGTTTCCTAGCGCACAATTTCTTCCCGCCTGTGTAACTGCAACTGAAAAACACCTGATTGGTGTAACCACTGCTGTAAATTAACAATATATTATATTCACATCATCATTCTAGAAAAAATAAAAATACTTAGAGTTTAAAAAACCCTTCAGCTTTCAATGTAAATACACATCTGCTGAAATAATTTCAAACCAACACAGAATAAAACACCACTGTTGTTGGGGGCCTTTGGAAATTTTAGTGAAATTAATTAGGATCATCTTCTTTGGTGCCTGGCTCTTCAGATACTCAGGTACAACAGTGATACTCCCACCTCATCAGCTATTTCTGCTTCTTGCCTTTCCCCTCTCCTTCTTGTGGGAAGGCTGGAAAGGGGAGGAGTGTGGAATTGTTATTGTTATAGCCAGGAAATGCTTTTCTTCCTCCATACCTCCTCCTTTACCTGTTCCAGAGCTGCTGGAAGGGACTTTCCAGGAGCATCTCCTCTGTTGTCTTCCCTCCTTCCTTCTTTCCTGCCCTCCTTCATTTCTTAAAAAAAAAAAAATTGCCTCCATAAATATCTTTCTCCCAGGTTTTTTGGTAACATGCTCTGCCTTTTAAACTACTTCTGGCCAAAGCTTGTAAACCGACTATTCTATTTCTCACTTGAATTATAATGTTGATTAGATGATGCCCCTGTGCAAGCCAAGTGGTTTTTCTCTATCAGGTTGTTTCCAAACTTTACAGAGTCATTTTCCAAGCTAAACAGAGGCACTTTTTATTAATTTTTGGGTTTAATTTATTTTTCTTGTGGGGGAAAAAAAGTTTTAAATTAACCACCAACCAGAAAAGCCCACAGGAGCTCAGCATATATTACCAATCTACTGGTTTCTAAGAATTGCATTTTGTAGGCAATTTGTTGAGAGGCCTTTGAGGATTTTGTTATTTATAAGAATGTTACAGTTCATTTATATTTTATGCAGACATAAAAAAAAAATAAATCTTATTCCCAATTGTCAAAAAGGAAAAAAAAAAATATAAACCAAACAGCTCACCCACTCCTACTCCTCCAGGCAACTTATGGTAATAGTATCTTGTGTATTCCTTAATGTTAATAGAAATCTATTGAAAACTGTTTGTTTTGCAACTTCAAAGATGATATTCCAACACTATTGAATTTACAGAGATCATGGTAGTTTATTAATTTTTATGGGACAGAGGGTTTGCTTCATTTTTTCTCAGTTTTCCTTCACATTTTAGTGGATAGAAGAGGCTGTCACCAGAATTCTGCACTTTGAGCTTTGCTATCAGTATGTGATGTTTCTCATATTTATATATATATGTGTTAGGGAGAGCTCTTCTAAACAGAATAATATGAAATAATCACAGGAAAAACAGTGTTTTAGACTTTCCTACTGATGGTTCCAAGGACTTTTGATGCCTGTTGATCCTCATGCGCAAGTCAGTGTCCTGAGCTCTCTGGGATGGATTTAACTTTCTCCAGAGCAGTGCCAGTGCTCCACAGTGGTGCCTAAAGCAGTGATGACAACACAGGGATGTTTTTGGTGCTTCCACAGCTTCAAGGGCTTCTGTCTTTGGCACTTTGACCTTCCTGGGCACCGAGAAGTTCAGAGAATCACGGAATCCCAGAATGGCTTGGATTGGAAGGACCTTTTAAAGTTCATCCAGTGCCACCCCCTGCCGTGGGCAGGGACATCAACCACTAGCCCAGTGTGCTCCAACCTGGCCTTGGACACTTCCAGGGATGGGGAGTCCACAACCTTTCTCATTTTTTAGTCTCTCCTCTCTTTAAGGCTCTGAGGGACATGAGGAAGGGAAGAGATGTGCAAGGTAAAGGCCCTGTGGATATTTGTATTTGGAATGCAGGGATACCTGGTTTGGGAGATCTCTGGTCAGCAGCTGTCCAGCACAAAGGCAGAGATGGGACAAAGGAGGCAATAAATGACATTCAGATGCACAAACCGACCAACAGGAGAACGTGGAGAGAATATTGGAGACCTGAGCTCTCCCTCAGGTCCTGATGAACAGGGAGTGAAGGGACCTCTCGGCATCTTCTTTGCATGATCTCAGGACCTGTAGGTGCACTTTGTACAAGAAAGAGGCCAAAAAAAGGACCTTGGTTTGGTTTGGGGTTCATAAAATAATTCCCTCTAGTAAAAGCTTCATACTTAGTGTCTCTCTTCCTGTAGTGCTGTTTAACTAATAAGGAAAACCAGGGAAGAGGAAGGGAATTTTCTGTCCTTCAGAAAGGAAATCTGCATAAGCTCCATCACCAGTTGGACTTGTTGTGACAGTTCCTGATAATTAATGTCTCTGCAGAACAGAGATCAACAGGCTGTAAACTTCAGAGATAATCACATCTGTGTAAATTCCGATTTCTAGGAGAACAGTTGATAATTAATGCTCCTAATAAGCATGAGCAGCTTAGTGGAAGAACAGAGTGTAATTTATAAACATCTTTTTTCTTGAAAGGACTTTTAGCCCTTCTCATGATCCATATCAGCACCTCAGAACCCTCAGTAGCCAATCTGATGGAGAGAAACTGTTTTTCAGTTCAAACTCTACTCTATAAAGCATGTTTATATTGTTTATTTCTCTAACTGTTTTCTCCAACTGCATTTAATTAGCACTGGAAAATAATTGCTTCGGAGCTTAAATACTTAAAAGCCAATATGGTTCAGTGGAAACCATTTGTTCTTCACAGTAGATAATTGAACACAACCTTAAAAAATAAATTGATGTGTTCATTTAATATGTTCTGCACTGATTTGAGGAGTGAAATGGCAGCCACAGCCCCAGTTTTCAGGCAGTGAAACTTGTAAACCTGTGAAGCTCAGAGGGCTTCTGGGACACTTGTGGTGATGGAAATCCTCTCCAATCTCCGCCTGAGTGACACCAAACTGTAGTTTATTTACCTTTTTTAAAGCTGAGAGTCTCAACCCAGTCCTTCAAGTCACATGTTTTATAATTGATTGATTGATTGATTTGATTGATTTATTGATTTCTCCCCAGCCCTGGAAGTGTCTAAGGCCAGGTTGGATGGGGCTTGGAGCAACCTGGGCTAGAGGAAGGTGTCCCTGCCCATGGCAGGGAGTGGGATGGGGTTAATTTTAAAGTCCCTTCCAGCCCAAACCAGCCTGGGATTCCATGATTTTTGTGATTTTGGTACTCTTCCTGAGTTTCCCAGCCACTATAACCAGGTGACAGGGATCAGTCACATTTTAGGAAATTCTATTTTTACCACTTAAAAAGGAAAAGAGTTCCATTGTGTCCTCCATGAAATGCAACAGTTTTCCCTATTTTTTCAGGCAGCTTCTTCCACCTGCTATTCTAAGAGCTGGTATTCTGGATCTTTCTATTTCCTGCTTGTGTCACTCTGCTTTCTTCCATCTGAAGAGCTCAATTCCTGCGCTTTCTTAATCCTGTAACCACTGTTTTGTCCACCATCTTGCATGGATAGATTGAAGGGTTTAGATTCTTTCTGAAGGAAATGGAAATTCCCTCAGGAACAGTTGAATAAAAGCTGGTTATTTTGTATCTAATTCAGGAAATATTTGGCACCTCTCGTTTTCTTCAGAAAGATTGTTTCCATGGAGGCTGAAAACATGCTGACTCGAGGAGGAACACACAAAACATAATTCGTAAATCAAAATCTTCTGCAAATATAAACAGAAATCATCTCTTATGTTTATAGAGCAAAACCAATTAAAGAGTTTCAACTAATCTCCCCAGGAGCTCTGTCCTTTTGAAAAATGCTTGTCTTTTTAAGTGTTTAAAGTGGTCAGTAACAGTTGGATACACCTTTTGGAAACTCGATGCTCCCAATAGCAGGCTAAGCGGAGTGTGTTGTTCTGTGATTTTCTTTGTTCAACCGCTCATCACCCTGTGAAAGAGTATTAAATAAAAAGAAGATTTTTAATGCATCAGAGCCTGCTAATCAGAGCAGCTTTATTCCATTTGGGTGCAATAAGTGTGCTAATGACAGCATAATGTGTTTGCACTGCCGTGTGATTCCACTGCAGTTTGTTTGAAAGCTTAATTGTGCACAGCTGCCTGGGTGTGCATGATGGACAGCTGATCCTCACTTCTCCCTGCTAATGGAGGGGCCGGGAGGGACCTGGGCTGGACTGTTTACTCCAATTTAGCTCCAGTAACGGGGACGGTGGCATCAGCAGCCACTGTTGCACCTGATGAATAGCTGCTGGGGCTGTACTTTGTGTGCCAATTAAATGCTGGATGAGTGTGAGCCACTGGCAGGTTTGTGAAGCATTTACTGTGCATGGTAAATAAAGCGCATTAGCGATAGTGTTGTGTGTTTCTGGAGCTTCCATTGGGTGAGGATCTCAAACACGCTGTAAGATTTGGGGTGTTCCCAGTCATCAGGACCCTGAGGGGGAACTGAGTGACACTGGAAAGGACTGTTAAATTTTGTGCAACAAAATCTGAAACTAAGGCACATATCCTGAGATCAGACTCCTGCTTCAAACACCAAACATATGTCCAGAGTCCAGGACCCAAAAGAGAGACAGGGAAGATGGAGAGGGACTATTTACAGGGGGCTGGAGGAACAGGACAAGGAGGAATGGCTTCGAAGGGACAGAGGGCAGGGGTAGATGGGATATTGGGAAGGAATCGTTCCCTGTGAGGGTGAGGAGGCCTTGGCACAGGTTGCCCAGAAAAGCTGTGGCTGCCCCTGGATCCCTGGAAGTGCCCAAGGCCAGGTTGGACGGGGCCTGGAGCAGTCTGGGCTAATGGAAAGTGTCCCTGCCCATGGCAGGGCGTGGGTCTGGAGGTCCCTTCAAGCAGAGACCTTTCTATGATTCTACGGTTCTGTGAAATAAAACTGTAAATACTGCTTCTTTACTATTGTGTGATTTTTAAAGAACAGAGATCTCTTGTCTAGTCCAATGTCCAGGTCCAGTCAGATTCCTGCATTATACACCAAGTCAGCTACGGAGACTGATGACAATGCCTTTAGCTGGAGATGGTTAATTAAAATATTTTAGTTTGAATTTCGAGGATAGAGCATAACATTTCACTTTGGGGAGGGGCTGGGTACGATTGCACAAGAACAGTAACTTGGAAAATGACCATAACTCAACTGGAACGTGGACCTGATGGTGTCTTCAGGGGGATATTTTTAAAACCTTAATTAAGTACTGATGGAAATGGCTGTCACAATTGTCTTTGGTTGACATACCAATTGAAGTGGACTTCAGTTAAATCTTCATTTAGAATACACAGACACGTAGAGGGGTTCACCTTCTTGCTGCTTTTGAGCATTGTTTCAATCTCTTTCTTCAAAGAACCGTATCAATCTGCCTGCTGAAACACCACTTTCCCTGAAGATGTAACTCATCGCCATATTTAAGGTGAGTTATGGTTGAAAGGAGAGCAAACAAGTGTAAAGCAATGTAAGAAGTGCTAAGCAAGTCAGCCAAGCACAGACACATCGGTCTGTCATAAAACGGAGAACACTTCTGCTACAGAAGTAATTGGGGTTGGAACTAAATGGTCTTTATTGTTCTTTAATGTTCCTTTCCAACCCAAACCATTCTGGGATTCTGTGATTGCTTCTAATTACACAAGAATTTTGGATTGATACAGAACTACTTCAAAATGCTGCCAGGAAAAGTTTAAGAAAATGATAATCACTGTATGTTCAGTAGCTCATTCGACCCAGTGTAACTTTAAGATTTCAGTTTTCAGGTGGAAGCTGAAACTGAAAAGTTCCAGTGCTAATGAAGGACTGTCAAGATCTCATTCAGGTAAGACCTTAATAACACACACCCATCTCTAGCCGGCTGAGTTATTGTAGTTTGGAGCTCATCTCAGCAGTGGACAAACTTTGCACTTCTTATTAAGAGGTTCAGGAAGAACACTACAGGGCTAGGAGAAACTGCTGAAGCAACTAATAATTGGATTTAAATATGGAAAAGTCAAAGAGTTTGGATCATCTGTGGGATGAGTAAAGCCATGTTGACAAGCCGTTGACTTTCTGATGGAAAAAGTAAGGGCCATTGTGAAAACAGAAATGATTCCTGTTGCTTTGGGGGTGTTACAGCTGTGCTGACACATCCCTTTGGATAACAGGGATGGAGAGATTCCTGTTTCAGTCTGAGTCTTTAATATCAGTTTGATTCTTAGGGGAGTGGACACACATTGAAAATGATGTGTAAATAGACAGCACAAGAGGAAACGGCCTCAAGCTGCATCAGGGAAGGTTTAGGTTGGACATGAGGAGGAATTTCTTGCTGGAAAGGGTGGTCAGGCCTTGGCAGGGGCTGCCCAGGGAGGTTTGGAGTGCCCAGCCCTGGAGGTGCCCAAGGAAGGCCTGGCCGTGGCACTCAGTGCTCTGGGCTGGGGGACGAGGTGGGCATCGGGCACAGGGGGGATCTATGGGCTTGGAATTCCTTTCTGACCTTAATGACTCAGTGAATCTATGAAATAATGAATTTACTCTTTTTGTAGCACTCACTCCAGTTCTAAAATTAGCACTAAGTCCCTTCTCAAGCCTGCAGAGAGCTGGAAGTTTTCCCTCAGATTTGGGTTCGAATTCGAATTTGTTGCTCCGTGGGGCCCACTTTGAAGCTCATTTCAAACCCATTAACCCCAATCACACTTGTTTCTGTCCCACACCTTGGCTCCAGAAAAACTCTTGTTTAACATCCTGCATTCAAACACAACAATCATTCCAAAATTGTTATTCTCCCCACGTAACTATTGAGGTGTAAATGAGAACTGTCTGTATCTACCTGTGTATCTGAGTTTCCTTTTTGCATATTCTAATTGATTAGGTTAAAAATAAATGACACTATTCTATTTGCTTCAGCCGACTGGGCATATTAATTCACTTATTCTATAACACTTACTGGCAAATAATTATGATTTACTTTGCATGTGCATAGTAAAACATTCAAGCAGCTTTTGGCTACTAATGAGCACTCTTGAAAGGAGTTGAAACCGGTCAGTAAAGCATTTTTTTCCTCATTGACTGTTCAGATGTCATGAGCAAGCACTAATATTTATTGAAATCCAGCTTCACAGCTCAAGAAAGAATCAGTGTCTTAAAAGGTACAGAAACGGAGCAGGTCCTGCTCCTTTTCTGTACCTTTTAAGACACTGGTTCTTTGTTTCTTTGTCCTGGCTATGTGTGACATTTTCTTTTTAAAGCTGAAACATGGGAAGGCAAATGTCCCCTGCAGCCCCTGGAGTAGTCAAAGAGCTGCTTCTTTTTGTTGTGTCTTCCGGAAACGCTGCTTTGAAAGGAATCACTGTTGTAGAACCAATTAGGTTCTTTAAGTGGATCATTTCTCAGTCACTGGAATAATGAATCCCCATTTGCTCAAAGGGTTGCATTCACCCTTCAGTGGCAAAACAAACAGGAATTCATTGCCACAGCTAAGCAACCAGAATTACTTATGCATTCTTTTCAGAATCTTCCTTTTTTCATCTTTATTCAATTCACCATAAAGATTATTGTTTAATGAGGGGGAAGTTCAATTGGAGCCAAACGAAAAGGCACAAGCCTTCTAAGCCAGAGTGGATTTTTCAGAAGTGCCTTATTTGTCAGGCTCTTGCAAATTTGCATTTGGGGTGGGTGTTTTTTTGGGGTTTTTTTGGGTTTTTTTTTAGTTAAACCACAAATGGAAATTTTGTTTTCTGGCTTTTTAGGTGTTTTGAGTTTAATGGACAGAGAAAAATGAGACAATGTTCCTTCAAACTAATAATGTACATTATATAGACTAGATATGTATCATAGTATATATTAGATATAAATTATATACATTAGATATATATCATAGTATATATTATATATAATATATACTTTTTATGATATAAAAACTAATTTCAAGATGTTCACAGGATAAGCCACCACTCTGGTCCTCAAACCTTTCTGCTTTTTCCCATTGCAGCATTGATAATAACGTAATATATCTCTATCTATATGGTAATAACAAAATTATCTGCTATATCTGCTTTGATTTATGGGGGGGAAGGGACCTTATGGCTCTGTCAGGGTTAATTGAATCATAATCAGTCTTCTTGTGGAAATCAGATTTGTGCCTGAAGTGGAGTCATCTGCCCATCTGTAATAGCTGGCTAAATGCTCCAATGAAAATGTAATTGTGGTGTTTGTTTCTTTTCAGCTGGTTGTTTCTCCATATCATTTGGGAGCCAAAGTTCAGGGAAGATGCAGTTACCAGAAAGATCACTTTATAACATTTGTGTCTTTTACATCCACCTCCCAGCTGAACTTCACAGTGAATCCACTTAGGGAGAGAAGCTCCAGAAAATACAGCAAATTCTATTTGCTTTCTAATAAAGGGCAGCTTGATTTGGAAAATTATGAAAAATAACTCTCTTTTTAGGCTTTTGTATAGTTTTATATTGTGTTTCACTCATTTTAGTTTAAAAGTGTATTTAGATCATTGCACTCAATCAAGTTCATGGGGACTTCTGTCCCATTTTCTAGCTAGCCGTCTGGGATATGGCTGGCCTAACTAGACTCGACTTAGAAAAGTTAGATGAGCTCCAAAATTTGACTGGGAGCATGGTTTATGATTTATAGAACCCATACAGGAAAACTCTTAAACTCCGAATATGATTGTCTGGTGTCAATTTTTTAATTCATTCACCTCCAAACTATCTGCTAAACTACCTTGCTAAAAATTCAACCAAGAAATTCAGGACCTGTTGAAAGACGAATAAGGTTTGAAGTCCACTACTGCTCTTCTTTCAGAATTGATTGCCTGTTTAACGAATACTTCTTGAGCCCAGACACCGTGGAAAGAATCTTAGGATCACAGAATCCTTAAGGTTGGAAAGGACCTCCAAGGTCATTGAGTCCAACCTTCGACCAAACACCAACATGTTGTCCAGCTGCACTGTGCGCTTTGCCATGGCAAACACAGACACCATTTTAAACCTTTTCCTTTTTTAATATGATATTTTAAAAGTTTCAAAGCAAATCCTGTGCGGCAGGGAAGAGCGAATGTATTTTCTGGTCACTGAGCGGAAGACGGTGACCTCACCTGAGCTGCGATAGTCCGGCTCACGAAAACAGCAGTTCCCTCTTGCACTTTGTGCCGCAGAATCTCCCCTCCCCAGGGGAGGCTGTGGCAGCTGCATTCCCCTCACCCAGCAGTTCGTGAGTGTGACAGTGGCTCGACCAAGAGCGTGTGAGTTACTGTCATCCTTCATCATTGTCATTCTCTGCTTCCACCCCAGGGAATTATTTTCCCAAAGTCATTTACGGCGTTAAACAATCTCCCGGAGTGGAGCCATTTGCCAATTAGAGTTTTACTTCCCCTGCATTTGTTCCCCATCAGTCCTTTATGTGCGATGACCCCTTGCTTCGGAGAGGAGTAATTGTTTCCTCAGCAGAGCCCCGATCAATGAAGGGCTCCTGCCCTGCACTCTCGATTAGGCATCAGTTTCCTTTTTGAAAGAAAGGGGGTTGATTTCCTTTACCATTTTCACAGTTTATTAGTGTGATTGAATTAAGTTAATAAGACTGAGCTGTGAACCTGGACAGCCCTGCTCCAGCGCTCCAACATGCAGATGATACTTCTCATAAGTTTTCATGATGTGGACAACAGTATCCAGGCAAAAGCGGCACTTTGACTGCAATTGTGAGACTAAAAAGTTTAAAAAAACTTAACCCCCCTCGCAGAGTTTGATGGAGGGAGCCACTGCCCAGCTCTGTATCTCCCTCGGCAGAGTTTTTCAACTTCCTTTGTCTTTCAGCCTCCTTTAGTCCTTTTTTTTTTAATGACAGAACAAAAATAATATCAGGGATGGACTCGTAAATACCGGTAATGATAAAATAAATGTGAGCAGTCAAGAAACAGGCTTTGCTCGGTGGCTTCCACAGGTGGAAACCAAGCAGGCTGTGTTCATCAAAAAATAGGAGATATATTTCTCTCAGGAGAATTATTTACTGGTTTTATACAATTATTTTGTCTCCAGCCTATGACTGGAGAAGTCCCTGTGACAGTTTGTGAGAAATGTCATGTCAGAGAGAAAATAAAGCAGAAAAATCCCCATTTAGATCCCCAGGGGGTATCTGTCCTGTGTCATCACTATACAGTCCCCCAAAAAAACCCCAATTTGTAACTTTTCTCTCGTTTTCTAACTGTACTTTTTTATTTGGTGAGAAAAGGCTGACGCAGTGCCAGAAAAACCTGCTCCTGGGAATCCTGGAAAACACACCTCCCTGCCAGGGATTTTACTGGGACCAGGAAGGCCTAAGCTGTCTCTTCCAAATGAGTGCAAAATCAGTCACTGTAGGAAGAATAATCAATTCTTAAGGAAGAATCAAATTTCCTACTTTTCAGCACTTTTGTTTCCTCTCCTTTCTTAGGCAAATGTGAAATCCAGGGAAGAAAATCCATAATCAGTGTCTTCCACCCAGTGTGAGGTATTTAAAATTAAATATTTTAATTTGACAGCGAAGTTACTGGCGAATTCCAGCAAAAAGCTGTGGTATTGCGTTTTTTAAAAGTGCTGTCATGAATCTCATGGCTTTTTAAAAGTGAGGGGGATTGATGTGAAAATCTGATGGACACCAAGATTTAATATCCCCTGATAATTAGCAGCACATTCAACAGGAGTGGGAGAGCAACTCCAACTTTCTATAGAATTTAATATCCTCCCACCCCCTTGTTGGAGGAGCTCAAATTTCCTTTCTGCTCTATATAATAAACACATTTTATTGCTTCATCAGCTATTTTAATGTGCATATGATATATGCAAAAAAATCAATATCAGGACAACAATAACCATGAAAATAGAGAGTCAGCAAGAATCAGACAGTGTGTCCACTTCGTATCCATTTGTGTCTATGGGGGTTTTTTTTGTTTTTTTGGGGTTTTTCTTAACATTCTGAAATCCTGAAAAAAAAGGTTTTGAAGTAGGAGCTCCACAGACTGCTCATGAATACTTTTGACTTCAGACATCCCCCTAGACTGGAATGGATTAGGACTACTACTTTTTGATTAAACTTCTCTTTCAGTGGTTGGCTTGAGAAGAGCGTAAATAAAATTTACTGCCCACCTGAAAGTTTTTTTGACATAATTTGATATTTTTAAATTATTTTCTCTAAGTATTTCTTATCTTACTGGCTTTCTAAATTTTAAAAAGGCAATTAAAAAAAAAAAAAAACAAGAAAAGGGGTTGGGTGAGGAAACCAACACAACTCATTGAGATTCTGAGTAGTATCTGGGATATCTATGTCTGAACTTCCTGACAAAACCTATGGATAAAAGTATGACGAGTATGATTAGAAAATCACTTCTCTGTGCATAAGAAGCAACTAAAAAAATAAATTATTTGAAAACACATTTAATTAATTTATTAATCAAACCAATATTAGACCTTAAAGATCTGAAGTGCAAAGTGAAGTAGCCACCAAATGAGGGCAGAGTTAGATGGGATATCGGGAAGGAATTGTTCCCTGTGGGGGGGGGAGGCCCTGGCACAGGTTGCCCAGAGAAGCTGTGGCTGCCCCTGGATCCCTGGAAGTGTCCAAGGCCAGGTTGGATGGGGCTTGGAGCAACCTGGGCTAGTGGAAGGTGTCCCTGCCCATGGCAGGGGGTGGCACTGGATGAACTTTAAGGTCCCTCCCAACCCAAACTATTCTGGGATTCCGTGATTCAAACTTCATGACGCAGCTTTGGTGGCAATTTGGTACAGGCTGTTTCTGAAGGACAGGACTGACTCTGTGCATTTATTTCTTGGCAGCGAGGCAAGAACAGAAGTGATTAATGATGACATTTTTAGCAGGAGTGAACTCGCCGGTGGCCAAACCGAAATCCTTCGTTGGGGTAACGCCTCTGACGTCGATTTTCCATCGCAGCAAATTACAGTGACAATAACAAGGTCTCAGACATGGAAGATAATTTGGGACAATAACTTAATATGAATATTGGGTTAGTTTTGATTCTATTATCAAACAGAAAGGCTGAATGACAATGAACATTATTCGAAGTTTCTAAAGACACATTTCTAGAAGTATCTCAGGGGATTTTCTCTAACTTTCCCTCACGTTTGAATTTTTTACAACTGAAGACTTTTAATGTTTCTGGGGTATAATTCTGTCTCTCCTGGTGCATTTGTGAAGTCCAGTGGAGAGGAACTGCAGTGAATAGTTTGTAACCAGGTAACAAAAGCCTGACTCAAGCCTAAAAGACCTGGACTAAGAGTTAGATTATTTATAGTGTAGTTTAGGGTAATTTGTGGCTTTGGAGTGAATTTCAAGGGTCACAAATCAAAAAGTATAAACCATCCTTCTCTAGAGCTGTCAAAGCAAAGGGAATGATATTTCACAGTTCTTTAACATGCTGTTGGAAATCAGGATTTTGGAAGTTTCAGAACATAAGTTTAAAGCTGTATTTCTTCACCCCATTGCATAAAATAGCGTCTAAAGAGAATTTTTTATTTAAAAAGAATAGAATAAAAATTTGTGCGAAAGGTAAAAATCCTACAGCATATTCAAGCAATAAAAATGAAGCCAGTGCGTTTTTGGGTTTTTAACCTAATAAAATATTCATTTTATAATTATGAAAACCGTGCTTTTTCATTGTTGAAGAACTAAAAAATACAGAATATTGTAGGGTCATGGTAAAACAGTATTTTTATTGTGACAGTACTAAAGTAATGGCAAAATTAGAAAACAGTGATATGTGAGATTACATGTAATTTAACTCCCTAAAATCTTCTGAATGAGCTTAATTTGCCTTTTAGATAATGGGAGTCTAAATTTCAGTCAGAATTATGAAAATCAAATAAATATTATCCTTCTGGAATAAGTAACTTCAGTGGTTGTTGCTCGAATACAGACCAATATTACCTTTCTAATTCTTTAAAACTTTCTGGAGAAAAAAAACATCGAAGTATTGGCTTTCTATAGCAAAAATCATGAAAGGAAATTCAAATATTTCAGTTTTACATACTTGGAACTGTTAAGCTGCTGAAGTCCAAAAGCCAAGTTTTTAAGGGAAGAGGATTAAACTGCTTCCTTGGAAGATTGAAGGGAATAAAAGGACAAAAGATGGGTCTTTTTTTGTGCTAGTTATGTGTTTAAACTCTTTGTTTTCTAAGATGCAGTGGAAAACTTTATTATGGAGACTTTAAAGTGAGTTCAAAGAAGAAATAGACAACTTGTTACTGGCAATCTTACAAAAATATACAGAAAGAAAGTAGGAAAGGTATTAAATCACAAAGTTTGTGTCTCTTTCCTCAAGACTGCATTTAGAAAAATGAAATAGGAAAGGTAAATCCAGTTGGAATGAAAGGATGATAAATTATATTACTTTAAATGGGAGCTGAAAATGAAGATCTGAGTTTTTCTCCCATTTTCGTCTGAATCCCTGGATGTTCTTGTTGCATTTGTGATAGATCAGTAGGGATAAAACCAGCACTAATAAGCACAATAAGGTGTTTACAGAGTGTGGGGGGATGTTATTTTTATTTCCTTCTTGAGAGGATTTTCCTAAGGAAGTACCTGACCCTTCCCCTGCCCCATCCAAAGACAAGATCTCTTGGCTACATTTCTGTGACCTTAATTTTGATCTTCACAGTCCCATCAAAAGCAATATAAAGTCTTAAGCCATGTCAGATTCTGACAACTTTTGTTTTTATATGAATGATCTTAGTGACAGAGTTTGAGTCCTTTCTAATTCCTCAGAATCCAAAAGCAATTCCGCTTTTCAGGGCAGTTTAGAGGGAAAACATTTGATTTCAAGGTTAATGTGCTTAATACTATGAATGTTTATTTTTTCTATTTTCCCGCAGGAATTCAGCTGTAAGCACGAAAGGCTGTCTATGTAAATATGTGTATCTGATCAAACCCCAAACCTGCAGACCTTTAGGAGGGGTTGGGGAGAGAAATTCCACAGGTTCTCTGACAAGTAACAAGCCAAAAGCTCTGTGGCTGCTGCCCTTGCCTCTGCAGAATATCCTTGCCTCTGGTGAATCAACACTCATTCGGCTGAACTACAAGAGGACTTGCTGGAATTTCAGAAGTTATCAGTTGAGCTGGTTGGAAAAGAACAGAGATGCAGAAGCGAAGGGAAGTTTAAGAGCATCCTCAGCCTGCATCCAACTGGGACTTGGGGTCTTCTGCTGAAGAAAAGAATCCTAAACCTCACACATGCTCCCAGAAGAGCCACGAGTGTGGTAATTAGAGCACGTGCCTGCAATCAGGATGCAAGGCTCCGTCCCGCTGCCTTTGGAGCAAACACCTCCCTTCAGAAATTCCACATCCCACAGAAACTCTCCGTACTCCCAGGGGGCTCCACTGAAAAGTGTCCTGCTCAGAAATTCCAGCCAGACCTTGCAGTGAAAGACTCGCTGAAAATAGACGACTCTACAAAGTGATTTGACACTTTGGTGATTTTTAAGATAAATGAATAAATACATAAAAATCAGCTCTGTGTATTTATATAGATATTCCTGTATTCTAGAGTATTCCAATTTTGCAATTAACGTCCGTCTTTGTTTCAGTTCCTTTCATTTGTGTTGTCAGTGGGTCCAGGTTCCTTTGGGACAGGAATTTTTGGGTTATAATGTGTGCGTATTCAGGTTCTTATGCAATTTGTTCTGCAATAAAGAGTAATGGACTCTTGGAAAAATATTAACAAGAAACCTTTTTGGCATTAAAGACTGTGCTTTGATCTCAACAGACAAAGAGAAACCCGTTCCATCAATTTTGGGTAATGTTGGGAAGACACATTCTCTTCTAACCTGCTGGGGACATTGCAAATACAGAGTTTATTACACCAGGGCAGTGGAAACAGCTTTTTTACCTCTAATTCATTAAAATCCCTTGTTCAATCAAGGAGATGAGAAACCTGATTGTGATAATCTTTAATTTAACTGGGCTCACTTGTGCTGGTTAAACAACTGGCCAAGTCACACTTCTTGGCTTATAATAAAATAAAATAAAAGAAAAATAAAATTATTATAATAAAACAATATACATAACAATAAATTATTATAATAAAATGTAATGAATAACAATAAACAAATAAATATATAATTAATTCATTAAATAGAATATTAAAATAGTAAATAATATATAATGATATGTTTTTAAAGTTATCATAGAATAATAGAGTAGCTTTCTGTCTTATTTTATATTATTAATTTTTTTTACGCCTGGTTGGACCCAGGGAATGGAGTTAAGATTATTATTTATTCTATGTGACGTGTGACATGGCAGTTAGGGACGATTGGACCACTCTTTGATAACATCCCCAAACTGATTATTTCATGGGGTTGTATCTGCTCAGTGCTGCACTTTTATTGGAAATAGTGAGAGAGAGGGAGAAAAGGAGTGGAAAAGAGGAAGAGGAAGGTGGGAAGGGAGAGGGGAAGAGGTGAATTCTGTCTGTTATTTACCTGTTTTCCATAATGATGCTTCACTGGTGTAGCTACTAAAAAGCAGCTATTGCTGAATGAATAATAAAATAGATGTCATCTTTCTGCTTTTGAGAATTAGTGTGTCTTTTCAAGTACATGTTAGTTATAATGAGGCTAAAGATTAAAACATTAATACCCTGGTTTTTCTTTCAAATAAATCAAAGATCCCCATTGACTTACAAAAATCCGGCTTTTAAAAAATCCTTTTTAAGCAGGAGGTTGGGGGGAGTTTTCCCTGTGATGTTGGTTGGTTTAAGAGCTGGCCTAACAGAAGGGAAAACTATTCCAGCGTAAGCAACTACTCGTCTTTCAAATTCAAATTGGGAGTCTCAGTTTCCCCCATGGCCACCCTGTGTGTTTCCAGCTCCCAGGGGAAATAGGTAAGAGTGGGATGAAGGCGCCTTTTCCAGGACATTTCTGAGCTCACCATGTTAAAGAAACAACCCTGCTCTCTCTGAAAGGTCGGGATTTTCAAAGCAATAATTCTTGAAAGTTGCCATATAAATAAAACATTTTTTAAAGTTATCGTAGAGTAATAGAGTAGATTTCTCTTTTATATATGTATATTTTAGTGAACTTTTTTGAGGCCTGGTTGGTTTCAAGGTTTCTAGTTAGGACCATTATTTATTCTATGTGACATGTGACTTGTGCCATGGCAATTAGGGATGACCGGATGCCAGAAACTCCTTGGAATTACTGTCAGAGCCAGCTCAAGGCTTCACAGTTCCTGAAGAAGGTGGTGAAAAAGCTTATTCATGATAGCGTAAAATCAGATATATCACAGTGCAGGGGAGAAGTGTGAAACTATATTGCAAGGAATTGAAGAAAATGGGAAACGAACGTCTGCAGGCACATTTTGCTGCTGGATGAGAGGGACGGTTGTACATGGGGACAGCAACTGCTGACAAATCTTAACATATATAACAAATATTCCTCAGTTTTCTTACATAGGGTACCTTGCCCAGTTATAAACCATTCCACTTTTATGGAAAATCGTGGGGGAGAGAGCAGGAGGGGGGTTGGCTCCATGTATGGGCGTTTTTTTTTAATTTTTCATTTCTCCATAGTCAAAAATTTCTCATTTTCATGGGCATGGTGCTTTTTTGCTGGATTTTTGCACGAGGGTTGTAGGGATGGGTGTTCTGTGAGTCCCAGGGGTTGACACTTCTCTGAGTTACAACATTGTCACACTGGTTGAGCACTGACACAAGTGGTTGTGGAACTTGGAGTGTAGGGGGCTCAAACCTCTCCTGGTAGAGAGATCAGCTCTTCCAGCACGGATTTCTCTGCTGCCAGGGGGGAACCAGCACTAACTGGGTACAGCAGCTGCTGTTGCCTGCTGGGATGAAGTCAGTGTTCCCCTCTCTCACCCCCACCCTACACAACCCCCAGTGAAGAAGCCTCTCCTCTCCTTCTGAGGGTCTCTGGAAGTGTAACCCACCTCAATTCCTGGACCCATCCAGCTCCACAGGAGCTGTTGGATGGGCCACCTGAAATGCAGGTACAACTTGGGAGGAGCAGAGGAGGGGCAGGACAGGATCTCTGCTCTGGGGGGACCAGGGACAGGACCCAGGGAATGGCTGGAGCTGTGTCAGGGCAGGATCAGGTTGGATCTCAGGACAAGGTTCTTCCCCCAGAGGGGGGTTGGGCACTGACCAGGCTCCCCAGGGCAGTGGGCACAGCCCCAAGGCTGCCAGAGCTCCAGGAGGGTTTGGATGATCCTCTGGGGCACAGGGTGGGACTCCTGGGGATGGGCCTGTGCAGGGCTGAGGGTTGGACTGGATGATCCTTGTGGGTCCCTTCCAACTCAGCATGTTCTGGGATCCTGTGATTCTGCAATGAGATACTTCCATAGGGAATGACAGTGACTGGGAACAGGGACTAAAGCAAGGATGGCGCCTTGGCTGGTTCCTCTGAGCTGAACACTTCAAAAGGAGCCATCCTTGCTTTAGCCACTGTGCCCAGTCACTGCCATTCCCTGAACACTTAAAGGCAGAGAGAGAGGAAAGGATAAAATCATGAAACAAGGATATCCCCGTTCTGTTTTGTTACCCTCCAGCTCTCTTATTTCCCTTAAGCCACTCTGCCTATTTAAACCCTTTATATTACTTCCTTTCTTTTATTGGGAATGAATTTTGTGGTGCCAAGGAAGTTTGAACTGCCTATGGGAAAATATTTATTCCAGGCTGATTCCATTTGGCTCGAGGGGCAGGCGTTTGTTGGAATAGACCTTCCAGTGTCACTCTTGGCATGCTTGGAGCCATGACTGTGGAACAGCCTCACAGGGGCTTTGCTTCATCCTTTTTCCTGGGCAAAAGCCGTACTATAAACAGCTTCATGCCCCTTTAAATGTGTTCTATCCTATTACCAGTCTATGTGATAGATTTATGGTATTTATTGCAAAGGAAGATTCAGTCTTTGTGAGCCCATACGAAAAACTGGATGTTAATGTTGTGGGGATTCCATGGCAGTGGGACATAACAATTCAAGACAAAGGAAGTGAGAAATTCAACTGATTGGGAAAGATAATAAAATAAAATTTAAAAATAGTAAAGCCAGTGTTTACATTCAGTGTAAGATGAAAAACAGGAAAGGACAAAATTACTTCTCCTCTGTGTCCAAACTCACGCCATGCCCACCAAAAATGTCCCCACCTGTCTTCCACTCTAAGAAATGCGATAGGAACTTTAAAACATAGCAAAATTAATTGGTGATGAGCTTAGAAATGGTTTATAGTACACAATATTATTATTTTTATGGTACATAATAGTATTTTATAGTACATCTTTTTTATAGTACATAATTAAGCAGTGAAACCCACTGTCTCCAGGAGGCATCAATAATCATATTGTTGAATGGATTTTAAGGAATACTTGAGAATATCGTGACAGCTACCATGTTACATATGTCATATAGAGTGAAGACTTTAAAAATAATAGGAATTAATATTTTGTTAAGCATTTTATAGACTTCTGGAATTAAATTCACCTTTGGAATTAAATCTCATCTGTCATCAAGGTGCATTATATAAGGGATGATGAGAGGGACATTATACAAGGGATGATAAGACATTAAAAAAAAAGGAATAGGCTTGTCAATAAATAGAGTGATGTTATATTTACCCCCTTTCATTTTAAAATATGGAACATAATCCTGGCCTGCTTCACATCATGGCCATAAAATGTGAGCTGTGCATGCTGAGAAGGCAAAACACGGATCGATGGTTCATAGGAGAATAAAGAACTTTCAGCTCATTCTGAAGTGTAACAGTCACAGTGACACGTTCACAGCACTGACATTAAGGCTCCTTTGGGGATTTTTAAGAATCCTACTGGTTTCTATGATTTAGAGCCTTCCAAGTCTCTAAAGATCGGCCTCAGATTCAGGAAACAAATTGTCCATTTGTAGATTGCTTCATTTTTAGTGATTTAAAAATGACACCTTCTTAGTGTGTATATTTGAGTGATCTTTTCACTACATTTTAATAAAAAATTATCATTACTTGAGGGGATCAAATTATTTTCCTATTCTGTCAGCCGGTACAATGAGTTGATTTACAGAGGAATCATTTCCTGACAGCTATTCTGGAGGATGCCAATAAAAGCCTGTCTTCTGAAAAAGCAGTTTGATGAAATCTCCAGCAGTAAAACAAACCTAAGTCTGATCCTC
Source organism: Cephalopterus ornatus (assembly GCA_013396775.1). Lineage (NCBI taxonomy): Eukaryota > Metazoa > Chordata > Aves > Passeriformes > Cotingidae > Cephalopterus > Cephalopterus ornatus. Next base: position 223,209 of record VZRE01001524.1, read on the forward strand.
TCAAGCCCCTGTTTGCTGCCCCAAAGTGTTACTGCAATTTTGAGGAACCACACTCTCTGCTGTCACCAGATTGATTCAGGTTAAAATCCAGCTTAATCAAAGGGCTATTTTTAATCTAGATTGTTTCTTTTCTCTTGGTTTGGTTTGGTTTTTTTTTCTTGTGTTGTTTCAGAGTTGTTTTCTTTTCTTTTTCTCTCTTTTCTATTGAACTAATAAATTATGATGAGGAAGTAGCTGCCGTTCAGGGTTAAAATGAGGGACTGGCAGCAGCTGAAAGAAGAGATTGCAAAAAATTCCTGAAATGCTAAACCCAGAATCTCTTCAAAACCCCACCTTGCAAGTCCTTGGTGATAATTCTTGCAGCTGATGGCATGTATCTATACACATCCCTCCAAAAATAGAAACAAACCACTGGGTGGGAACAACAAATTCCATAATTCAGAGAATTCCCCTCATGATTCTCCACCAGATTTCCCCTAAGCAAAAAAGGCAGATTGGTGGGAATTCATCCACCCACTTTATTTTTTCATCTTCCTTTTTATTGGAAAAAAAATTCGATTTTTTAGGCTGCTCAGCTGGGGAATCAATAAAGTAAAAGAAGCCAATGGATGTTTTTAGCTGGGATGACATCATTGAATTCTCCATCTGTAAATGAAGAAACTTATTCCAGCTCCTTACAGAAGTACTCAGGATGTGAAATCCTGTTGTTGTCTCTGTTGTTTGGATTTTTTTCCTTTTTTTTCTGTCTTGTCAGTTGTTGCCTCTATTAAGTTATTGATCTTATCACAAAAACCATTTCTGAGTACCACAGAACCAGCAAATCATCAGCAGACTGTAAATTCCATCATTCTTTTTTATTTCTCAGTGCATTACATTATTTTAATTATAAACTGTCTTATACTGAATTTTCCCTTTTGAGCTCATTTTTTCCTATTATCCTCTTTCCATTCATGCCATTAATATTTCCTGCCCTCAGTAGTCGGAGTTTTTGCATTCCTTTCTAGCCTATCTTCAATTAATTGTGCATTTTCTTCGCTGTTTTTTCAGCCGTGCAAGAATCCCTGATTACAATGGAAATGTGCAGCAGAGAGTCATTACTCCTGTCACTGTGTGGTCTATTCTCACTCTGCTGAATATCCCAATTTTTATTTCTGGCTTGATCCTGGGATTAGTTATTCACAGCTGAGTCTCAGCTGAAATCACTATTCCAGGCTCTACTCTCCAATCTTTCCCTCCTTCACTTCTCACTTCCCAGGGAGAGATTTTGCCTTTATATTTCTGAATTCTGGATAATAAGATGGACCTGATGCCTCCTCAGTCCTTTCTTTAAGGTCAAACACTTTGAATAATAAATGAAGTATATTAAAACAACGGGAGTTTTCATGATGGAAAATTTAGTCCTTTCCTCACGAATTCTGCTTCTCTTCAAATGAAATTTAACATTTACCATCAGGAAATCAAATTCAGACTGACAAGAATTCATAACCTCTTTTGGATGAATTATTAATGCCTTGGAAAAGTTCACCAAGTCAATTCAATGTGAAGTTCCACAAGAATTCCATGGGCAGAAGTGAGGAAATAGGGAGGGATTAACAACTCCTTTGTGCTTCACAAATTGAAGACTGATAATAGTAAATACAATCTTCTCAATAGCAGAACACATCATAAATTACTCAGCCAGAAACAATAAAGCTCTTCTTTATTATGATTATGATTATAATTCTAACCCAAACATCCTGGGATTCTGTGAAAATTAAGGGCAGTAATCTGTCATGATCCTTAAAAATTATGACTTGGAAAAGCATATTTATGCCAAACCAATTCCCATTGGCGTTTTCTTAAAACAGCCAGACTTGTCATGTTTAACTGGATTTTTAAGTTATTTGAAAGCTACAAGGCTTCTTTCCTTATGAGATTTTCCTCCTACCTCATTTATGCCTTGGAGCATCACTTTAAACAATCTACTCTCTCTCTTTGGTTTTGGTTTGGTTTGGTTTTTTGTGGGGATTTTTTTTTGGTGTGGGTTGTTTGCTTTTTCTTTTAATTTTCTGTTATCTGTGTTTGTTTTGTTGGAAACCTGCCACGAACACATGAAGAGATTCCCTATTTCTATTTCTAGAAAATGCATATTTTGTGTCGTAGCAAAATAATTAAAAGAACTGTTAGCTATTTAAAAAATATTTTGGGGGAGGGAAGGGGGAGTCGAGGTGTTTTAATTGGAAGGTGTTGAAGCTTTCTAATAATACGCTTCTTTTTCTTCCTTCTAGATTCTAAGTTTTGGTCTTATGTAAAACAAATAGAAAAGTCTGAATGTCTGCTGTGATTAGAAACGAGGGAAACACTGTCCCTTCAAAGAGAAGAAACTGAGATTTTTCTGGGGGTCTCAGGAGCTCAGGTCAGATGCTGATGATCTGAAGACAAAGCCACATAAATGCAGAGACGACGGAAGTGAAGGCTCAACATTGCAGCTCCTTTTTCTGGTATTCTTGTTCCTCTGGAGAAAAACACTCGTCCAAATGTTTTATCACCTCCTAGGCATGATATTGATTTTAATTGCTGTTCTGCTCTCAGTTTCCCGGGCAATATTGCAATAAGAAATGCCTTGCTGGCTTTCTCCACCTTCCCTGGGGTTTTGGTGTATTTTTTTGGTCCTTTGGAATATTTTTAAATAAAATAAAATCAAGGTGACAGAAGGAAATGGGCGCTGGGAGGAGGAACATCAAAGCTCACTTCCCAGGTTTTTCCTCAGGATTCAGTTGAAGCCAACAGGTGTTCGGGTCTGCTCTCCTCTTTAGATTTTCCGGATAAAAACGCATTTTGAAATCACAAAAGCTTAACATGTACCCTGGGATCACAGGCTTGGATTGGAAGTCGAGCACGAAAGTAGATCTCACTCCAACCAGTTGATCCATTTTATCATATTATCATTTGAGAAAATATTACTTGATTTTCCAAAAAGCAATGAAAATACAATGGGTAGAAAATCCTTTTCTCACATTTTAAAAAATGTTTTCATTAATTCATGAAAATTTCCTCAGCCACTGTGTCTAAATGATTTTCCTTGACCAGGGGGGCAGGGCCAGCTGAACTCTGCAGCTCCCCTTCCAACCTCAACCATTCTGTTTTGTATCAATTTTAGGCCACAAATTGAATTTCTAAGGTTGTCCCTCCTGCTGGACAGGAATTAAGAATAAACACTAATCTCCCTCACATTCCTTCTCTTAATTGCTCTAAAGAAAGGTAAAAGAACATTTTGGCACCAAGTTGCTATAACTCCATGGCAGCAAAGCTGTTGCATGTCCAGATTCCATCCTATCAATCAAATTAAATCCTTGATTTCCCAGCAGAGCCAGCTTGGCAGCAGTTTTCTGCAGGATGGCCCAGGCTCTGCACTGCAGCCTCCCAGCACACTGCTCTGCTGAGCTGTGCTTGGACAGCATCAAGAGAGCTCTTCTGGATGTCAAAAAAAACACAAAACTGCTGGAAGTCGGTTCTTTTTAAAAAATTTCTCTCCTTTTCCTGGGATAGTTCCTAATGAGGCTTCATGGTGGTAATGGAATGAGTGTGGTGTGGGACACAGAGCACTGATGCCGCCCCTGAAGTGTGAGCAATCATCACGTCCTCTTTCCTCAGGATTTCCCTTTGCTCTTCCTTTCTGTCTCGATCCCTCTCTCCTCTATATCCATCTGTCTCACATCAAAGGCGTGCACATTTAACACTGGCATTGAATTGCACAGATTTTGCTCTGAGGTGGGTCTCACGGTAACCCCAGTGTCTCAAATTCCTGGTGATACCAGGACTGGGAGCTGGGTTTCCTCTGGGGAGCGAAGCTGCTGAAACCTGAGCTCTGACACTGGACTGACACATCTTTAGGGATCCCTCCCACTCCTGGACTGGGCTTAGTGGTCAGTTTTTACTGTCCTTGGGAAGCCAGGCACAGAACTGGTAGCAGGAATCTCTAAAAATATGGGATTTGCTTTGGCAGAGCACTTCCAGATGGCTCCACTCACCAGGGCCATTGGGTCTGCCTGTCCCAGGGAACAGGTCACCTCTGACACTGCTGCAGCCTCTTATTTTTAATGGGAAGTAATAGAGCTGATGGTACCATAAAATTGCTGAGTATATTTGATTATTAACTGTGTTTTTAAAATACGAATAACCAGAGACAGGTACCTGTAATTCTGTCTCTGCATATGTGATGTCGTTACTACAGGAGATGGAGCATATTAAAAATTAGACTTGGATTGCAGCTCTGTAAAAGATCAAATCATGATCTGCACTCATGTTTTATGAGAACATCACATGGATCTTCCAGGGTGCTGGGGAATGATTTAATGTCAGTGCTGGACATGTCCCCTGCATCACCCTTCCAGCACCCAGCAAAAAATACAAATCCAAAGCTTCCTAATCCTCTTCTTTTCTTCAATAATCTTGCAGAAATATCAAAATTCATGCCACACAAGAATTCTTACAGGAGATGCAGAGCAAATGCTCAGAGGAGAAGACCAGGTTGCCCTCCCACCCAAACCCCTCTTTCTTGAGTCTGACAAGGAAAAACATTCCTTGTTAAAAATGGCCTTTGTGGGCATATGAAAAGTCAAAACTGACAGGGACAATAAATTGTGGATATTATTCCTCCCAGAGGGCAGGGTTAGATGGGATATTGGGAAGGAATCCTTCCCTCTGAGGGTGGGGAGGCCCTGGCACAGGTTGCCAGAGAAGCTGTGGCTGCCCCTGGATCCCTGGAAGTGTCCAAGGCCAGGTTGGATGGGGCTTGGAGCAACCTGGGCTAGTGGAAGGTGTCCCTACCCGTGGGATGATCTTTAAGGTCCCTTCCAACCCATTCTGTGATTGTCTGTTTTTGAAGATATGTAATTTATGCTCCGACAATAACACACTCCATTCAAACCTTGGCAGACTCTTCAGCTCTACTGGAAATATTTACGTGAGCATCCTACTCACATGAAAACCTACCATTTTGTTGTCTTAAATTGACACTATGACAAAAACTCAATTCTGGAATATTACAGCTTTGTAGAAGTTCCACTTATTTGCAGAATTAGGGAAAGACAAAATATATACGGCAGTGTCCACTTAGTTTATTGTCGCAGGTGAAAAAGGAGATTCCAATTATTTATCTTCAGTAAAATTCTACAATAAATAAACACTCAGAAACGTCTAACAGAAGGCATAAGAGCATCGTAGAACCTCACTGTAGCTAAATAAATAATGCAGAGCCTAATAATGAGATTGAAGGTCAGCCAGCATCTCTGAAAACTGGTGCCACTTAGATCTGAATCTTTCAAACACTTCTCCTCAGACATATCTCTATGTCCACATGGAATTATGTTTCTATATCCAATTCAGGGTATAGAGATCTTCAGGAGATCTTTTTGTCATCCAAAATTCTTAAAGTGTATCAGTGAAGGGAAATTACTTTCCTTTTCTCAGTCCCTCTTCACTTCCATGTAATAACTGCACAAAATCCGGGCAAACCCGTGGATTCCAGGAAGCCCCAAACACCTTCTGTTCTATTTAACCCTGAAGAAGCAGTGTCAGGAGAGTCATATTCAGATTTTATCTTCTTCTTCTTCCTATTCCTTTTATATTGTTTGATACATACACAGGTCTCAAAGGGATGGTACTTTCCTCACAGAACTTCAGATTTTCAAAATATGCTGAAGTCAAACATTCATTCATCTTCTGCAAAGTTTCTTCCTTTTAACTAATGTTGCCAATTAACTGAAACCTTAGTGGAAGAGGCAACAGGTCATTAAGGATTAATAGAGATTTATATTTTGGGGAAGGGGGTGGAGAATTTAAAAAAATCATCTTGGAATAACTTTTGTGAGCTTAATGTCATATTTTTAGTTCTGGGGGGTTTTTTAATTTGTTTTTGTTAGTTGTTGTTGTTGTTGTTTTTATGCCTGGGCATATTAAAAAGAAGTTTCTGTCATGTAGGCGAAAACCAATGTGTTTTCATAGTTCTTACTAAGCCTCTATTACAGTTTCAGTGTTAAATCACGTATTATCAGCAGGTTTCACCCATGGTTTATGAGACAAATCTGAAAGGGACTCCTGATGCCAGAGGATGAGGGACATCACTGACAAAAAGGAGCTCTGAGTTTTGCCATAGGCATCTAGTATTTGCTTTTACTACACCTTATCATCTGTTTTCTTTGGTCAGTAAATCGAAACTTATAAAAGCCTGTGTTTATGTCTTTAGGCAGAACTCTGCCAAGGAAAGCAAACACTGGACAGCTAAATGAAGATGGGAGAGGAAACACGTGCTGTAACTGTTCCTCTCTTGCTCATTCTAATTTCTACATCATAGCTAGAAAGCCATTTTTAAGGTGTTGTGGGACATATTTTGTGTGAAAACATATTTTTGGATTTTATTCATGCAGTGGTCAGGATTTCTAAAATATCCTATTATCTAAAGCCTAACAAGATGACTAATATTCATAGAGCAGAAATGAATTTCTATTGAAAAAAGAAAGCTTATTGGAAGCAAAAAAATTGGTGTACAACAGACTCTGCTTCTTATCACTATTCGGTTTTCTTGTCCAGACAATTCCAGTGAACATATCACAAACCCCTTTACACAATTGTTCATACTCTTAAAGCAGGCTGTGTTCACCAGCCAAGCTGATGGTTGAAGTCGAGAGGTGAATTAAAATACAAGTTGGTGGTTTTAATCATATAGTGGAAGACATAATCCTAGTAGTTAATACATGAATATTTAAAAAACAGGTAAAGCCTGAGGAAAACCTGCAGCTGCACTGGCCTGAAGAGATCGGATCATTTTCTTTTTCCTTTTTTCAAACTCCAGTTCTCTGTCTGTGCGAACAGGTTTGATTCTGTCTGTGCGAACAGGTTTCACCTCAGACTATTGTATTTTATATTGGTGGCTCATCACTTTGCACATTGTTGTGAGGGATCTCTAACCCTTCAGCCAGTATTTTTCACCTGCCCACTTTTAATTTGATTTGTTTAGAGATATTACAGAACTTTAAAAAAATGCATCTCTGTAGTAACAGAACTCTACACCATTCTGACAAAACCCAAAGACTATAAATTTAACATATATTGAATCCAGGATACGAAGAGAATCAGGCCATTAAATCCAAGGAGCGTCACAAAATCAATTAAATCTATTGCATAATTAGGGAACAAAAGGAGGCAAAAACTGTGGCTTATCTGTTTTTAACAAGCTCTGTTCTGGAGCCTGAAAATTTTGTGTGACATTTCTGTCACAGAATCACAGAATCATAAAATCATGATTGGAAAAGACCCCAAGATCTTTGAGGCCAAGCCTTGACCAAACACCTCCTTGTCAACCAGAAGGTGGAGGGAACCTCTGTCAAACGCAGCTTTGGAGTTAAAACCCTGACAAAACTTCACTTGTTGATCTGTGACTCCCTTTTCTATCCAAGGGAACTGCTGCTGCTAAAAGAACAAGCAAGACATTGGAAATGGCGAAGATTCTTTTCCCTAATTTTGAAAATGCCTTCCTTATGAAATGATAGTTCGTGGCTGGGGCACGAGGGCACTTGTCTTTTACTCCCTGGATCTACTTTTCTCAGGCACTTCAATCAAAATTCCCCCAAGTGCTGAGTTTGCCAGATCATGTAACAGCAAGGGACAGAGAGAGGAGTGAGGAAGTGTCCCCTCATTGATTATACACCCTGAATTAATTCATTCATCTCATTAGTGAACACTCTTTTATCTCCCATTTTTTTTCATCAGTCCTAGAAGTTATTTTTGCTGATTTCCCTGTAGTGCTGCTGCTCATGGTAACAGTATGAAATGCCCTGTGATGAGATGTTTTAATACCACCTAACTGCTTTCTCTGGGACTCATGGTAAGACTAAATATCGTCACGTTTATGGGGCATTTTTACTTGATTAAAGTGTCAGTTAAAATGAAAAAAGAAAGTTACATATTCAGAAGCATCAAATTTCAGTAATCAGCCAATATAACTTGCTATTGGTCACCTAGGTCTTTTGAAAATCTTCCCTGAAGTCCTTGATCAAGTGAAATGAGCCCTACAAGTTAAAACAAACCAGAAAACAAAAGATACTTTTCATCCAGTGTCTTCATTTACTTCATTAAAAAGGAGGGTGTGAACTCCCTCCTTTTCAGGTCTCTTTTGCTGAAATACATAGAAACACAGAATCACAGAATTTCCTGGAAGGGACACACAGGATTCATCGAAGTCCACCTGCTGACAGAAATTTTGCTATAAATGTTGATAGCACGTGAATACAAATTATTTGAAGTATTTCTTTTCACCATTGTACTTTTGAGTGTTTAATCCCCTGTAATCAATGGGGTGTTACACAGGAAATACTTGTTGAAGGATTTCAGCAGATGCTAAATATTCTAAGATTAGTTTAAAACAATTACAGGTATTTAAAACAGGTACAGGTATTAAACCCTCTTCTCAGGACAAACCGAAATCAAGGGTGGACAACACTACCTGGTTCCATTCCAGCTAGAAAAGAGTTTGAAAATAAGAACTTGTGGTCTGTTAACTAAATCACACACAAGCTATAGGAAATACAGTCACAATAGAATCAGAATCATAGAATTCCACACTGGTTTGGGTTGGAAGGGATCTTAAAAGCCTATCTTTCCAACCCCGTTCTAATACTCCAGGTTTCTCAAGCAGCGATTGCTGAAGATGGAAAGGATGTTGCTTCACCTGTGAATTGCCACAGTGGGCACAAAATTTATGCAGAAAGCTTCATACTTCTGACAAGGTTTCTAAGCCATTCAAGAGTGAATTCTGTGTTTGAAACACCACAACCCATATCACAGGATCATTGGTAGAAGGAAAGAGGATGTTTAAAGCCACTGAGCATCATCTGTGTGAGCCCCTGAGCTGTTTGCTCCAGCCCTGAATAAACTGGCTGTGTACTTGTAAGCCTCGGCAGAGTCTTTTTCTGCTCCGTGGGATCTTTCTTACAGATTCATGTACAAATGTACAAATTCATGTCAAAATCCAGCAGACAAAAGCAGGTGCTGTGACTTTTTTTTGCCTGTAGAGGACAAGGAAGCAGCATCCTATGGACAGACGGGGTGGAGACCACTAAAGGTTAGCAGTGCTCTCCTGAAAACGTGCAGGAGGAATTTTACCCCACAGGGATAACTCCAAGCTTGCTGCTGTAAAGGCAGCACTGAGCAGCCCAAGGTAACCTGGTGGTGCTGTGGGAGCCCCCCACCAGGCTGGGCAGGGTTTGCCGAGGTGGCATCTTGAGAACATCAACCAGCTCTGACAAAAGCGTCTTAAAATTCAAGCAGCTACATCCAATAAAGCTGTTCCTGAGAGTAATAGTGGTGAAATATGGGTGAAAAGTAGAAATGGATTAAGGTAATTGAGATTTTTTTCTCCCCTTCAGCCAGTTTAGCAGCTGAATTATTTATAGATGTGCCAATTAAACTATTCAAACGTCTGATATGTGTAACTGTTATCGAAAAATCTGTGTGTTTGCCCGAAGATATAAGCAGAAAAAAATGTTATCAGTCTTGAAAAGAAGAGGGGAAAAAAAAACCTGAGAGGATTTTGAATAATAGGGAATTAGATAGTTTGAGTGGAATTGAACACCCTGCAAGCTCTCAGGCATTACCAGCACAAAGGTTTTTAGCACAGGTGTTCATGTAATTGTGATACATGGAGAGAATTAACAGTGAACAATGGGCATCAAATATTTCTGCTTTTATATTCCAATGCTTTATTTTCAGTGTAAGAGGTTATGGGATGATGTGTCATAACATACCCGCGTAAGAATTGCTGATGGCTTTTCAAATATTCCTTCATTTCTTCAGTTGCTGGATTAGTGGATTTTGCAAGAGGCAATTTAGAACACAAAACCAAAAACGCTCCATGGGTTTTTACACACTGAGTTCGAGCCAAGAATATTCCTCAGGCTATTGCAGCATTGGCAGCGTTCCCCAAATGTGACTTGCAAACATGCAGCTGAAAACAATACAGATGCAAATGAATGAAAATCTTGTAATTCTAATTCCATAATACTTTTATCACCCAATTCAGATGCTTGAGGTTCATTAAAAAACACAAAAGAAGTGCAATTTTTTTTCAACTCTATGTTATTTCTGAAAGTCTTTCAGGCGTTTGGGCACATCCATTTGGATCTGTTTTATGAAACTACCATAGGAAATGTTACCTTGGTAAAAAGCTGGGAACTGCACTGTCTGGGCTGGTTAAAACCTATTCCAAGTGGCTGATAAGCAGTACAGGGAATGTTTTCCACTGCAGTGGCACAGGTGAGGGGGATGGGAATGGGTGTCAGAGGTCCTGTCCTACAGCAAACATCAGAGGGTTTCCACAGCTCAGTGAGTGGAACCTTTCCCAAACAAGGGATCTTCGTTCTGTCTTTGCAGTCACTGTATCGATACAGCCACAATCATAAAGCTGGGAATGTAGCTCCTTTCATCAGCTGCCCAACTGCCCAAAGCAGAACAGCCAAGGTGCTGAAAGCTTTTCAGCACCACAGCACAGCTCTGCTCCACCCTCTGGAAGCGGCACACATTGAATTTTCATAGACCTTCTTTAGCTGGCACAAGCTGCGGGCTGTACAAACCCCAGTGGCCTCAAGAGGCTTCATTTACTTGACAAAAATTAGAGCAGTTTGTTTTCACAGGGAATATTTGTGCTGTGGAGAAGATCCCTCAGCCTTTCAGTGGCTGTGTTCTCGCTTTTTCCAGCTGATGGTGAAATGATCCTGGAAAAGACAGTTAATGCGCTTTACCCATCTGCTCTGAGAGAAGAAATTTAATCATAAACATGGGTTCTGTTGATTTAATAGAAATGCCTTTCAAGACCTTTCAAAAAAATGGAGCCGACAGTGGTGTCTGTGTGTGCACTTGGCACAGGGAGGGGAGAACTGCACAGGCTGTGCTGGATCACACCACGTTTCTCACCAGGAATCCTGTTCAAGGTGAAAGTTCAATTCACCGCCAAAAAGGGTTGCTTTGCCCTGCAAGAGGAAGGCTGTGTGACCACTGGATTCACCAAACCTGAGGAGCGCTTTTCAGTTCTCAGACTCTGCCCCAGCACTTCCTCTCTCCTTCTGAGCAGAGATGTTTCTGACCAGGCTTTCGAACTGATCATTTCAGATGCAGCAAAAACTGCATCACGGATTCCCTCGGTGTTTAACTGTTTCTGTTTATGATACTCAGGCTTGTTGATGAGTGGCACTGCAAAAAAGGCCTTTAAATGATCTGCCTGAGATGGATTCGTGCAATCCTAGATTGGTTTGGGTTGGAAGGGACCTTA